>LPNX010695931.1:219653-336882 GCA_001517045.1 Pseudotsuga menziesii
TTTGAGCCTAGCATCAGGAGATCTTCATTTACTTCTTTGGGGGAACCTGGAGTAGCAGCCCCCTCCAGGGGTTGGTTTATTTCCCTAGGCTCCAACTGATCAGCGTTTTGGCTTCCAGATTCTTTTCTATTGGTTTGCTTGGATGATTGGGGTTCATCGCTCCCTGTGATTTGATTTTTCCCATTCAGGTTGGGATCTAGGTGCTCATTAGGGATCGCGATAGGATCCTCTTTTGAGCCTTCTGTGGAGGGCTTAATAGTGCTTGCATGCAGGTTTTGCATGTCCATATTGGTCCTCTTTTCCGGGTTCTTAGCATTTGATTTGCCTCTCTTGGCCTTTTGCCATCCTTCTCCTTCTTCTGAGCTCTGATTTTTCGGGCAGTTTCTTTGGAAGTGGCCATGTTCATGACATTGACTGCATTTGAATGGCAGCTGTTCGTAGTCGAGCTTTTGGTAGTATAGCCATTCTCCAACTTTGAGCTTGACAGCTTTCGGCAGGCCTGCTTCAAGGTCAACCTCGACACAAATTCGAGCACACAAGTATTGACCTTTATTATCAGCTTTATCAATGTATTTTCCTAATGCGTTCCCAATTTTTTCCAGGGTTGGGGTGTTCCAGCAATGGACTGGAAGAATGGGGAGCCTAACCCATACTGGAACTTCCTTCGGCACATCCACTTCTGCATTGAAGTCTGGGGTCCATCTGTTAAGGTACAGGCCTTGAGGTCCCATAAAATATGGACCATTTCTGAATATCAGATCTCGATCTTCTTTGGAAATAAACTCAAAAATGAAGAAGCCACGCCCTACTGGGTAGCAGGTCACACTATTCTTGAGCTGGGGTCTCCAGTTTCGTTGGATCCAGTCGTCCGTGGTTTTGGTTGATGGCCAGAGCCCCATGAACTGGCCTACCAAACCCCGATCTGACAGTGCTAGGGCGATCTTGATAGGAATTTCGCTTGGAAGATCAATTTCCGGAATTGAATCTAGCTTTTTAATGAATTTCGGGATGGCTGGGGCAATAGGAGCGGCTCCAAGAGGGCGAAGCAGCTGATTGAAGGCGTCCGTGGCTGAAGAAGACGAGGGAGGGGGAAGCCCTCCCTCAGGCGAGGCCATGAGCGTCTTGGAGAGGACCAGGACGGCAGCAGCTAATGAAGGGCACGGCCTGGCTCCAGCGCAGCAGAAAAAAAAAATGCGTCTGCTCCAAAATAAGATTAAGTTACAAAGAACCTTATCAAAGTAAAATAAGAATAAGCTCCTCTGTTCAAGTATGTTAGACATGAACAAAACTCATGTTTTGCTTAGCTTATGCAATTCCCATCTAAAGATCAGTTTAAGCATAAAGATTAATTCCCTAAACATTTATTGGCTTATTAGTTCGTAGTTTGCGATCTATGCATTTGATTGCCTCCATGTCCTCCTTTGAAAGCTCAAAATAAAAAATATCAATGTTTTCCTTCAATCGCTCTACTTTGCTAGACTCAAGGATTACAATTGTATTCCTTTGAATACCCCACCGCAGTGCAATTTGTGTTGCAGTCTTCTTGTATTTCTTAGCTAAATCCTGAAATTACAGAGTTTCTCTTAATGAGAAATATTCTAAGTAAATGTTTAATGAAAAGGAAGAAATGAATGAAAGATACACATACCAGAAGACATGTGTCTTCCAAACAAGACACGTAGCCAAACCATTCTATATTGGTCCAAGGGGTGTATGAGTAATGACTGCGATACTGTGCTTCTGACAGAACTTCTGCAGTGACTCCATTTGGAAGTAGGGATGTATCTCAATTTGATTAACAACAGGCTTTATTTTTTAGTAATCCAGAGAGTCTCGAGTTTAAAAAATGTCATAGTTGCTGCAAATCAACAATCCAATAAATTTTATTAGTAAACAAGCTTTTCCATGTATTTCATCCTGAGTTTTCTAAAACTAAATAGCATGTTAAACTCACTACTAGTTTTACCTGATCCCAATGCTTCAGACCAAACCTGCAGAAACCAAATCCTCCATGGCATGCCATGTCCCCTCCAATGAGACTGTGGTGTCTATGTCCAAAACACCATCTTGATCCAAGGCACTATAGTTGTTCCAACCCTTGTCATTTTTAAACTATGAATAGTGAAAATGTCTTCACAACATTGTGTTTAGTTTTCATTTACTAACTCAATTAGAGGCAATAAAAAAGCATTCAACAACTTTGAATACAAAAATAGAGAATATTACCTATATGTCGTGTGGCTACAGGAAAATGAATCAAGTACATGTCCAAATTTTCCAACTGCAGATTCTTTAAACTGTCCTTGCACGCCTCAAGAACATGTCCATGGTATGAATTCCATAACTTTAAAATAAACCGTTATAAATGATATTGTTACAAAAGGGAGGGTTACAGTATGCCAAAACGAACTTAGTCCCTTTACTTAAATTATAGTATGGATTCTTTTAAAAGAGATGCGGAGCAGGAAACTTCAGTAGATAATGTAATGTACCTTGGTAGTGACAAAAATATCCTCTCGTTTCACCAAGCCTTATTGAAAGGCTACCAACTTCTTTTTCATTCTTGTAATCAGCTGGAACCATTAAACCATATCTAAATGAGTGTTCTAGTCACATAATTTCATTCTGAGACAACTTAAAAGTTAAAACTTTAATGCAATGCACTCTATTTCCACACATTACCATTCCATCCATTAGAATTCATGATAAATTTTATAAGTGAGTCACAAACTTGGAAGCAAAATGCTAAACAAACAGGAATATCTGTTATTTGAAAATATTTTGGAAATAAGCAAAATGTCATCAAACTTGACAAATCCTGAATGTAGTGATCACCATTTGCCATTGAAATTTGGATTAACTACTTACAAATGCAACAACCATGCATCAATTCCTCAACTGAGAGAAGCCCGGTGCCATGAATGAGACAATGGTGCAAATTAAATCCAAAGAACATTTCAAAGCTTTTAGAGGAAATTAAGTTTACAATTTCCTCTTGGCATGGGATGATCTTAGGGTAAACCACAGTTTTTGGAGAAGCGTCTTATCTAAACCCTGATCAGTGGATGTGTACAAAAACATAGGTATGCCTTCAATTGGAGGAGACTATGCTTATGGTAGTGGAAAAGGGTCCTGCCCCATTTTCCTTTAATGCCAAATTACAAGCATTGTTTCACCCACCAGTAACCAGACTGGATATTTGGGTAGATGGATTTTGAAGTGGTTTAGCTTAACATGTTTATTGGTTTAGTCACTTGTAGATTAGTCTTCTAAGACATATTTTATGTTCTTGGAATTTATCACTCTTCTGGTAATAACTCTAAAATGCAGACGTTGTATTAGGCTTCTATTTCTTTACATAAGGAAGAAAATTGAAATGCAATTACCTGTCCAACTAAAGGATTAATTGTATAGTGAATAGTCAAAGCATCAGTAAGCCTTATGATTTTTATATGATTAATAGAATACCCTTCTAAATATGGTGTGGCACTTGCATCTGCTTCTATGATCCGACTTAAAGCAGTCTCTTAGGATCAAGTTCATGAATGGATCCTAACGAGGAGATCAATCAATGAGCATCTCATGATGGAGTTGATCACCTCCATACAGTCTATGAAAGATCATATTGTCGCCTAATACTGTAAGATGCGAAATAGGGAGATCAGCCTTTTGTCTATATTTTTCAACCTGCTACAGGAGTGTCTTGACGGGTCTGCAATTTATGTCTTAATAGCTGTAGGGTTGTTGTTGATGACTTTGACTGCCCCTGGTAGCATAAATTTATGGTTGATACACTTCCAAATATCTTGTTGTTTATCCGTGTATGATTTGATCATTTATGTTCTAACCATGGCCCCATACTATTTGTAAGAGGGAACTGCTGCACCCTCAAACTAACATATAGTGATACTAATTTCAGAGCATGATGGTCGATTTCTTGTGGGTGAAGGATAAATAGTTTCATTTTGTTTTTTTGAAGAAGTTTTTATTAAAATTCTTTTTGTAACATGTAACTCGGTACTCTCAGAAGATGGCCAGTCTTCACTTGACAAACAAAATCAAACAATTATTATAAGAGTGATATATCCATTGATTCCCATTCTTTGCATGGTCGTGTTGCTTGGATTATTTTCACTGTCCATGCTTTGTAACATTTCCTTTGCCCCAAAAGTGAATTATTTCAACTATAGACATTGCTATCTATTCAGAATGTTGATGGATAGTTTCTGGGTTACTAGCAGAAAAATAAATGCCCGAGTGCTTCATGTGACCTTTATTACCATTGTTATCAGCGAAGACACTAGAACTTTATACATGCAATTTGCAAGTCCATTTTTATAATTTACAGCATCTTAAATGTATTGAAGATGGGCATCTTCATTTCAAGTTTTTTTTTCTTGTTTGTTGTGCATTACCATACATCTTGACTTTGCAAAGAATCTTGTGGTGGACTTCTTGAATTTCCAATGAATCTTGTGGGGAGATTGGATTGTGAGCCTGTGTAATATATGGAAAGTTCACTAAGATTGGAAGCTTCTATCAAATTCTTTGCGTTTCTATGAATTTTTGAGTTTGTGTGAGATATCAAAATTTCCAGTGACCTTGGAGCATGTTAGATATCAAAGCATCAAATTCTACAAGAATCTTCTATAGAGCCCGGAACAAGGTCAAAATTAGGTCATCTCTGGCTCTAATGAATTCCTTTGAAATTTCACTATCTCTGATTTTTCCTTTATGGGCTTCTTGCAACCACTCACTCAATAAAGGCAACCCACCAATTTGCACAAATTTGTTCAGACAATCATGCCTTACTGTAGCAGTAATCACAGCTGCAAGGGTGGTCCTAGATACCACCTCCTTTAGCTTCCTAGAACTTTTGTTAAGGGAGCCATATTATCATTTGTCTATTGTGCCTATTTTGCTAAAGAGGCCTCCTAGTATTGAAATTCAGATTTAGTAGTGGCATGGTTGCAGACTTGCAGTCTAGAAAAAGTCACTGGCACCATGTATTATTTATAGTCACCACTATCTACCCATTATTGGAAAGCAATTGATGAAAATCCAATTTAAATCGTGGGTGAACTTTGAACCATAAAGTTATTTTCTCTCCTAGTTTTTATTCACAGTGAAAACATGCAAAAGAAAGGGTTTTTTATTCAATTTATGGTGTTTGGTGAGTCTAAATTCTAATTATCCATTCAAAGGAATCGTTGGAAACAGTAGCACCCATTAAATGTTTCAAGAGAATGGAAAATCACTCATGCGAATAAAGGTGTGTGTGTGTGATTCAAACAAATGGTGTGTATTCACCAGAGTCCGTGGCCATGTTTTCACTTTTCTCAGGAAATCCAACAGGTGTATATATAATGGAAAAAGGATAAAAGCTCAAACTCATATTACCATTGGCCTGGTAGCATAAACAAAATAACTTACTAATGTAAGCATCAAAACGAAAGTTATTCCTCTGTGATAGTTGCTCTTTTTTCCAACACGCTTTCTAGTGTTGGAACTTTGGAGAAGGATCATTGATATCTCGATGACTTAGTTTAGCATGTGAGTTTTGAACTGGGAAATCACTAATGAGAAAATCATGAAGTGTACAATTGTAGTATAGGTAACATAGTATTGTATTGGCAGGAAGGATACCTATTAGACCACGATAACTGTAAATGAAATAAAAGTATATAGATTGAATGAAGAATTCCAGTATTGGCTTGCAGGAAATTCATTAAAGAGTCTTCCAAATCTAGATTCTAGAGCAATCTAATTACTAAAAAACTCTTGACATATCTTAATGGAATATATTTCCCTTAAATCTTTGTACAAATTGTGATGGGATGTGTAAATTCTGACAGATTTTAGAACACATGCATGAGACAAAACATAGGTGAAGAAAAATGCAATGAAAAATTATATTACCTCATGAGTTTGTTGGGGTAAACTGGAGAGAACTTCCTTTGAATAATACCATTACTTATTTTATGCAACTCGATCTTAAACATCTTGAAAACAAAATCTATTGACTCTTGACTGTTGGTTGCTTGAGATAGGTCTGAAAGGGTCTTCCCTCAAACATCCTTCACGTTGGGAGCTCCATTATATTAGGATAGCAATTTGAGCTTTCACAAATTAAATAAAATGTTGTATTTATGCCAAATCAATAATCAAAATATGAACGATTGATGTTTGATTTGATAGAGAGAGAATTTCATCTGAGGGGAATTAAACCTATTTGTTCCTCGATGGACTATTTTGATTCCTATCCTATATCTCTATGCTGGACTATTCTGATTCATTTCCTATATCTTCCCTTAGGTTTGTTTTAGTTCATAGAGATCTACAAAAACATGCCTAGAATGAGAGTTTCCTCACTAATCATCTCAAAAGTTTACATCCAATGCTTTGGCACATGATTGGCTAATTTGAGAAGCATCCACTTATTATTTTACAATGTTCCTTTGAATACCGTAGACTGAGATTTACATAAGTGGAAGCAGGAGTGAAGTCCTATTAATGAAATAGATTTTAGCAAACCTAGGTATAGGGAGCATCTGATTACTAATGTAGTTATTTATATATTTCTCTTAGTTTGTCCATTTTTTGTTGCTCAAGTTCATAGTACATTTGGACTGGCATAGTATTATCCCCCCATTCTTCATGAATGCTACATGCTTGGGTTTCTACATTTGGTGTATGTTATCAATACCCAAACGTTGAATTTTATCTGATTTATTAGTTGGCTATTAATCTAACTCAAATTTGTTTTATTTCATTTGTGAGTTTTTATTTATTGTTTGTTCAATCACATGCCAATTTCCAAAGAACAAAACAAAGAGTGAAGCAAGTTTAAGATGCAAAAAATGGTTAAATCCGAACTATAAATTTCGATAAGACAATCTTCTCGCATGAAGAGGCTATACATATTACGTGATGACTCAGATGAGTTAGATTTTGTGCTATGTTCTTGACAATAATCTGCAATATTGTTCAACCTAGCTTTCTTAGTTGGTAGACTGATTATAGTTCGAAGGAGAGAACAAAACAAAAGAGTGAAACAAGTTTAAGATGCAAAAAATGGTTAAATCTGAATTGTAAATTTCTATATAGATAATTTAGAAAAAAAACATGTAATATGTATAACGTCTTCATGCGAGAATATTGTCTTATAGGATGATCCCCAGTAATTAGGAAATAATTATTATGTCCAAAATGTATAGCTATAGATTTTTCCACCAGTCTTTCTTATGAAGAATCATATAGATCTTGTGTTTGATGGTTACCTAAATATTATGCTATTGGTCGCTATTTTGAAGACTTAGATCAAGCTTGGTTATGAAGTTGTTACTTCTTAATTACAATTGCATCACCACCTTCTGCTTCTTCTTTTAACCCGCCTTTCAATGGATTGAAAGGAATACTATTTTATATGATGCTAATAAATGAGGTGCTATTATCTATTTAAATTTTTCAGGGAGTACACACTAAGTAACATACATGGACACACCCAAGATCATGTCTCATAGTAGATAATCTTGTGTGCATGATCTTGATCTTTGGTAGGAATTATGTTGCTAGCATTTTAGTTTTTGTTTGTAGTTTCAATAACTTGTGTTCGCATTTTTATGTTTTAAAGTCGTATTATTCTACAAGAAATACTTAGGATTTAGTTGTACTCAAGTTAGGAGAGCTTCTCCTTAGTTCAATACATACATGTGAAGATAAAA
The DNA here is from genome assembly GCA_001517045.1 of Pseudotsuga menziesii. Lineage (NCBI taxonomy): Eukaryota > Viridiplantae > Streptophyta > Pinopsida > Pinales > Pinaceae > Pseudotsuga > Pseudotsuga menziesii. Next base: position 227,378 of record LPNX010695931.1, read on the forward strand.
TTACAAGCTTACAAGACTTGCTATATAGAGTAGGCCTTTAACAAGTTCAATATATTATGATCATTGATGAATGTGAATATTTTGAGGGCCATACCTTCTTTTGCTAGGCCATGGGCTATACATTCTTCTTGATGGTAATGTCCTTGATCATAAACATGTATAAAAATTTAGGGGACATTAAAATTCAGATTACCATTCATCAATTTAGGGATAGGGTTTCACTGTTTTTTTTTTGTATATGGAGTAATCAACAACTAGTCGGTTTCGTACTCGCGTGACACGGGGGTGATTCCGACCGCTACCACTATAACCTCCAGGAGAATACGCTGAACCCCACAATGCATCTCAGGTTGCAATGAGGTTTGAACCCTTGACGTGCTTAACAGCCCATACACCTTAACAAGTGCACAGTTTTCAATTGGTCTACAGCTCAGGGGGTGATAGGGTTTCAATGTTAAACTTGTAAGTTTTGAGTCATGGTTTAGGGTTAGGGTTTGAGTCTTCACTTTTTGGGTTTTTTTATTTGTTTTTCATGTCCAAAATATGTTGAAAAATGTAACTTCCGAAGATATTATTATTGTATTAGTGTTATACCTCCTTCGGGGGATATTATTGATGTATTTGGTAATGTAAAAGTCATTGAAAGAGTCAATGTAAACACTCATTGTAAGTCGGGTCAATATAAATGGACAATGTACCATTGTACTAATTTTATATCACTTTTCTCATGCAGGCTTCACTTCTAGTTTCTATATCGATTTGGAATTTCAATTTGGAATATTATGTAAAATCTCAAACATGGATTGTGGAAAGAAAAATAAAACATCAAGACAAAGGGATGTAATATCATATTTTCAAAAGCCTCAATCCAATAATCCACATCCTATTCATGCTTCAAGCTCTCCTGAGCAAGGTATCGGTGAGAGAGATGTCAGCACTTATGAGAATGCATTTGCAACCCATACAATGGATGGTAGAATACATTCCTCCAGTGATCAAAGTGAGACAAATGCATTTTCATCTGAAATTGGTAGTTCAAATGTTGAATATTTTTCCTTGCAAGGTGACACAGTGCATTCACGGAAAAGGAAAAAGGGCCAATGGTACATACAGAGAAAATTCAAATTTGATTAGGTCTCAAGATACCCATTTATTGAACCAATACCTCCAGCAAATGAGATGAGACCTCACAAGAAGTTAAATGCATTTCATGTAGTTGGAAACTTGGCAAGGTAGTGAAATTGTAGAAGAAGTTAGACACAATAGAGAAGCATGTTGGAAAGGTGTATGATAAGAAAGATGAAAATGATGAGAATAAATCTACTCCCAGATGGAAATCTCGATCCCCAAAAGTGTAGGATATGGGTTTGTGTCATCGACAATGTCGATTAATTTAAAATCAACATACGTTCTTAGGCCTTCTACCTCAACATGCACTTGAGTTAGTTGACCAATAGGTAGGTCTTTCGATTGATTTGCTAATCTGAGCTGAATGGGAGAACAATCCGATTGCAATTTTCCCATACTTTCCCATGTTTGTCTTATTAATATGTTAATGTCATATCCCAAATCTAGGATAATGTAATCCATATTGTAATCTCCTATCTAGGAAGTCATTCTTAACTTGTGACCGGTCTTTAATCTTTTTTTCCCACATGGTTTATTCTTCTGTCTGGTCACACTTCTTCTTGATGTTCTTCTATTAGAGCTGTCAATTATGCGACAACATCTTTATCGTGTATTAGCAACAAGAAACTTTTAAAAATTCTTTAAGTTTACTATAACCTTTCCCATCGGTTGCTTTCAAATAGTTGATTGAATCTTTCAGGCATCTCCCTTATCGGTATTCTTGGTAGTGTAGGAGCAGACATTGACGCTTGATTCTTGTCGACGAATTATGGTCGTGCGTCCAAGAATACTTCCTTTTCTCTTTGGACATTGAACAACACTTTCTTTTATGCTGCTGGTCACACTTGTGGTTGGTCATGCTGTGTATCTTGGTCTACTGCAGTCACAACACCTCCTCTTGTCACAACAACAATATTTGATTCTCTTGGCCCAACAAAAATCATTTGGATATTCTGGTTGGGATTTGGGTTAGGATTCTGTAGAGGGTTTGGATTTTCCACATTTCTAGCATGTCACTTCGCAATCAACCGTGAACATTGTTTGATAGTATGATCAAAGGATTTACAATATGAACATGTATTTGCAGGGCTCGCACAATCCCTAGCAAAATGTCATGTTTGACCATAATTATAACATATCATTTGGCCTCTTCTGCGACCAAATCCTCCTCCTTGTTGTTTCCCTCAACCTCAAAAATTTCCACCCCCCCTTGGTTGAGGGTATTGTTGTTGTTGATACTGATTTTTTTGATATTAGAGTTGAGGATACATATTTTATTGATATTGGTCAGTGGATATTGAGCTTGTGCTCGCTCATCTTGCATTCTTCATCAAATAGGTATTCACCGTTTTCTCTTATAGCAGCTAGAAAGTTGTGCAATCCTTCTCATTATGGCCTACAGATTTACAAAATATACAGTACATATTAGTCAACATGCTTACAATCTTGTGCAAGTACAAACACTCTTCCGATCGATGGCCTCCAGTTTGGCATATTCTACACCAAGGCATCCCTTGTGCATTTATCGGATTCGACGCTCCTGTTGTGACATAGTTCATGAACATCGGGCAATTGTCCTCATGGAGTCCTTTAGTTTTGCATCTGGTACACCATATTTCTTCTTGGACTTCCTTCCCTTTTTTAATGTCTTTGATTTGCAGCGTATGGTTAGCTAACCACGACTAGATCTACATCATCCCTGCACCAGTCTCTCCAATCGGTGAGGATTCCAACTTCATTTCTATCTCCAGAGCTTAAGTTCGCGACACAAAATTTTGTTGCATCAACGAAATTCGGATGTGCGACAACAACGCTGCAATGAACCATTCCTTGTGATGTACGTCTGACATTTGAAAGCTTACTTTAACCATTAATGCTTTAAATCTATGGTCGAAGTCCCACATAGACTATGTAGGAAATTGCTTAATCTCTTTAATCTCTGTAATACACTAAGATTCACATTTAGGCTTTCTGAATTCATCTATTAATCCCGCTCTAATTTGGTCAAGCGTTTTCTGTGTGATTCCCATCATAACCACATAAAACTTCATATACCAGTTGAGCGCACGACCCCTTAGAGTCGTGATCATCTGCACCTTCTTTATTGCATCATCTTGAACTTGTCGCACAGTCCATACGGCTTTGCATAGTAACCAATGTTGCTCTGGGTCTTCTAACCCATTTCCATTGAATATCGACAACTCAATATCATTTCCAACCATTATATCAACTCTTGGTATGCCTGGACAAAAATTTTGGCTAGCAAGACTCTCTTGTTCACAATTTCCACTATTATTGTTAGATGTATTTACAAATCAACTAGGAGACGGGTTTCTGGATCTTACCTCTGGATATGTACGTGGGGTCGTAGGTGTACCGTACTCGTACTCTAGATCTAGAGCTTCTACTTCTTCTTCTTCTTCTCTTTCTGATATAGGTTGATATTCCTCTTCTTCGTCGCGAGAACCTTTGTTAGAGTGCGACGTCAACTCGTAATCTTTTCCTCTGGTCGTACTGCAGCTTCCTCTTCTTGTCACAGTTATTCTTCTTTTTCTCGACCGAAATCTCCTTCCACTTCTTAGACGTCCACCTTCCATTGCAATTCCACTATCGCCATGGAACATCTCAGCTTAGTTTGCTCCATTTTTCGTGCACTTCTTCTGCGACATAACCCAGGTCTTTATTCGTCGCACTCTATTCTCAGGATTCCTTTTTCACATACATGAATCTTTATCCAAGTTCTTAAATATGTCAAGTATCTTCCTCGTGGCACTTGGAAATTTTTTCTTTCTGCGTCACTATATGATGTTATTGTGTCGACAACAAACTTAGTAATCTATCCCTCTAAAATATTGTCTACCCAAAACTCAACAGCCCCCAACACCGGGTTGTTAATACTCTTTAGGTGCTAAATCAACTAAGGATTCCACTATGTTGGTTCTCCCCCTTGGAAATTTTTTCGTTGGTTTACTAGCTTTGACAACCACTCATTCAACACAATAGAAAACTCGCAAAAGAAAATTTCATGAATATCCATATAGAGGTATCGCTCCAACCACTTCGTCAGATTCAATCACAATCCTTCACTTTCTTCTCGTGCAAACTCTAATTCTTTAGAATCCACCCACTCTTGAATTTTTGGCTTTGTCGGGTGCCAAAACATATCCCTCACCACAATGATTCAAGGTCCCAACAACAGATCCATTTGTTGGCTTTTCACCCTTCGACCTAGTTTCAGAGTACAACAACAAAGCACAAGATATTGGCTCGATAAAGCAAGGCTCAGTTGGAAGCAAATGCCATGCATATGCAGTCTCACCTGAAGATTCTCTTATGGGTAACTGCCAGAACTAGGTTTATGTAGTTCAATGGGGAGTTCTCTCATAACACCTTACCAACTCACTCGACTGAAGCCGGTGTATAAGTTTTAAACCTGTGCAGAGAAGCAAAGCATACATATTCTTTTAAGCAAAATAGAGATCACAACACATCATTCACACATAAACACATAGATTTACCTTGGAAACCCTTAAGCGGGAAAACCAGAAAACCTTGGAGCCACGCCTCCTATTTTCTCTTCATTACATTATGAATCCTCACAATATAAAATATAGGTATTCATCAGCATCCAAATACCCTAATACGTTAACTCGGATTAGAAAAAGACTCCAATCCCTTAACCGGGATAAAGTTACATAATTTTAGAAAAATTCTAAAAATAGCATCAAACAACTATAAATAGCCATAAATTCTATAAATAGCCAAAAAAATTGGCAGCGCTGACATGCGCACCTCCCCTCTATACGCACATGCAAAGAATATAACATATACCCAACACGATGAGTGTCTTACTTATATTTATTATGTACATTCAAGATATTAATCTATTTATCCATCCACAAAGATTGCAACAATTAATATAATGCCTTATTAGCTATTCCAACTAGCAACATTGCAACAGATGCATACGAGAACTATTTATAAGCAAATACATAAACACTTATTCACAACATACATTCATGTGACACAAATACACATTGACACAATATTGAACGTGGAAACCCATCTGGGAAAAACCACAAAGGCTCTCTTCATCTGGCATGAGAAATACATGCATCTTTCGTCTACACACTCAGCTGCAGACTCTGTTCTAGATATTCTTCTACACTTATACAGACTTCTCTCTCCTCTCATGCTCTCCGGTCGCAGATCTCTAAAGTTTTCTTTCCTTCCCTCTACTATTGATCTGCACACAACCTGAATCGACTCACTCTTCTCTTTGACTCTACTGTTGATCCGCACATAGCCTGGATCGACTCACTCTTCTCCTCAACTCTTTTGTCGATCCACACACAACCTGGATCAACTCACTCTTCTCCTCAACTCTTTTGTCAATCCACACAAAGCCTGGATCAACTCACTCTTCTCATCAACTCCTTGACTCTTCTAACTACCACAAACTAACTTACTAGGAAGTAACAGACGCAACTAACTGACTAGGAACCGACAGACTAGGAAGTAACCCACATACAGCTTGAGTTCTTCCTTTTATAAACTCTTTACATGTCATTATTGACCGACTTCATTCTATTAGCCAACAGGTTGTCATTCCTATTCTCATACATTCCCGTTACAATTGTCAGTAGGCACTATTAGCCCAAAATACAAAGATGCTTTATTCCCTAAAGCATGCGTGACTCTAGCTGACGTCTTACCCACGATCTCTTGAGATGTCCTTTTCAGCCATTGCACACCATCTATTGTAGTTCCTTCCATCACAGCTGGTGTCATCACATCTTTCCCATTTGTCGTGGACTTTTTCCTTCGAGGCTGCTTCTGTTGCAGTTTTCCTTCTTCTGTTATTTCTTCTGTCTCGTCCCTTCCTCCGTCGCAACTTCCTCTATTGTGTGACTAGACTCTTCACATTCCGAGCAGAATTCTATCTGAATTCTTCCTATCTTCTCCTAGGGCTAACTTAATCCATGGTCCCTCATACTCTTTTAGTTGCCTTTGCTGAGCAAGTTGTATACTAGTGATAACATTAACATTAATAATAGTGCAAAAGTCCAAAGTCATGTTATCAAACAATAATCATAAGTCCTTAATCACATTAATCATGCAAATGAGCATAAGTCCACAATCATATAAAATATCATAAGTCCATAATGCAAAATAACATAAGTCACATGAAGGATCATAAGTCCTGGGCTTAACAATTGGGGTATTACATGACATGTATGGGTGGTGATATGACACAATTTACTATGCCTTAATAACTAATATAGGTAAAACTTGACAAGGTGTCTCATCACCAACCCCAACACATCCATCACCAGCAATGCCATCTACACCATTGCTTGTGCAACAACCTCCATCTCCACCTCAAGCTCTGCCACCTCCAATGCCTCCATCACTTAGATATCCATCTCCTCCTGCATTGCCTATATTGTCGACACCATCACCTTAGGAGGGGATGTTTAATGTACAGATCACCCTAGGAGCCCCTGCACTGTTGTGATTGGGTCTATTCTAAACTATAAACATTAGCCCTTGAGACTCTTAAGTGCAGGTTCCATATATATAACACCAATTACTAATTGGCCTTAATCCTCGATGCAATCTTATAAAATAAAATGATTTTTGGGAAATTTAATCCTTCTAATTTCTTAATTTTAGTCGTTAATTTTTGGTCCACAGATGTAATTTATACAATCCCTTTAATGATCTTAAAACAAAAATAAATTATCTTGTAGATATTTGACAATGGATTTATTGTTGGTTTGAATTGCTATATGTTTAGTTTCAATTTGAGAGTTTAATTGTGCAAGTTGTTCATATTTGTTTTTGCCAAGAGAGTTTTCTCCAACAAATAAAAATGGAACAACTCATTAACATGGCAATTAGATACATGCATCCCTTTGCATGGATTCATGTGGAACAATTCTCAATTTGTATTTTTCCTTTGTATCGGTGATTGTAATAAAGTGTTGGAGTTAAAGAGAGAGTTAGAATTCAGAGAATTGATGTACAACATGACATGTATGGGTGGTGATATGACATGATTTACTATGCCTTAATAACTAATATACGTAAAACTCGACAAGGTGTCTCGTCGCCAACCCCAACACATCCATCACTAACATTGCCATTTACACCATTGCTTGTGCAACAACCTCCATCTCCACCTCAAGCTCTGCCACCTCCAATGCCTCCATTGCCTAGACATCCATCTCCTCCTGCATTGTATGTTTTGTCGGCACCACCTAGGAGGGGATGTCTACTATACACATCACCCTAGCAGCCCCTGCACTCTCTTGATTGGGTATCTTCTAAACTATAAACATTATCCATTAAGACTCTTAAGTGTAGGTTCCATACATGTAACAACAATTACTAATTGGCCTTAATCCTCAATGCAATCTTATAAAACCAAACAATTTCTGGGAAATTTAATCCTTGTAATTTTTAATTTTAGTCGTTAATTTATGGTCCATGGATGTAATTTATACAATCCCTTTAATGATCTTAAAACAAAAACAAATTATTTTGCAGATATTTGACAGTGGATTTATTGTTGGTTTGAATTGTTATATGTTTAGTTTATATTTGAGAGTTTAATTGTGCACACTGTTCATAATTGTTGTTGCCAACAAAGTTTTCTCTAACAATAAAACCGGAACAACTCATTAACATGGCAAACAAATACACGCATCCCTCTGCATGGATTCATGTGGAACAATCTCAATTTTTATTTTTCCTCTGTATTAGCGATTGTAATAAATTGTTTGAGTTGAAGAGAGAGTTGGAATTTAGAGAATTTGATGTACAACATGATAGGTATGTGTGGTGATATGACATAATTTACTATACCTTAATAGCTAATATAAGTAAAACTCGACAAGGTGTTTCATCGACAACCCCAACACATCCATCACCAACTCTTCCATTTACACCATTGCTTGTGTAACAACCTCCATCTCCACCTCAAGCTCTGCCATCTCCAATGCCTCCATCGCCTAGACATCCATCTCCCCCTGCACTGCTTGTTTTGCCAACACCATCACCGTAGGAGGGGATGCCTACTGCACACATTTTCCCTCCATTTGCATCTCCTACACCACGTTCACTGCCACCACCACCACTTTCACTTCAAAATTCTTCCCATTAAACCTCCAAGTCTTTTGTATTTTATATTTATACTTGACAGAACTTCAAAGATATCAACTAACATTATATTCGTTAAAACAACCCAATTTTTTTGTTATCTAAGCTATTTACCCAACGATTTGCACCGGGGCCCACCCTATGCCGTCGAGTGATAGCTTACTTCGTTACCATAACTTTCTGGCTTATCACTTATCCTTAAAATAGATAATGTCTCTAGCGCTGCAGAATAAAACTGGTACAATATAGTATGTCTCTTGTAGGGTTGAAGAAGAAAGTGCAATTTGCAACGAGAGCCTTAATTTGTTGTAGGTTTGTCACAAGGGGTGCTTTGGTAGATATGTATATCTTGACATTAGCTATTAGTTTGTCTTGCACAGTTTGAGAGTATTTGAAAATCGTCAATGAGTGATATTCCATTTTAGGATTCCTTTCTTGTCTGAGTAGTGTGGAAAGTTAAGCACGATGGATTTGGGCAATAGCTGGCTAGACGTTTCTCTTTCAAATAGTCTAACACTAGAGATTAAGGAATCAGGTGACCATGGGATCAATTGGTCAACTTCTCGAAACAACATGGTAGCGACATCCAATTTCCCCCAACTGGTTATTGGATACAACAACAATAAGTTCCCTTTAAACTCAAGGCCGCCAAAATTGGAGACAGTAAACACAAGTGCGTTGAGGCAGAATGCAAGGTTGTTGTCCTTTATGGAACTGCTCAATAAACCCAACATTGCAGGTATGCACCGCATTTCCTTTGTTTTAACTCATTTTTCCTCTTGGTTACGTTTAGATTTTTTCTTGAGGAAGGTGATGCAGGTTCTTTTGTTTTGAAGATTAACATGTTAGTAGTGTGTTGCAAGTCCAAAAGTAGAAAAGAAAAGATTTTTTTACTCATGTTAACTAACGAGTTCTTGTGCTAAATAGTTAACTTTGAAGAAATTAATACAGGCCTTAGTACTATTATTCTCGTGACTATGAAATATATAAAATTTCAAATTAAATAAAAATATATTGTTGAATGACTTCATTTAATTTTTTTATTACCACATCAACGTGATCCGAGTGACAACAAATAAACCATAACCATAATGAGCTCTATAACACCTGGTTACACTCGGTGCAATTAATTGCAACACCTATATGACCATCTCAGGATGAAAAACAAACCTTACATAAACATAAAGGAAAGCAAATAACGTTCGAAAGATCAAGCATCCTAGAACCTATAGAGCTCCAAGAAAGGGATCCTAAAATGGAATATCACTCACTGACGATTTTCAAATACTCTCAAGCTTTGCAACACAAATCAATAACTAACGTCAAGATATACATATCTACTGTGTATATATCCGCCCTAGAACCTTGAAACGACAACGTAAAGCACCCCTCGTGACAAACCTACAACAAATTAAGGCTGCCGTTGCAAACTACACTTTCTTCTTCCGTCCTACAAAAGACATACTATATTGTACTGGTTTTATTTTGCAGCACTAGAGACATTATTTATTTTAAGGAAAGGTGATAAGCCAAAAAATTGCGGTAACGGAGTAAGCTATCACTCGACGGCGTTGGGTGAACCTCCGTGCAAATCATCTGCTAGATACCTTGCTAGATACCTTACTGCGAAAAAAATACTCTTCATGACATGGATTTCACTATGCACCTTTGATAGAGTAACAATAATAACACATAAAATATGTCATGTAATACAATCGATACACATACGTCATCGGCAAATGCTCCGAATTTTGCATTTATATTAATATTTTTATTTTAAAATCCAGGAATTTTCGTCATTCACCTCATTTTTACATGTCGCGTAAACGCAGATGTAACAAAACCCCAGAGTAGGGTTTGAAGGGACATCTCACAAACACCGGTATCGTTCGACCCTCATTTTAGCTCCTGAAGCTTGAGAAAGTGCATACGACCCAGTTCGTTTTTCCAGAGTCACAGGAAACCCATTCGTTCAGTTTCATCTATTCATGGCGTACGAAGGCTATGGGCGCGATTACGAGGAGACTTACGACGAGGGCGTCGAACAGCAGGACTCCACCTACGATCCTCTATTCGTCCCGGACGCTGTGAGGACCTTTGTGGTATTTCTCTACAGACAAATCAGAGAAAAAAATGTCTACGAAATCCACCAGATGTACGAGGGCAGCTTTCAGAAGCTGAGCGAGCGCATGTTCAAGGAATCCCCATGGCCGTCGGTGGAGGCCATTGCTCCATACGTCGATAATGATCATGTATTCTGTTTGCTTTACAGAGAAATGTGGTTCCGCCATCTTTACGCGAGGTTGTCCCCGAATCTGAAGCAACGGGTCGAATCCTGGGACAATTATTGTAGCCTGTTTCAAGTCATTGTTCACGGTGTGGTGAATATGCAGTTGCCGAATCAGTGGCTCTGGGATATGATCGATGAGTTTATCTATCAGTTCCAGTCGTTTTGTCAGTACCGTGCTAAACTTAGGAACAAGACCGATCAAGAACTCGCTTTCCTGCGGCAGTGTGATGAGGTTTGCACGCGATGCCCTTGTTTGTTGACTTCTGAACTGTAAGCTTTATTATTTGTTGAATCTAGGGTTCTAACTCAGGAAATTTATTATGTTTAAAAGATATTGGGGTTTTATAAGACTTTATATTGATCTGGATCAATATCTTTTCCAAAGGAGTGATTAGTTCAGTGCTTCCACTTGAACACTGTTGTTCTCCGCCCTTTTGTTACAGTTTATGCAAGCTCTTGTATTTTTGAAATGCTGCTTCTTAAGCTACTGCACATAACAGTAGATATGATACAACAGTGAGCTTGCTTCACTGATAACAAATTTGTCATGAAGGTCTTAGTAAACGCTACCTAATTTGAACTCGATAGGCATCGGCTGCCTGACCGAATGTCTGTTCCAAACCAAAGAATGAAAAAAGGATATCCTTTAAAGAGTCTGTTATGGTCTACATTGAGCCCGACATACTCGCAGTGGAACTGCCAGGCTTGGAGTGGAGATTTCAAACACGCTGTTACAGTCTGCAATGGGATTTGTAGATCTTCTACAGAAATGGCTGGCCCACATTACCTGTTTACCTGCAACAGGAGCAAGCCTTTTTGCTACTTGCTTGATTGCTCTTCTTTATTTAACCCCGTTTTTTCAATGTGTAGCTTGGCACATCCTATGGGTAGGTCCACTCATTTTATCAAGCTTTTTGGACAAGCGATCTCTCAGAAAAAGAATAATTCACCTGTTTGAAGTTCAAAATATCGAATTGGTTGTTGCATTACATTTATCTGGGATTTAATCATTTTATAATCAATCGTTATCTTTTTGGTTCTCTCTCTCTCTCTCTATATATATACACACACATATTTGGAGGTCTTGATAGCTGTCGTCATCGGTACCAGCCCTTGAATTTTGGTGGGTTTCCCCAGCTACTGCAAAACTCGACCCCTCTTCTCTGAACCTTGGTGAAACATCACTAATTTGATGGTAGGATGTCTTCACAGCTTGTTCTCTATCTGTGCAGGATGTCCTACTAGAATGCCTTTATCTATGTCGGGTCTTCCTAACAAGCCATCCTCTGCCCACACAGGCCATTCTCATGATGGACATCTTGTTTCTGTCTGTGTTGGAGATCTTGATAGGTTGTCCTTTCCTCCCCAACAAGCCATCCTCTGCCTACACGGGTCATTCTCATGATGAACATCTTGTTTCTGTTGGTGTTGTAGGTCAGGATAGGTTGCGTTTCCTCATTGTCATTGGTCTTTATCGGCAATATTAAGAGTGGTGCAGCAGAATTGCACCCAACAAGCTTCGTTGCAGAACTTATAAATAATGACATGGATAGAGTACTCACACGATGTATTTAGCAGCTGTGAAATCTGAATTTGTGTCAACAAAGTAGGATGAACTAAAGTTCTTAATCAAGTTAGTAACCTCATAAAAATGGAAGGAACAAATTATACATCCTAATGGAGGTGAATTACTCTGGCGTCCACACTAGTTAACTTCCTAAGAAGAGATTAATGTTACAAAGTATAATGTACATTGCAGAGGACAAAAATATTCATATATTATGATCTTTTGTTAGTAAATTCAGCATTTTACTGCGTGATTTCTACTATTTCACATGTCTTATATGAATTAAACTTGCAGTGCACATCTATTTTGTAAGAATTGGTGTTCTGCAATATTGTTTTGTTGATATTGATTGGGATTGTGTAGGAAATGGACCCCCAAGACCTCTATTTTTGCATCGATTAGAAATTGTAGTCTTATCTTCTTCCACAGTTCTAATTACAGGCAGTGAAGATTTCGATGGGGCGTTGATGAGCTATTGTAGTTGTGGCCTTGATGAGTTGTTGACCTTCAACTATAGAAACACATGTTAGTGGCATTGGATCTTTTTGCAAAGTCACTGCATTGGCTTGTACATCCTTATCTAGCCAACATTGGTGTTTGTGTCGTTGGTAGACATCTCTATCCCCTCTGGCAGACATTTTGTGGCATTGGATCTTTTTGCAAAGTCACTGCATTGGCTTGTCCATCCTTCTCTAGCCAACATTGGTGTTTGTGTCGTTGGTAGACATCTCTATCCCCTCTAGCAGACATTTCTACCCCATAGCTAAGGTTTGTTGAAGATCTATTGCACACATCCAAGGGAACCACATCTAGTTCTGCCTCATCAATGTTTTCCTGAAAGATGGCAAAACTTTAGGTCGCATTGATGCTAAACACACATGGCCTTCTTTCTGCTAAGCTAACCCAATGAGTAGGGTTTTAGATGCATTGTTCTCAACAAATTATGTTTATTCATTATCACTTTGTAGATCAAATCTCATTGGTTACTAGTTCCAAAAATTGTGTTGACCAACCCTTTCTTGATTAGGATTTTGATTGAACTTAAGCTCTCCTACCTTGGCTGAATGGGATCAACTGTGGACATTAAAAATATGCCTTTACTTGCAGAGTTAGTATTTGCAATCTCCTCTCATTGTCTAGATGCATCCTTCAACATTTCTCTTTAGGATGTCCTCTTCACATCCCATAATTGCAAAATTAAACTTCTTCTTCTTAACATTTGCAACAGATTGTCCTTACTTAAAAGCCTTCATGTTGCCTTTTTGTTGTGTAGTACCATAGAAGATCTTCTTTGCTCCCTCTTATGAAGTGACTTTTTATGGACATTGGCTTGGAACTTGTGCTAACTTGTTTCTGTGGATTTACTTAAGGTATCTACTAGAGTTTGGATATCAAACATTTCAAGCTCCTTCTCAATTGGGGTAATCAAACCTCTAATGGTGAATGAACTTTGTCTCTAGCTTAGGGTTTTTTATGCATGACTCTAAGCCGAATGGTAATTGAATTGAACTCATAGATATAGGAATGTATCTACTAGTTTGACTTTAGAAGCAGGCACAACGATTAGATTTGTTGCTTTATATAGTTAGCAAGGCATAAATTGCTCTTGACAACAATCTTAAAGTTGTTCCACTTGACATTCTTAGTGGCTCCAAGATTGTCTTTGTGCCCCCAGTGGAGGGTTGAGATAGATCACCATCTTCCCAATGCAAAATAGATTTGCAGATTTTGTTCTTTGGGCTAGGTTGAGATCGAGGAGCACTTTATCTTTTGTTGTATTTTCTACTATGAGTTTAGAGGGAGATTTCACAACCTTTACAATGGTTCGCATTGGTCTCTATCAACTTTCTTAAGATATTATGACCAACAATGCTTTGCCTAATGCACTAGGGAGGTCTCTTAGGGATGTTTTCTTCAAAACTCACCTGCCTTGCATACACAATTTACTAACTTTTTATAGAGTCATGAACTAGAGAGATGATATGTTTTGTTGGAGATCACTTAGATCCTCTAGCTTTGCTTTGTAGTCCCCAGTACTTGGACTCATTTACACATTGGGCCAAGGGAAAGAATACAACAACTTGAGAGTTGCCAATCTTCCTAGTGATGCATTTATTTCTTCTTCTCTTCTAAAAGGAAGTTCCTCAACCTTGGACATTAAGAGTGTCCCTCTTTGCTTTTGTCTTGAGAGGGATTAGGATTTTTCCACCGAGGATTCTCACTAGGGGCCCATTAACTTAGGGCACTCTTTGGAGGACAACGTTTTGTAGGCATGGGATAAGGTGTGGGCATTTGCATTCGTGAAGTTTAATTGGTGGGAGACTTGCAAGTTCCCATGAGTCTTCTCATGTCACAATGGAGTTGAGTACTCAACTCAAACTTTATTTGAGACCTAGGACTTGGTTGATTTCCCCAAAACTTGGCTAGACTTTCCTTATACCTGTTAGACTTGATGTAGACTCCTGGTTCACACAATTTATTGCATTTTGAGTTTTTTCTTCTATTTTTTAAGTTTTGCCCAGTCTTGAACTATGTTTTGCCAATCCCCAAGCTAGTGGATTCTTTGTCGAGTTTGAGTTTGAGAACTTTGAGTTGCATTAATGTCTTAGATTTTAGGGAAGAGTTGCAAATCCCCTTTCTCTTGGTATTAGTTGTATTTCAACCTTGATATTATCATTTCACCAGCTCTACACTCCACTTTTAGGGTTTTCAACTTTTCATACTCTCATGCTATGTTATTTAACTTATTTCATTTCATGTTGTTGTTGTACTCTTTTATTTTATTTCTTCTTACGCACGGGGTGTGTGTGTCTTTTATGGGCTTTTATTGAAGGATTTAGTCTCTATTACCTATGTCTTGGTTTGGTCTTTAGTCGACATTTATATAAATTTCAATTTCTCCAGCTATAACAAAGCTTTGTGTTTTGATATAGAGCTTTATGAAATAAACCTTTTGCTCATCCTAGTTCTGTTGCACTATGTAGTACCTCTCCAACTAACTTAACCAATCATTGAGATTGAGTGCCCATCTCGTTATTGTAAGACAATATCTTAGTCTTGAGCCTTGATATCAACTTATAGATAATTAGATAAGATAATTTTTATATTTATAAATGTTTGACAAATGACCACTAAAGTAGGTCATTGGGACTAAAGGATATAGCTAGTGTGAATGCAATGTGGGAGTTCAAAAGCAACTCCTAGGTAATGTTGAAAATAAGACGATGAACGAAAAAGAAAAATTGTAGCCTAGATAAGTGTCTAGCCAAGCTAATCACTAGGTTCAAGTAAAACCAAATCCAAAATATATATAATAGCAATGTTCCACCAGGATTCCAGGATGCGGGGATGTGGGAACAAGGAATCACATGAGTGACCTATATAGAAGTTTCCCTCAAATTTTAGGAATCGTTAAAGGGGACGTCGAGGTCTTCAACATAAGGGGCCCTGCTAGAAATATTACAAAATTTATAATATGATATATAAAAATTGGAAGTTGGAGTATAAGTGATTACAGTCTTTAATTTTATAATCTAAAGATTAATACAAGTTTACAACATACTTCAAGTGAATTAAAATGAAATACAACCATACATAAGCCATATTTGATGAAACAAAATAGAAAATACAACCATATTGAACAACAAAGTGAAATCGAGGCTAGAGAGAAGGAAAATGTTGGATGACGTGGTCCTTTATCTTCTAATTTGTTATTATTTAAAATATATGTTGGTCAAAAATAGTCAAAGGAAACGTGGGGATGCCATTTTTAGGAGGCAAATGCTTTCCTTTTTCCAGGAAACATCTCCTTTTGCGTTTCCTTCAAACGGGGACGTGGGGGGACATTTCCAATGGAGTTTTCAAGTTTTTGGGTCATGCAAGGGTGTGGAAGCGTGTTTCCTACCCATGGGGACGTGTCCTTGTGTAACACTATAATAGTGTCATAGGTATAGTGATACAAAGTGAGAGTTTAAGATTGGTCATCTTGGTGCTAATCAAGAATAGAGACAAATGAGGATGATGTCAAAGGCTCATGGTCATTATGATTGCACGTAAAAGGGGTGATCGAGGCATTGGCTTCCTATCAGAGTCATCAGGCACCATAGTGGGATTCATTTGTACAACTTTGGGGCGCATAGGAGCGAGGAAGCCCTTCTCTCCTACCATCCAAAGTCAAAGGAAAGAGCTCTGGATATTACTCTAGTGACTTTGTTGAAGATGAGATGTAGTTTGATGGGCCGGAGGAGCGCTTCATTTGGTCCATATGTCATTGTGATGATGTATGGTTAGAGGTTTGCTTTGGCACCTTCGAAGTGGTCTCATGGATATCAGTTGACCTCTCGGAGGAAGGTTGAAGAAAGACACATGGTCTCACCACTCTATGGTTTGAAATTCTCCAAAAATTTCTTGGCTTCTCGTTTCCTCTATTTGGTGGGGTAGCATGAAAATATGAGGTGATGCTCTTGGTAGTCTAATGGTAGGGTGAGGCATACAAAAATTGGGATTCGTGGCTGAGTATCTCCGTAGTGAAGAGGGCTAGGTATTTTTGATTGTGAGGCTAAAAGGAAGTAGAAAAGGAGCTACCTAAGCCCCTATAGAGGCAATGATATAGCCATCTCATCTCATAGTAGAAGGAACAGGTGAAAATGAATTGCATCTTTGCCTTTGGTTCTTGAAGGCGACACATCTTGTAGATCTTGTTTGGACAATGAATATGGTGATCAGTTTCCACTCGTAATATATGAGAGCTGACTTGGAGTTGACCTAGAGGATATTGAGTGAAGCATCTAGTTTTTATGTGCTGACGATGATGCCATCTTGCAACTCTTAAAAGTGCTATAGATAGAAGGACATCTTTGAGTTGAGGTTCTTTGGAGGTGAGGTTCAAGTAACCTAGATATATAATCCGTAGATGTCCTCTCTAATGGCTCAATTCAATTCTTGTCTAATTGATAAGAGATGGCTTGGCACCTCTAGGGAGCAATTGAAAGGGGGGATGGTGCTCAGGGGAGATGGTCATCTACTGAAGAAGTTGAGAGGCCTTAGAAAACAAACTTGGTGCACACCTGGTGGGTCAATCCGAGGCAAAGGTCTTTGAGGAGCAGAGTGCAATGGTAAGGGTACCTCCTAAGTTACTGGATTCGACCCTAGGCCTAACCGCACCCGAATCGGATTCTTGGATTCTTCATCGGATTCTTCCACCTCGTTTTGACTCATCTAAAGTTGTTTACCTTGTATAAATGTAGGATAAGTAGGGTTAGGGTTCCAAATCCCCGATTCCTAATTTTGGGATGAGTGTCGCACTTGTATCGGATTCTTCAGTTGATTCCAATCACACCCACGGTTTGTGTAACCTTGGGTACCTCTCTATCATAGAGGCACCCAGGTTGAGCAATGATAATGGATTTGAAGAGGAAGTAGGCTGAACGGGATGTATTTACAGGAGGATTCTGATTTATCTCTGCTTGCAGTGCTGGGACTACCTGCAGTATTTAATGTTTGCCGCATCTGTATAATGTGATACATTTGGTTATCCAGGTCTTTCATTTGCTTATCAAGTTGAGCGCTTCGTTCTTCCAACACTTCAATTCTGCTCTATTGTTTATCTGCCGTCTCTTGGTTTGTGATAAACTAGGCAGAGTCCTGTAGAAGTAATTCTCCACAATCCAGTTTTTTTGATACCAATTTGATACCTATTGGGGCTATTATGAGTGGCGTAGTTGCAGCCATCAAGTATATTGGAAAATCTCACATTAACATGAATAAAGCACCCTCATAACAAGTTTGGCAGTAAGTGAAATAATTTTTTTTGTATTGGCAGAATAGAGATGTACAAGTACAGTTCTGAGTAGAGTTCATAACCCTGGTACAAAGGAAGCAGTTAATCAGAAAACCTTAGGGAATGCAAAACACTTCAGCTCCTGATTGTGTAATTTACTATTAGAAGGCCACTGGTATAAATATTAATGTAAATCCTGGAGGGGAAAATGATTCATATAAAATAATGTATTTCCTGTTGTCTGCTTCTGCCAACAAATTGTGCAGTTACATTGAATGACCTTTAAAATCATGTGCAACTTCTGTAATTTTGAACTCTTCATCATGCTTTAGATCTTTGTTAAGGTCTAATTGTTTTTATTTAGAATTGCAACTAACTGGCATGTTTTTCATATTGTTTTGGAAAAGGTAGTCTCAAGCACAACCCTACTTAAAAGCAATGTTCCACCAAACTTTTGAGACGCGAGAGTGGGGAAATGCACATTGGGGACTTGTAGAGACACCCCCAAATTTTGGGGGGCGGCTGCGGGGGGCGTCAGGGTTCCTAACATATGGGCTCCATCTTCAAAATTATAAAAAAATAAAAAATGTGAATCCCAACATATTAACCTATCAATTCCTCATCCCATCACCATTTACATACAAAATTAAATTCATCATTGTGCAAGGTAAAAATGATATTCGATTCATCATGGCTATTTTAAATTTTTAATATATGCACACCTTCCATTATAACTTTGAACCATAGACATAAACAATAGATAAATTTAAAATGCTAAATCATAAATCTGAATCATTGACATGTCACATAAACACCTACAAATATGAAACATATTAATATTATATAAGTCAACAGATATTGAAGTCTTAAAAAATTAAATGATTGAATCATAAAATTAGAAATACTAAACTCTAAAAGTATATAGCAAATTAAAGTTAATCAAAATAGTAAAGAGTGATGAGTCAAAGACTCAGTCTAAGTTCATCAATGACAATAAATAAAACTAAAAGTGGCAAAAAGAAAGCATCAATGGGATAGTTCTATGGGCTGGTCCTTTTGATGCATCTATTACATGAAGTCATCAGGACCATTAATGTGAGTGTCACCATCTATGTCAGAGTCACTCTCAGCCTCAGGAGTCCAATGGCACACCGACAAAACCGTGTCACATCTCATCGGGTCTCTCCTCATCTATCTGTGTATCATCCTCTGGATCCACCTCTCATTGTGTCACCGGTCCCATTTGGTACTTTGGTGTCTTCCTATGTGCAAGACGTAGGGCACTGTGCACTGCAACTAGCTTTTGTGCTCCCTTAGAGTTAACTATTCCTCCTGGTAGAGTGGGTGAAGCTATACGTAGGACAATTCCTCTCTGTGTAGAGGAACTAGCATTCTAAGACAACAAGCGAGTAGCAAGACATAGGATCTCTGGAGCATCATCCCCATGCATACTCCACCAACCAATGGGGTCTTTTTGGCCTAAGTCATTACGATCTTCCTTTGCATCAGGCTGACCATTGAGACATGCAAAATGAATCCACTCTTCAAATTTTGTTCGCCTCATCTGCATAATACATCTTTGTAATGGCAACTCGAAATCCCTTCTTGATCTCCGGATCATCAATGGGAGTAATTCTACTAGGCCTTTCAATATACCATTTTGTGACAAGTGCAAATGTTGCCATGTGCAATGGTGTGTTCATTTGATGACCACCTACGCCGAATAATGGGATGATTCTGGGTCATATAAAACTCTAAGGAGGGTTCTTTCTCATCAATGGCCTGCCCTTACTTGACCCAACATGCTATCAAAAGTCTCATAGATTTATCCAATACTAGGAGAATATGAGTCCCCATAGCGAATGACCTCGACTATAGGACACAAGAAAGGCATCACATAACTGTAATCTATCCATCAATCATTATCCATTACTTAAAGCCTGATTTTCTTCCTCTCATTTGTCTTGGAGTCAGTCCACCTGGTCCAATTTGGAGTGACAACCATGGCCTGCAATGCTGATTGCACCTCTAACATCCTCTCCAATAAGAGATAATAGCTGGCATATCTTGTGTCTGTGGGCTTGAGGAATTCCTTATTTGAGTAAGTCCTATACATGGCTAAGGAGGTGTGGTGATTACAACTTGCAGATAAACATTTGCACATCTCTCATAGCTGTTACTAAGGAGGATACCCATTGAATTTTGTCAATTCAATGCATTGTTGAGTGCATGCACACAACAAGGGTTAAAAAAATGCTTGTATCTACTTTGAACTAGTAACCCAACTGATTTGCACACTGCTGTCACATCTGTCACAACCTGCACGACATTGGTAGGCCCAACCTCCTCTATAGCATCTCAAAGAAGCTCAAATTGGAAAGTTGCATCTTTGCGCTTTTTAGAACAATCAATAGCTCTAAGAAAGAAAGGCCCATCTATGAATGTAATTATGATGTTGATAAGTGGACCTTTGGCAATGTTTGTTCACCCATGTCTGTCTCATCTTTTCTTTCTGAAGAGTGATATTGGATACTTGCATTTTTAAAATCACTGTCCTTAACTTATGTTTACCTGGTGGCACACATGAAGGTCTCATTGCTGCAATTGCGGGGAATCTCCTTATAATAAGGAGGGTGATGAACATGGAATAGAATGCCATTGGCAAAAAGGAATTTGCCAATGGCATCATCTGTGTCATCACGATTCAACTTACCATACATCCCTGTAATAGTTGGTCCGAATGCACAAGAACGAGAACCCTCTTTGTGGATGATGTCGTAGTAGGAGATGGTGGAGACATAAAGGTGGATGTTGTACTTCTAGATTTTCTTTTGGAATTAGAAGTACCTCTAGATTGTCATCAGCACGGGCCATGACATTTTGGCTAGAGAAGGTGCCCTTTGCATCTGCAGCCATTTGCAACCTCAAGAGGTCAGATCTTTGTGGCATGTTTAAGTTTGTATTTGAATTAACCTCTTTTTCACCTATGCTCAAAAGGTGTTACCTAAACTGACTGTAACTCCCAACCCAAGGATGGCCACAAACATTGCATGTCCAATGACGTGACCCACCACCTTGTTCTGCCGGATTTCTGCGAGATTGGGGCTCAATTACTTCTGTTGCATATAACAAAAGTGGTTTGCTGGGATCATATGCCCCCTTGGTGGATTGGCATTGCCTTGGCTGTCCAAATTAGTAGACATGGATGAAGTGGTAGCTGCACTCTCACTTCCAATTTGACCCTTACTTTGGTAACATAATCTGAATCATTGTCACTGCCACTTATATTGTTGGAATGACTCATTTTTTAATGGTTTTATGAGCAGTTTTCAGTTTTTGGCAACCTGCATGGTTGATGAGATGCTTAAAGGTGGGGGTTGAAGGTTAGACTGCCTAATAATTAAAAAACAACAAACAAAACAAAAAACGATTGACACAAATTTAAAAACAGCCAAGCAAAACTTAGAAAACATGCCCAAAAATTTAGAAAACAGCTAGGAAAAAATAAAACACAGCCACAGAAAATTAAAAACAGTAATCATAAATGATAAATAGTGTTGACCTTACATCCCCACTGCTGATGAATGAATGGTTGAAGACGAACAAGTAGCTCAGCTGCTTAGGGGAAAACTACCAAGAACTGTCCTACTATCCAATCAGCAAGCAAAGATGAGAAACCAGATTGCTCCAAAATCATGGATCCAAGGACCAAAAGGCCAAATCACCCTTCTCTTATGGGGAAATCGCTCCAAGTGCGAGAGTGAACAGCCCAATCTCCTTGCTTCCCGCTGCTTCCGACCAAGAGAAATTGATTTTCAACTTTCAAGTGAGAAATGAATGTTTGGTAGGTGCTTAGGGCCTTTATGGAAGGAAGGTAAGTGGGTTTTAATTTCATTTTTAAAAAAATTTAGTTTTAGGTTTTTTTGTTAATAAATTTTTTCATTGCACCGAGAGAAGCGAGGTGCTCTCCAACACAGTATGGGGGAGATCCTGTCACGTTATCTAGCCGACAGAAATAAAAAATATTAAAAAAAAAATATAAATTACATATCCACATAAAAAAAAACTAGCATAGATTCATTTTAAACCCAGATTTATCAAGTATCGAGAGATATCCAATTGGTAAAAAAATGTACACCTCAAAAAATTGGATCCCTCTCGGTGCTTGATAGATCCGGGTTTAAAATGGATCTATGCTAGTTAAAAAATGGTCTAGGGGGGGCACCTATCTTCCCCTAGTGCATTTCTTAGTGTTCTGCAGAAAAGGGGGTGCAGCGAAACTTTTCACCAGGAGCTCCCCCGTCCCAAGGGTGTGTGAAATGCAGGGAGCAACCCCCCGACCCTGGGGGACCCGCCCCTGTCGAACACTGCTTAAAAGGCAATTGTATCTGTCAGGAGCAATTCTAGAAAATACTTCTACAGCTGTAAAAAATCTGGATGCAGTTTGCTATCTGTATAAATTCCAGGCAAGCAGACACTTTAGTGATGTAGCAGTATTAACTCTTGAGTTGATATGAGCTTCACTGTTCCAATTAACATGCTTGAAATATGCATCATTGTTTTGAAAGCTTTTATTTATTTATTATTATTATTATTTCTTAATACAATGGGAATCGGCAACTTGGGACTGCGCTGGTACTCGTGTGACCATTGTTTCGAAAGCTTTTATTTTCACTGCAAACTCAGTTAGTAATGCATGTTTTGGAATTTTGCTCCCAGTTTGACTCATTTCCATTGTTGAAGCTTTATCATTATTTCTTAATGTGCATAGAAAACAATAAATGTGGCCTAAACTGACCATGATATTCACAAATTTAAATTAATTTATTAAAAATGTTTAAATTGCTATTTAACTTAAAAGCTTTGCAAAGGACAATTTCTAGTAAAACGAAGCATTCAACATGTTGTATATATTGTTTTTGAGTAATGTGGTATATCCATGTTGTTGTGGAGGATCGTTTTAATTTCCCCTACTATATTTATTAATGTGAATTCAGTTTGACATATCAAATCATTTAATTTCGTTTTTGCAGGTTTGGAATGTCTATGGTGTGCTGAACTATTTACAGGCTCTTGTTGAAAAATCTATGATCATCCAGATCCTAGACGAAGAGAAAGAAGGCAATTTAACATTTACTGCAACTGATGGTTATGATTACAATGGAGGAAGTAATGTTCTGAAAGTGCTGGGCTACTTTAGTATTATTGGCCNATTTGCCAACCTTATGTTGAGAAGGTAAATGCTAGTGACTATACAACCTTATTCTTGTGTCTGTCACAACATTAGATAGTATACCTTTTGATCTGGGACTTTTCCAGGAGAACACTGTGGACTGCTGTTGATCTAACAGACAAGGTAATCTTGGGAATATTTGCCTATTTCTACTATTTTTAATTAAATTCTGGTTCAATTAATTATAAAAGTTTGAAAAAAATCCAGTGTCTACAGTTGTACAATCTGTGTGCTTTCATAAAAAAGGAAGAAAGCACCGCCACATCCTAACATCAAGAGGCATAAAGGTTGTTTTCCTCCAGACACTTGGCTCAGGAGGTTGTTCATAGGATTTCCCAGGCCCGTTCACTTTATTTTCCCTTCAGTGGCTTTTATTTTCCTTTGTTTTTTTTCAAATGAACAAGTTTTCAGATTCCTGACCAGTGTAACCTTTAAATGTGCCTGGGCCCTGGATTAGTTGTTCATAGGATTTCTCAGGCCCGTTCACTTTATTTTCCCTTCAGTAGATTTTATTTTCCTTTGTTTTATTCAAACAAACAAGTTTTCAGATTCCTGACCTGTGTAACCTTTAAAAGTGTCTGGGCCCTGGATTAGTCGGGGTTCAATCTTCATTTCTGTTCCCTTCAGAATGGTCAAATGTACTTCAGGTTTTGCATTTTTTTTTCTGGAAATAAAGTATCCTCAGTCTCAAATAGCTTTTGATTTTCTTGAAAATCCGAATTTTTGTTAGTCACACATGAAGGATTTCCTTGTGAAACGCTCCTTTCAAGCGCTTTCCTTCAAAGTCTCTTCCATCTTCATCAATGGCCTGAACCTGAAAAGTCCCCCCAGCATCTCCCTTTTTTTCCCTTTGAAGCTTCTTAACTCTCCATTAATGGTCCAAACCAGAACTATTTCACCAGCATCTGTTTTTTTATTTTTTTTATTTACACACATGTAACCAATCATCCCACCCTCCAGCCCGTCAGCTGAATAAGATATTCCTCATGGCTCACAGCCTCAGTTAGAGGTGGTTCATGAAGAGGGAAAAATGTCACAAGTGGATTTGAACCTGAGTGGGGAGGATAATGTTTATCAACCCTAACCATCCAATATAGACCCAATTGACCATCTAGTTGTGTATTTATCTGAAGGAAACCTAAACTAGTATTAGTGCTTTTCTTTTCCACTAAAGCTTTCCTTATCCTTTCGATGGTTCTTTGATATTCCTGTTACAAGACGCAACTTGCTGGTTCTTCTTTGATATTCCTGTTACAATACACAACAATATGATCATATCCATTACAGATTCTATATTTGAAAGAAGTGCTTTTGTTGTCCAGCTTCTGTTTGGAATCCAAATCTCTTTTAGAGGTTCTTACTTGAAGTCTATTTTGACATGTATTTGGGCAAGGATTTTAATGCTTTTCCAAACTACTACCTCTACGGGGATGAATTTTCCAATGATGTTACCTTTATATTCCAAAATCCTGCCATCCTATTGACGATGAGGCAGATTTGGAAGTGACTCAAATCGGAAATAAAGAAGGTGCAACTATTGTGAGATTTGGATTTAGGGAGTCAAGGTCAAAGATACAGCCCAAGCCCTTAGCCTTAAAACCATGGCCCCATATCTATGATTTTCCTCGTATCCTCTTGGTCTTGATACCTCAAACAAAGAAATTGTAGTGCAGTAAATGTCAAGGCCCTAACCCTCATTCATTATTAGTATATTAGTTATGGTTAGATTGACTTAGTGTTGGTTACATCATGATCATGTTATCTGCCATTTATGATAAAGGAGATTCATTTCTATAGGCATCTCATCTTGTCTTGTGCATTGGATATATTATAAAAAGAGGTTGCCCCATCAAAGAGGCTTATTCATTCTAAAGGCGTGGACATATTCTTCTCTCCGTTTTTATGCTAGTTGGGGAATTTAGTACATAAGATTTGGTATTAGAGCATAAGGTCCTTAGGTTAGCTTCTTTAAAACGAGTCATCTTGCCATTTTCATTATAGTTTTTTTTTTGAAAAGTTTTAAACAATGAATCCTTTTGGAGCTTGAGGAGACATAGCAAAGTACATATGGTAAAATTTTTAGGTTCTAGTTTGTTATAATTTTTGAGTTATAGTTGTGGAAGTTACTAGTCCAGGAACTAGTCTCAAACATGTGTTTTGGGTAAAACTATTATATCAGAAGCTTTCGAGCTCCAAATTGAGTGTTACAAGTTGCATCAGAAAGAAGATGAAGCATAGTTTTTTTGTTGACAAAAAATAGAAGCATATTTGAAAAATTGGACATGTGGCATGTTATACAAATTTCCTCTTTGAAAGGGCCAAAAACAAGAAGTTGAGTGGATGCTTTTTTTTAACTAAGCACCCATGGGGGATTTGAACTCGTGACCTTCTATTTACAACTTCTCATCTCATTTACTCATTACCAATTGCTCTAACGCCCATGGGCTGACAAGTTGAGTGGATGTTACCATAGCTTTGTCTTTAGAATTTGGTCAAACCTATGCCATTGCAAAGAGACATATTAGGCTATTACATGACAATTTCAAATTTAGGGGTGGAAATTTCAAAGTTACCTCAGGTAGAAGGTTGACTAGCAAGATGGTGTCCATATCAGAATTTTAGAAGGTATGTAACTTACAATTGACATAAGTCTTTTTAGGAAGATTAGTTTGGGGTGATTCAAAATTTATGTTGAAGTTAAAATATAGAACTATAGATAAATATTATTGCTTGCTCACATGGTAAAGGGTGGTACAAAATGCTACACCAATTAAACCTTTGGAGAGCTCAACTGTGACTTGTGAAGAAAGTGAAGACATACATAACAAGCTATCCCGATTTGAGAACCAATTTAAGGAATCAAGTGATAAATCAACGATAAGTGTTGATTTAGTAAAGTGACATAGACAAATAAAAACTAGATGGATCAAATGATGTAATAGAAGATGGAAATGATGGATCAAAAGATGGCTAATCTCATACAAACCCTAGAGGAGAAGCTCAAGTGGTAATGTGACTTAAGGAACTCATTAAACTAAAGATAATAATAAATATTCATGTGGAACAACCTTACATCGATAAACAGATGGCGAGAAGATTTAACTCTAACCTTAGAGCTATTCAAGGTTGAATTAAGAAATTTTGATGGAACATATGTCTTTATAGGGGTTGAACCAAAGAGAGCAATTTTTTGAATTGCATGATATTATGCATGATAAACAAAGGATTCCTTAGCGGCTTTTTATTTCGAGACAACCTTGACAATGGTATCAATGGGTAGTTAAAAGGAAGCTCCTCCTTATCATTATACTTGGGGTCTTTTTACAAGATCTAGAAGCACAATATTGTAAAGTTTGGGAATAGGATTACTTTAGTTCAGTTAGTTGACAAGACTTGAGTACATAGGAGATGTGGAAGATTATAACTAAGAATTTTAAGTATTGGCCACTAGTGTAGATAACATTAGTGACCTTCAATGGGAGGATCAAAAGAAGATATTAAACATGAGCTTTGCTTAAACAATCTTTAAAATGTTGCGGAAGATGTGGAATCTTCTCGACATATTCAAGCCAAGAATTTGGGTAGACACAAGTTTACCATTGGAACATATGTAAGAAGTAGAGATCAGTTTGTGCCTCATAAGGAAATTGTGCCTCAACCTACTCGAACATCATAGAAGGAAATGGATGAGAGGAACAAAAGGACTTTGCTTTGGTTGTTCTAGTAAATGGTCAAAAGGGCATAAATGTCAAGAAACAAAATTGTTCACATTGGAAAATAATGACAATGAGGAAATAGAGGCAACCACACAAATGGGTGAGGGAGAACTTGTGAAATTAAAAGAACAAGAAAATTATGTAGAAATTTTTCACAACATAGCGATCCCAGGGGTGAAATATCTATTCATGCATTGGCAGGGTTGTCCACACCTTAAAACCTCAAGATTGTAGGATACATTAAGAAGCAAAAGGTCATAGTGATTATTGATTAAGGTAGTACCTATAACTTCATTGACAAAAGATTAGCAAAGCCGCTCAATTGTTTTGTGTATCTTGTGAACTAAATTGAACTCAAAGGGACAAAGTTTGTAGTGTCTTAGTCATCAACTCTCATAGAATGGAAATAATCCTAAAAAAGTGTAATAGTGGAGTTATTGTTGGACTTTATTCTATGGAAGTGAAATAGAAAGATGCAAATAATCTAGAAGAACTAAAAGGTACCTGGGAAACGCACCATAGGGTCATCCAAGAAATTTTGAATGGGCCAACTCCATCTGGAGATCGTGAACATTAAATTGAACTCATTTTTGGAAGTACACTAATTAAAGGCCTTATGGATATCCACATCAACAAAAAGGGATGATTGAGAAAATGGTCCAAGCCATGTTGTATGCAAGTATTATTTAATCGAACAAGAGTTTATTTTCTACACTAGTAGTGATGGTGAAGAAAAGTCAATTCTTGGAGGATGTGTTATGAGTACAAAGATCTAAGCAAGATCCACCATCAAAAGGATAAATTCCCTATTTCAAATATTGATGAGCTTCATGGCGTGGCTTATTTTACTAAGCTATATCTTAAATCAAGATACTACCCAATCATATTAAGAGAAGAGGACATTCTCAAAACAACTTTTAGAACACATGAAGGACACTATGAGTTCTTGGACATGCCTTTTGGATTGACTAATGCTCCTACTTCTCAAAGCCTCGTGAACAAAAATTTGCAACCTCATCTTAGAAAGTTTGTGTTGGATTTTCTTTGATGATATGCTTATCTATAGCAAATCATGGGAAGAACACGTTAAATATATGGATCAAGTCCTACAAATTTTGGAGAACAAGTAGTTGTATGTAAAAAGGTCCAAGTGCGCTTTTGGGGAAAACAAAGTAGAGTATAAGGTCATATTATTTCACGAGAAGGGTCGTGGGCTCTTTAAATATTCAAGCTATCAAAATAACCTATTTCTAAAAACATCAATAGTCTAAGAGGATTTTTAGGTCTTACAAGGTATTTTAGGATATTTGTTAAGAATTATGCACATATTGCAGGCCCAAGCACATCTTTCTTGAAGAAAAAACTATTTGTATGGAGTGAAGATGTTACTTGTTCTGCACTTGGATCTTTCATTTTCACACTTGAAGGATGTTACTTGTTCTACACTAGTATTGACAATACTTGATTTTGGTAAAACCTTCATAGTCGAATGTGATGCATTAGAACAAGGAATTGGAGCAATGTTGATGCAAGAATGGAAATTATTGGCTTTTGAAAGTAAACAATTCAGCATAAAAGACTTGGTGAAATCTACATCATAGTTACATATATCGGCGATATCACGATATATCGTGAGTCATTCCCCTTGGCGATATATCGCCACTAAAAAATCGCGATATTTTCAACATTTTGAATATATCGGGAGATTTTGGAAAATATCGCCCTGCTAAAAAACTTTGCATGAATTTTGAAAAATTAATTTATGGGTTAAGTTTTTGGCAGTGTTATTAAAACTAAATATATTAAATTCTTAAAGTAATAAATGGTAGTATTAAATTCTTAAAGTAAAAGTGGCATTCTCCTTTACTTTCATTTTCTATGCTTTTACTTAAATTTTTAACATTGCCATTAATTGTTTCAGGATGTTTGAGAGTGGTTCCAACCTCATCGGACTTCATATGCAAAAAGTAGAATTTTTAGATCCCATTTAGAATTCAAGAGACTTAATAGTTTTCAGGATTTCAAGATTTCAACAATTCCACTGGATTTTATCAAGTATGAGGGTATGGGATTGGCATTTAATCAAGCACATCAACCCATCCCTGTACCTTGATATTGGTGGCATTGACTATTGAAATCTTTTATCATGACCTTAATAAAAATGTACCCTTCACTCATTAAACATGGGAAGTTTCATCAAAATTGTAGTGTAGTTGGACCTTCCACCATAGCTTAAGTAGTTGGAGCTTCCAATTTGACGCCTAACTCATCCAAAGCACCTACAGGACCCCCTACTGTTTTTAGAGGAAGAGTGGTGCCCCTTGCCTATAAAAGGGGTAGAGGGAATCGATGATTCCTACTATTTATCATTGTATTATGTAGTATCTAGATGCCTCATGAGTCATGATGATTAATTTCTTGAGAGGCATTTAGTTTGATCATTTGATGTGATTTTCTATCATTCCATCAAGAACATATTTCAATATTTTCAGTTTATAACTTTATAGTCGGTATGTGATCATGATCCACCATTTGACATCTTATGCATCTTATATATTAGTTGTATTTTCATATTTATGTAGCAATGTGTTTATTTGATGTTGTTGTTGCTTTAGATGTTAAAAAAATTGAAAAAAATGGTTATTTTTGTATTTTTTTGATGCTTCACGACATTTGCCGATATTTTCGCCGTTGCTGCCGATAAGTTACATTTCGGACCCTTGGCGATATATTCGCCGACACGATATATGTAACTATGATCTACATATAAAGAAAAAATGGCAACAAGTTTACATGTAGAAAAAAAATGTCAACAATATCTTATTACAAGGCATTTTAAAGTCAATACAGACCATGACAACCTAAAGTACTTTTTGGGGCAAGTATTGTCATCAAAAGAGAAAAAGAATGGGTAGCAAAAAGGGAAAGGTTTGAGGTTGAAATAATCTACAAGAAGGGAAGCACAATGTGGTAATAGTTGCCCTTTCTAGAATAGAATAAGCGTCCAACATATATACCATTACATCTTCCATTCCAGTGTGGTTGGAATAAGCATACCATGAACGACAAGAAGACAATAGTACTAGATAGTGGATACAATATCGAAAAGAATGGATGAGCTCTATAGAACATTGGGAGCGGTATGGAGATATCATTTGTTACAAGGGTAGAATAATTTTACATTTAAAAAAATGTCGACAATATCTTTTTGGGAGGCATTTTAAAGTCAACATAGACCATGACAACCTAAAGTACTTTTTGGGGCAAGGATTGTCATCAAAAGAGAAAAAAGAATGGGTAGCAAAAATGGAAAGGTTTGATTTTGAAATAATCTACAAAAAAGGGAAGGACAATGTGGTAGTAGATTCCCTTTCTAGAATAGAAGAAGCCTCTAACATAAATACCATTACATCTTCCATTTCAGTGTTGTTGGAAGAAGCTTGCCATTAATAGGAAGAAGACAAATAGTACTAGATAGAAAATAAAGTGTCTAAAAGAATAGAAGAGCTCTATGGAACATTGGGAATGGAAGGGAGATATTGTTTGTTACAAGGGTAGAGTAAAAACATGTCGGCAATATCTTATTGGGAGGCATTTTAAAGTCATGATAGACCATGAGAACCTAAAGTACTTTTTGGGGCAAGGATTGTCATCAAAAGAGAAAAAGGAATGGGTAGCAAAAATGGAAAGGTTTGATTTTGTATTAATCTACAAAACAAGGAAGGACAATGTGGTAGCAGATGCCCTTTCTAGAATAGAAGAAGCCTCTAGCATAAATACCATTACATCTTCCATTCCAAAGTGGTTGGAAGAAGCTTGCCATGAACGACAAATGACAATAGTACTAGATAGAAAATAAAGTGTTTGAAAGATTGAAGAGTTTTATAGAACATTAGAAGTGGAAGGGAGATGCTGTTTATTACAAGGGTAGAATATTTTTATGCTCTCAATCATAGTTGAAACAACAAATATTAAGGGAGCCTCATAACTCTTCAATAGTGGGACATTCAAGGTTTCTTAAAACATATCAAAGGATATTTTCTTTTTGGAAGACTACATAAAGATATTAAAAAAATTGTAAGAGAATGGTAGGTGTGCCAAAGAAATAAAGGAGAGATAGTCAAGCCTTCAGGGTTACTTCAACCTTTACTCATACCTAATCAAAGATGGGAAGTGTTATTAATGGACTTCATTAAAAGGTTGCCAAAATTAGAAGGTAAGGATGCCATTTTTGTGGTTGTGGATACTAGTAAAGTGCACATTTTTGTGGAATTCATAGTGCATATACTACAAGCTAAGTGGTGGAAGTGTTCATTAAGAGAAGATAATTTTATCAATGTCCAACAAGGAACTACAAGGTAGGTCAATGGGACTAATGAGTACAATGTCGTTGAAACAAAGCGAGAGTACCAAAAGGGATCCTATAAACTAAAAGCAAGATACATAAGGTAAGTAGTGAAACATGTGTCTAATCTAAGGCTTGTTAAATCTTATACTCTAAGCACGAAAGCATAGGGAGAGGAGGGTGTGCACAAAAGAGAGTGGATTTAAGGGCTTCAGACTAAAGAGCAAATATAGATGATGGTAATACATGTGTCATGCTCTATCAAATCCTTTCTCCTAGCATTTGAGGTCGAATGAAGGAAACTCAATATAGAATGTTGTCATGGAGAAGAATTGGGGAAGGATTTAGACAATCCTTTGAGCTGTTGTGAGTGCAGGTTGTCCTTCACTAGATCTTGATTGGTCTCGATTGTTTACTGGTAGCGGATATGGTTGGTGGTTGTTGTTGTTGAGGTCTCTAGGGGAGAGCAATGGTACCTTTGGTTTGCACAGATATCGAGATTGATGCATGCTGCTACCCATCTATCTCTTGGTGACCCTAGATGATGGGAGCATTATAAAGTATGAACTAAGCTTCCTACTTGAGTCTGTTCTAGGAAGGCGTTGAAGAGTGTGGGAGCAGAGTCTAAAATCGTCTTGCTTGTTTAGGGATAGACAACTCTGATTGGGGTACCTAGGGAAGTTGGAGAGAGTTTAAGCCCCCTTGGATAGGGAATGGAACCAACCAGGAATCTTATAATATATGGGGCAATGAAAGATGACCCGCTCCTCTCTCTTGAGCTCCCGAAGATGACACAACTAGCAAATCTTGTTTGATCGACCATTTTGGTGGTCTGCCTCCACTCGATGTCTATATGAGCCCACTTTGAATTGGCCTAAGAGGTTGCAAAGAGAGTGCGCCTAATGCTTGTCGATGTAGTGGGGTTAGTTGATGAGGTTGTCCCTCATCTCCATGAAGTGCTCAATGTAGAAATCCATCTTTGGACTTCACCTGCCTTGAGGGTTTGTCTAGGTGACTTGAATAAATTGTCTGTAGATGTCATCTCGGATGAAGTTCAACTCCTACCTAGTTGATAAAAGGTGGCCAAGGGCATCAAGGGAGTATCTAAACGAAGGAAGAAGGTTCATTAAGATACCCATCAGCTCCAAAAGATATGAGACCCTTGCAAACCAACACTGTGCACAATTGTCGGGGTTGGTTGAGGTAATGGACTTTGATGAGTTGTAGGCTAAGTAAGGATACTTGTCCCATCTTTTTGTCATGTCAACGAAGCCTCAAATGCAGTGTAGTATTGAAACAAGGTTAAAACCCAATGGGCCTTGAACTTTACAAGAATGATCAGATGGGGTGTTGTTTGCTTGCATTTGATTACACATTGAAGGAGAAGGGTTTGCATTCTCTCGGATCTCGGTTGAAGCCCAATCAGTCTCTTGTAAACAAGGTCCCCAAACCTTTGTCTCTCGAGAATGACTAGGGATCCATACCCTTTGTTGATTAGAGGTTGAATAGCGAGAATGGCTAGGGATCCATACCCTTTGTTGATTAGAGGTTGAATAGCATGTCTCAGGTTAAAGCGACGTTCTAAGGATAGTACCCGTAAATACTAAATAGGTGTAGGTACTGGTTATATCAAAATCTTCTCACCTCTGAAAAGGAATTGGTGATACTGAAGAACCAACTTCAACCTATTGAAGATCATAACCTTGCTTTTACCTAGGTTGAATGTCAACTATGGGTGGTCACAAAAGAGTGCTAAAGCATCTCGATGTCTTTGGAGCCCCTCCGAGAAAGAGGCCAAGAGAATCATGTCTATAAAGAGTAGGATAGAAATTAGGACTTGGTGGAGAAGGGCACCCAATAATGTCTTTGGATGCGATGTTGTAGAAAAGGACTCAAGCTCATCAATGTAGATACTAAATAAGGTAGGGTACAGGGGGCATCCCTTTGTGATTCCAATGGTACTCTTGATTAAGTTTGACATCTCGTGATTAGTGTGGAGACGAATAAGGACTAACTTGTACAAGTGCATGGTGGCAACCAATAATGCATCAGAAATGTTGATTTCTCTGAGTCTTTGGAAAAGGGACAGAGTTGAAGGCTTTACAAAAGTCTACAAAACAACAATAAGCTTTCAAAGAGCAAATTCATGTCGTCTTAATATGGCTTGAATGGTGGTCAAAAGTCAACTTGCCCCCTAGCTCTAAGATGTCTCCTCTCAAGCTTTGTAGAAAAATTCAAATGGAGAACCGTAGCATAGATCTTAGAGAATGTGTGACCCACCATGATCATCTTGTAGTTTGGATTTGAACTGGGGCTTGATTTGTGGATTGGGAGAATGGTGTGGTGTGACCAAGTTTATGGGGAATTGGACCCCTCCTTATCAATGGCTTTACCGGTGTTCATCACCCATATTGCCTCTTAGTTCTCTTGGTATGAGAATAAGTGGAAAGAGCTCGCCAACGGGGGGAATCAAGGTTTGCTTAGGCACATCATAAAGGCTTGAGGTATGGGAGAACATGGATTGGAGTTCTAGATTAGGTGGAAGGGGGTAGTGACGGGGAAAAATGGTGTACCAAAAGTTTTTGCAGGAGTGAAGGAGTGGGGTGTGCATGGCACGTTGTTTATGAGAGATGAAGAGGTGTTTCTTGTGTCAGAGGAGGCAACGATAGGAGGTTTTCAAACTAGGGAGGGAATGGTGGTCTCTTGAGAGAAGGCACGTTGAAGTTGAACATGGAGGGCTTTGCAGTGTGTGCCATACCACTTCATGGGGCATGTGTTGGGTTTTGGCGAGTGGGAGGTGGACCTAGTGACGAGGGGATAGGATTTCAGGGCTGCTTCCTAGACGGTGGAGGAAAGACATTTGTACTTGGAAAATGTAGAGTTGAGGGATGAGAAATGGGGGACAAACAATAGCATTTGGTGAAAATGGTAAGAGAAAGTAATTGCGTCTCCCTCGTTAGAGAGGATAGTGGTTTGGGGAAGGCCCAAGGGTTGTGGGGTTCTTGGTGGGGGGGTTGGCTCAAATGGAAAAATATAGAAGGACGTGGTTTGCTAGGGGAATGGGGATGACTGAAAAATGGTGTTTAAGAGAGAGAAGATCCTGGCTGGCAAAAACATAATCCACTATACTATGAAGGAAATTCATAGACTTCATGGATTTCCTAAAGTAATAGTAAGTAATAGAGATCCAAAATTCATAGGAAAATTTTGGAAATAGCTATGGAAGATAAACAAGATAACACTAGCTCTGATTCAACATATCATCCACAAACAAATGGTTAAACAAAAGTAGTTAACTAGTGTGTAGAGGGTTATCTTTGTTGCTCTTCTTTTGACAAGCAATTTCAATGGGTCAACTGGATTCCTTTTAGTAGAATGGTGGTATAATACCACCTATCACACATCTGACTAAGATGTGTCCATTTGAAGCACTTTATGGATATCCAACTCCTAGTATAACATTCTTTTTACAGGACCATTCCAAAGCATAGGAAATATACTCGCATATGGAAAAGACTAAAGAAACTTTGTAAATTCTAAAAGAAACCTTCAAATGGCCTAGAACAGGATGAAGTAGCAAGCAGATCAACATCAAAGTGAAAGACAATTTGAGGAGGGTTATTGGGTATTTGAGAGACCACAGTCTTATAAGCAATCTACTCCAAACAAAAGAAGAATTAGAAAGTAGCTAAATTTTTTTATGGACTCTCCAAGACTCATTGCAAGATTGAAGAAGTGGGCTTATGAGTTACATTTGCCTTCTTGCATTCATAAGGTTTTTCATATATCTTGCTTGAAAAAGCTTATGGGATAAACTATGCTAGTGTAAACAAGACTTACAGAATTAGATGAAGAAGGGAAGTTGATCCTTGAACTAGGAAAAGTTATACATCAGCATTTTCAATCTCTTTGAAATACAACCATTATGGAGTACCTAATCAAGTGGAAGGATATCCTCCCAAAGAAGCTACAGGGGGTAATGAGCAATTCATGAAGAAACACCCTCATTTACAAGCTTTGAGGGCAAGGCATTTTAAAGAGGGTGCCTATGTCAAGTTCCTAACCCTCATTCATTATTAATTTATTAGTATATTTGTTATGGTTAGGTCGACTTAGTGGTAGGTTACATCATGATATCTTTATCTCCAATTTATAATAAAAGAGATTCATTTGTTTAGGCATCTCATCTTGTTTTGTGCATTGGATATATTATAAAAGGAAATTACCTCATTGGAGAGGCTTATTGTTCATTGAGTCTTATCATTCTCAAGGCGTGGAGCTATTCTTCATTCGCATTATAAAATTATATGCTATCTGGGGAATTTGGTTCATAGCAGTAAACTGTAAAAGGCCTAAGTCCCAACTCACCCCATGCCCTGCTTATAGACTTGTTGAGTGCTTCTGTGGAAGCTGAATGACAAAAACCTAAGAAGCTTGCATTGGTGAAAATTCTGAGAAGCATTCAAAACCTACTTCAATAGCTTGTGATTGCAGTTAGATTGGAGGCCTATCTCTTTTCCCAAAAATCCCAAAGAACACTGAATAGTGAGAGAATTGGGAACAGAACTATGCTCCATAAAAGAGTCAAGGCACCCACACCTATGCAGGATAACCTGAGTGAGACCTGAAAGTGACTAGAATTTTCTTTTGTTTCCCACCCTTGAGAATATTTGAAAAAAAGTGAGTGGAGTTATGCGGCCAGCAGTGCCCAACAATTTTTTTAGGACTCTGGCTGACAAAATATCATCCACCATCAATGGAAAGTTTAAAACAAAACCTTGAATGATAACAGAAACTAAGGAATCCCCAAGGATGCTCAAGTTGACAGATTTAGCAAGGAACTAAAGTGCATTATTTGTCTTGACTCAGACTGAAACTGGTAAATGTGAAACTTCCATAGAGACAATTGCATCCTTCTGGATACACTGATTTCTTGTATTGATCTGGTCAACCGTCAAACTGTCTTAAAAATTAATCTCTTTTGATTTGAACACAAGCTTGCTGAATAGGGGGTCTTGCTGGGCAGAGGCATAAACTGTGTACATTGGCTTCTTGGTCTGCAGAAGGACCTGTCTCTCCCCCTTGGTTGCTGAATGATTTTGCCTATATATATATATGTATTTCCCCTCTTCATGTCAACAAGTTCTTTGATTTCATGTTAGTATTTTAATCTTGGGTTCCTGCAGGTGGCAAGCTTGAAGCTTGAAAACAGTATGCTATAGTAGTTATGCTGCATGCATAATAAACAGCTTTTTTTATTTCATTCGTTCTTTTTTATTACCATTTTTTTAAAGATTTGTGAGCTAACAAAACTCAGGATATGTCTTCAATCATATCCCAGTCGTCGTTGTTCTCATGGCATTGTATTTTGCTTTGTGTTTTAGCCGGTCATTTAAGTACTTAATTAAGTCTTGGTCAATAGATCCTAAATTGCTTTGTATCAAAGTATTTATAACTTCTTCCATTCTTTAAGAATTCTATACGAAGCTTGAGGTGTAGCTCTCTGCAAAATAGCTATAATCAATGCTTGAAATACTGGTCACATATAAATTGGTGCATTTGGTAACAGGTATGTTGAGGCAATACGGGCCTTCAATCAAGTTCTGTTGTATATAGTAAAGACCAAGCAATTCCATCAAAAATCTCCACAGTTTGACCAAATCTTGAAGAAAAATGAACAGATGTATGCTCTATTGGCTATATGCCTCTCTATCTGTCCACAAATGAAGCTTGTTGAGGAAAATGTGAATAATCAGCTGAAAGAGAAGTATGGAGAGAAGATGACAAGGATGCAGAGAAGTGACGAGGCTCTGTATGATGAACTTTTTTCATATGCCTGTCCCAAATTTATTACCCCTTCAGTACCAAACTATGATGAGCCTCTTGTAAATTATAACCAGGTAATGCGGGATCTACTTTTTCCAATGCTATGGCTGTAAATGTGTGATGTTTGATCCATGCATGTTTCTTATACTGTTTGAGTTTGCTTATGATTTTCAAATTTCAGGTTGATGATTATTTACATTCCATGCTATTTCAATCTCTTATTATGATTTAAACTCATAAAGATTTAACACTATTAGAGTTATATTTTCAAGTGCATTAGCTGCATGAATCATACATTGTTTGAACCTCTTCTTGGGATGAAGAAGATGTTTATAGTTTATACATGTTCCAGAATGTACAGGTCTTATGGATGTCAGCAAATGAGTGTTATGCATATGCATCTATGTTGCACAAGACTCCTAAACTGCCCATGTACCCTTGGAATGGCCTTTGAAACCCGCAAGTGCTCATGAGGAGTGCAGGATCCACAGGAAGTTTTTATTTATATTTTTATAGGCTTGTAGCCGCGGAGTTTCGAACCGGTGACCTTACGCAAAGAGTGCCTTAACAGTACACCCATTCACAGTCTATTCTATGCCCTGTGGGAAAGACCCATATGAAGTTTACAAAACCCTAATCTATGGAAAATAAAGACAAATTAACCTTTAATTCGTTTTTAAACCTACCAACAAATTAACATCGATGTTCCCCCAAGTTTCCGGGACGCGGGAGCGTGGGAGCGGGGAAACGCACGGTGGGGGCGTGTGGAGACTACCCCCAAATTCTAGGGAAATTCGAGGGGGGCGGGGGGGCGTCGAGGTCATAAAAATTAAAAAAATATATATAAAATTATAAATTAAATTTTTTTTTATAAATGCTAGATAATAAATATCATAAATCCTAACCAGTTGAGTGATCTTCATTCCATTCCCTTCTATATCGAGTTGTTTATAAAAATCAGTTGAACTAAGTTATTAGGTCTTTTATTCTTTAAATATCATGTCCGATTTCAAATTTCTATATTTGTCTGATTTCAAATTTCTAGAAGTTAAATTCTACTGAAGTCCCAATTTGCAGCATCCGTACTGTGCCACTACCAGAATTGTCAAATTTGTACTCACTCCATTTTATTTAGGTAAAGTAAAAAGACAATAACTATATGAAGTTATCAATCTGATTCCTTAATTTATTATACCTCTCAAAATGGTTGTGTTTTTCCTTGGAGAACCTAAACTACAGCCATATTTGGAGACATGGATAAAGAGGCCAAAAGTTGACAGTAAAACTAAAACACAACACCAAAATTGTCTAAAGTTACTGCTTGACTCCGACTATTTTCTTTTCCATCAGTTACAGGCATTTTCAGAGGTACAGGTTAAAACCAAACCTTTTCAACAAGGGTTGATTCTGGAAAAAGATTTTGTGCAACAACCCGTGTAAGCAAATCTTTTGAACTGCAGCGCAATTGACATAAATGTTTCAGGAATACCAAAGAATCAACAACTAAATAAGAGAAAACAAAACACCACATAACCTCGTCAAGTTGCATTGGTAAGTGGAAAAAAAATCAACATTTGTAGCCCAACAATAAATAGTACATACGTGAGAATTCCTTGTGGCTTATTCCCCGTTGTGATAATGACTGAATTGACTCGAAAATCACGCATCTTCTTTGCAGCCATATACACAGATTCAGAGGGTTGAACACTCACGCGGCAGCCTCACTGCTTCACGGCAGCGGAAATGAGGAAATAATTGAGTCACGATGTAGGTAAGAATAATTTAGGGTTTAGTTTTTCATTTATGCATTTTGTTTTTGTTTTTGTCTTTTTGTATTTTTTTAAATTCGAATTTAAAAAAATTAAAAAAAGAAAAATCGTGGGGGGGCATGTGGGAGCCCCCCGTCTTCGGGGATGGGTGTCGTTCAGAGCTAGGAGGCGCGCCCCCTCCTGCGTTTTCGGAAGTTTCGCATTTTTGGGGGCGCGAGGAAACGTTTCTGGAGGAGCCCCCAAGCCCCCGGGGCGTGGGGAGCGAGGGGGGCGAGCCCCCCGACCCTGGGGGGCAAGTTTCCGTGGAACACTGATTAACATATCATTGTTTTTTTATAGCGAGATGATGCACTATCTAAAAATTCTATCTCCTGTGTGTGTGTGTGTGTGTATACCACATCTCCCCTGACATACCTGTTTTTGGGGGAAAGGGCAGTGGGTCACTCTTTTTACAACTTAGATATGCATATTGGAAAATCAACAGATGCATATGCATAGGGCATATCTGTTGTCTGAAATCGATCCATCTAGATTATATATATATATATATATATATATATATATATATCTAAGTTACCGGAAACATCTAGGAAGGGGAGGGGAATATATATATATATATATATATATATATCATGCGTTTCCCCTGACATACCTATTTTGTGGGGTTGGGGGGGGGTGTTCACATTTTGTGCAATTTAGAT
Source organism: Pseudotsuga menziesii (assembly GCA_001517045.1). Taxonomy (NCBI): domain Eukaryota; kingdom Viridiplantae; phylum Streptophyta; class Pinopsida; order Pinales; family Pinaceae; genus Pseudotsuga; species Pseudotsuga menziesii. The sequence continues at coordinate 266,896 of LPNX010695931.1, forward strand.
ATGCATATTGGAAAATCAACAGATGAATGCAATGGGCATCTCTGCTGTGTGTCTGAAAGTGATCCATCTAGATTACAAATAGTAGTCACATGGTTGGATTAAAAAAGCAAAGCAACTCAGGACAAGTGCAATCATCTTCGGTGCCATCATGCAGTACAAGAACCATACCATCTCATATCACCCAATGGTTGTAGATCAGGCTGACCTGCTGCTGTATCATTTGCCACTGGACCTGCTGTAACATTTTTGGCAATTGCATGAACATGGCCAGCAACATGGGTGTTGAAAGTTGACTCTAATTTATGCTTCCATGTTTAATTGTGCCGCAGTGGCCTTAATGGGTGTATCTAGTGAAGGTAGTCTGGTTATGTTTAAATGTAAAGATTATTGCTGTGATCTTTAAATTTTTGTTTTCCACAGAAAAAAATTTACTTATATTTCCAGAGAGAAAAATAAATACAATCCTTCTAGAAGTATACAAAAAAACCGTCCTTCCTCGACTATGGCTGGAGAGTTCCATCAGAATTGTCTTCCAAAAGAATTTCACAATGTTCTCTATCCTGTTATATATCGGGAAAAAAATCTCACAGAGCTATCTGTTGCCGCCTTTCACACACCTGGGTCACGTGGCAGAAATCTTCAAGCCACTCGGTGTGTCCTTGGGGGCAAGTCTCGAGTCAAGGCTGTCACCTTGTTCTTGACTCCTCCGTTTAGGCTCAACTCTTAACGAAGCCAAGGGGGGTAGACCGTATTAAGTTACTAAGGATGATTTCTTAGTGTGATGATGTTAAACTGAATCAGTTACTTAGGAGTTTGAATATTTTAACTATAGACAATTAAAGATGACGAGATACAAAAATAAACACACGAAAGCACAAAGTTGATACACAATATATATATGAAGCAAAAATGACTAGTGCCTTAAAATGGAGTCAAATCAATAAGATCAATGTGCTTGTATGTGCTTGGAGTGAATGTTTTGCGATTGCATCTTGGTATGTTTTAAGTTAAAATTGAAGTATGAGTTGATTAAATTAGGCAAAAGGGGGACTCTAGATATACCCGAGAGTACTTGGAGTATGTCCAAAACTAAACCTTTACGGCTACCCGCAAGGAATATGTGGGCTGAAATGGAGTCTCTGGGGCTATTGTTCGTAACGCACCCGTTAGGTGTGACAGAGATCGGTGCCCCGAGGTCACTTTTCAGAAGTTCCTGCTTCCTTTGGGTATTTTGCCACCGTAGAGGTTTGATCTAGGTGTTGGATTTTCACCTGATGGTTTGTCAGTTGGGGAGAGTGAGTCCTAATTATATTAGTCACCCAAGTGCTTTTGATATAGCTTGACTGATCGGATGAACCGCAGCCAAGTGCAGAGCATACACACTAGAGTCTTGTAAATTTTAATAAGTTTTAAACTGGATGTTCTTGTTTAAAAGAAAAGCCTCCAAGAACCTCTTTCGATCCAAGTGAATCTCAATCGGGGAATCGAGGAGGGGTTAATTTTAAAGTTGCTGATAAACAAATGATAGAAAAAAGCAAACAGATACACAGTTTTAGTTTCTTAATTAATCCTACCACGAATCTCTTTCCCCTTTCGGGTCAATCGGGAAATCGTGGGGTAAGTATTACGATTACTTTGGAATGTAAGATATAGAGTATGGAATTAATAACAAAATCAAGTATACTATCCTGCAAATTAGATCAATGCTAGTAAAAAAGAAATAAACAGAAATCGACGAAAAAGGCACCGACGCAAATCCCCCCAGGGGGGATGGGGAATGGGCTCGAAAGAGCCTATTCAAAGAATAATTTTACTACAACGGTTACAATATCAGAGAACTGATAAATCAGAACTTTCTTGGTCCTTATACAGGTTGAAACCAATTTTTTACAATTTTGCAAAAAAGAATTAAGATTTTTTAGTGAAAAGGGAGACCCCTGGGGGGATTTGAATGCTCCTGAGACTACTTCGGACAGCAGCTTCCTTTTCTTTCTGTCAGACCTGCTAAATGACATCGAGCAAGTTAGAATAACATATGCCCAAAAGCACTTTAAGAGTACCTTTGGATCAGCCTACTTTATCTCAAAAAATAATGCGGTTAAACTAGCTAAACCGACGAAAAAGGAACCAAGGAAAGCAAGCTTTCCTTGGGATCTTGGCTTGCTGTTTGTGCAGCCAATTAAAGTGCACTGATATTGCAGAATATTAAATTTTATAACAGCGAAAGGAAATCTAATGCATGTGATCTACAAGTTTTCTTTAAAATTCATGCAAAAAAGACGATTTCCCTACAGCTAGATCTAGGATGCTTATGAAACTTTTTTAAGTGCGAGATCTAGGATATGAGCTATGAAATATTAGATCTATGTATATTTTACTTTGATGAAACAGATCCAAATGAAATCACAGTTATGAACTGAACCAAGTAACCGGGTAAAATGTTGATTTTGAGGGAGGAAGAAGAGGAGAAAAGTGTTGGTTTCCTTGAAGATCCGCAGTAGAGCTTTCAGGTGGAATGTCAAGGGACTATGCCTTTGAAATGTTTTGAGGAGAATGAAGAAGCAAAATAGATCAGCATCCTCTCCAAAGTATGAACCTGCAACTCAGCTGAAATCAAAGAACTTGCCAAGAAACTTGTGAGATCCGATTAGTACATACAAAGAGATTCAAGATAACATGCATATAAGCTTATAGGACATGCTAAATCTAGATCTCGAAACATGCATCCAAGGAGAGTGACAGTCAATAAACTTATTGAACAACACCTTTCCTATCAAGATTGTAATAAGCTAATTACCAATCTTAACCACAGATCTACAAGAAATTAGCAAAAAATGACCACAGATACTGGTTACCTCAGTAAAACAATGGCAATAATCATCCACACATGCAATGGCACCACACCGTATTGCCTCCAAAGCTTTTCTTTATTTCAAATGAAGAATTACAGAGTTACAATAGCAGCAGCACCTCAATCCCAGTTCTAACTAGCTTGGAAGAGGAGGCTGTACCTAGATATATACAAAATATAGGACATCCAGCCCAGGGGGGGCGCAAATCCTAAGGAGACACATCAAATCAGCTGAAGGAGAGTCCATCAATGCCTGATCTGTGTCTAGCTGAGCCAGATCTGAGTCTCACTGAGTGCAACTGTCAATCGGGGGGCTGATCTGATTGACACCTCAACCTGTTGACTGAAGAATCCACCAAAACTCATCCAGATGAGCCAAAAACGTATGGAGGAGAGAGGGAGGGCGAAATTCCCTATAAATGATGCTCAAGATCAACTCTGGATCTGATTTGATCACCTCCTTCAGTCAAGGATTTGTCAGATCTAGTAAATCTGCTTCAGATTTGACTGATTTCAATCAAATTGGCTGAGAATCCACTGATCTATGATTTTGGATTTGCTCCATTATTCATCAATTTATTAATTAAAATAATCAATAATTGATTTTTGGGGCTTTCTGACCTGAGTGATGGAAAATCACTCAAAACTAGGAAATAGTGGGTCCATGGGTTTACATGGTGCTCTTAGCTTGAAAATGAGCACCTACATGACTGAAACCGATTATTTGGCCCACTTTTATTACAAAATCAATTTTTCCAATTAAACTATTAAAAAATAGCCTAAGTTTTGGAAAAAATTAATTTAATAAAAAAAATACTGAAAAAATTAAAAAATTGAAAAATTGGAAAACACCTAGGGGGACTTAGACATGTTCATATGACTCAAAAAAGATGTCTAGCATGCTTATACATTGACACATAGACTCTAATAACCTCAATAGGCCTAAATGCCAAGCCGACCACCCCAACTTTGGAGGTATGGAGTGAAAAACTCAGAAATTATCAGTCATTTATTCAACAACCAATAATAACCAAGGGAAAAAAACACCCTGGGCTGATCGGATTGACAAATGAAGTCTAAGAGACCGAGTCTTTTACAGACACTATCATGCTAGAACATTTATTACAATTCCCCCATGGGGTATGAACATGTGATATAGTACAACAAGCACTTCCCAGAAGTACTTCCACAGGTCTTTTGAAGTCCGAACAAGTTATCCTTGTCCGGTTCACCAGGCCCACTTGATAAAAAACCACTAAGTACAACTTAGGTGGTAACACTATCCTTATGCATCAGTTCTATAAATCCCAAGTTCTAATGGTGTTGTATTATTACATCAAATGTTTAAAAACTTTCCCAGAATCCTCAGATCATAAATCATAAGCAGAGAAGTTCCTGGAAGTGATCAGAGTACCCTCTCTATATTCATCTTCAAATACTTAAAAAAGATATTCAGTAAGCCCTGGTTATGAAAGAGAGTCTGCAGTAGTATTCAATTGCCGATAAATATGAGCAAAGGATATGTAGTCAAAGCAACTCGCAATGTCTTTGTTATGCATAGCCAGACTGAAAAGTCCAGATCTCTGAATCTGGTTTTCTCCATTCATCCATCTAATAGCTAGCTCAGAGTCACCATAAATCTGCAGAGATTTACACCCTTTCTTCAGAGCAGTGTTTTAAAAACTGGTCTGACCGGAACTGGAACTGGCCAGACCATCTCCAACTTTGAACCGGCAGAGAATTCGGTGTGGGGACTGGTTTGGTATTGAACTGACTGGCCAAATGCCTGAACCGTTCGGTTTGGTACTGAACCAATCCAAATCGGCCGATCCCCATTAAAAATTCGGCCATGTGGATCTCCATGGGCCGGCACGACGTGAAGGTAAAGAGTGTTGACTGTTGATCACCAAAGCAATTTTTGAATCGTTCCCGAATTGTTTTGTATCAGGACTCTAGAAAAGCATATATCGAGCTGAAGCAAATCGTTCCTGAAGCATATATCGAGCCGAAGCAAATCGTTCCTAAACATATATTGAGCCGAGGCAGATTTTGAGAGAATCGTTTCCATTTGACCATCCATGGCACTAAGGAATCATGCAACAGTTGTGCTCACTTGTAGGAATGTTTAAAAACGTCCACTTTGGGCAAATTGGTTGCTTGGAATGTTAAAAACTTAAATATATATTTTTCATAAAAATCTGAGTCATTGAAATCAAACACCTCCGGTTCATCGCCGGTTCCGGTTCAACTCCCAGTTCCGGTTTTTAATACATTGCTTCAGAGCAGCTTTCATGTGGAAGTAAAGAGCTTTGAACTCACCAAAGTTGGTTGATTCTGGACCTAAGAACGATTTACCAGCATGATAGTGATCATCTGAAACAAAGAGAACATACCCAGCTCCACTCTTGGAACTTCCATTTTGGCTGGCCGCATCAAAAAATCCCCAGGGGAAGGTATTAAGGAGTTTCAACTTTGGAACCTTTGGGGTAGTCTGGATTCTGGAAGAAAGGGAGCAGGGATAAATCTTGAGCTGCCACTTGAAAACTAGGAAGTAGGAACTAGGCTATTCTCGAAAACACTTTTGTTTCTAGATGTCCAGACTCCAGATTGTCCACAGAGCTAGGTAGGAATAACTTTCAGTTGCTTGAGATCTTTTTCTAACAAACCATTCTTTTGTTTTCCAGAATGTCACCTTTGACCCATAAGTGTTGTAAGTTTAAAGAGGCTTCAACATTCTTCCAGACTTGAATAGAAAGAGACATGAACAGAATAGATGGGCAATGGATTCAAGGTTATCCCTTGGATAAATAACATCACCCAGGCCCCTTTAAATTCTTTTTTCGAAGTGTGTCCCATGTGGGAAGCCTGTTATGTAACATAAGCCTTATTAATAAAGTGCTTTTGGAGGGAGCTTGCACTTTCCACATTTTTTGCCACCACTGGTCCTTAGAAAGAGTTTGTGGATCCTGTAAAGATTCATAGCCCAGAGATACAAGCTATTCATTGCCTTCTCCTTTCCAAGCCCAAGCTAATTCGTCAGGACCTCCCCCTAATCTGATATGGGATCGACTTAGTTCTGCAATAAAACTTTCACACTGCTGAGCTTGGTCACCATCAAGCCCAACCTCTTGAGCAGAAAGCCAGCCTTGCCCCCAGATATAAGTAGTGTCCACATTTCCAGTTTTATTCAAAGTACAAAAGCCCCGCAGTTGAAGATGGTTGAATATCTCTGGATTGAGGAATGTAGAAAGATTACAGGAATGGCATCAACACAAATTCTAACTTGAGTTCCTTCACTAACCTTCCATGCCAAATGATTCCCAATAACAGGGAAAGCTGCTAAAAGAGCCTTCCAGTGATTCAATACATGCTGCATTGATTTCCTTGGATTCCTGATCCAGTCGATCAAACTTCCAGGAGCATTATCCTTTTTATGAATTATTTTGCACCACAGCTTGTCTTCAGTAATAAAATGGCAGAGATTTGGAAGCCAAAGATCTGCCAAACAAAACAAGGTTCTTGAGCCTCCAACCTCCATGTTTTTTGGGTCTGGCTATTAAATACCACCGGGCCCAATGAGAGCTTTTGTAATTCAGGGCTGCCTTTCCATAAGTAATTTGCACAAATTTTCGTAATCTTTTTCGTTATACCTTTAAGAATGGAGGCCATTGAATGCCAGTAAACTGGGATTTCTTCAATCACTGACTTGATCAGCACCAATCTTCGCCTTTGTAATTCAGTTCTGCCTTTCCATAAGTAATTTGCACAAGTTTTCCTAATCTTTTTCGTTATACCTTTAAGAATGGAGGCCATTGAATGCCAGTAAACCGGGATTTCTTCAATCACTGACTTGATCAGCACCAATCTTCCACCCCTAGATATCCATGGATTGCACCACTGATTGACTTGCTTTTCAATCCTAGAGATGAGCCAGTTCCAGTCACTGATCCTGTACTTGTTAGGTTTTAACAGGTATCCCAGATATTTTAGTCCACCCTCCCAATCCTGCAGAGGAATGTTAAAAACTCTTTGATTACCGACTTGATCACTAATCCCGGTTTTAATGACTTGATGCCAGTAAACCGGAATTTCATTGATTACTGACTTTGATTAGCACCAATCTTCCATCCCTATATATCCATAGATTGCACCGCTGATTGACTTGCTTTTCAATCCGAGAGATGACCCAGTTCCAATTACTGATCCTGTACTTTTTAGGTTTTAACAGGTATCTCAGATATGTTAGTCCAATGTCCCAATTCTTCAGAGGAATGTTGAAAATTCTTTCAACACTTTCACTAAGGGCATCTTCCAACCTGCATGAGCACAGAGCAGAGTTTTCCAAATTAAGAGCTGTCGTCTTTTATTTATAACATATGCATCTTCCAACCTGCATGAGCACAGAGCAGAGTTTTCCAAATTAAGAGCTGTTGTCTTTTATTTATAACATATCAAGTGATGAATTGTAATGCTCATATCATTTAGTTAGCATAGCTATATGTGGACAATCAAATTGTTTATGGTATGTTTTAAAAGTTTTGTATATCCTGTTTTGGTTCTTGATTATAAAATATTCCAGAGAAGAACACTGCTTCTGAAATGAGTCGTTTGATTCACAGGGTGCATAACCTAGAGTTTGATGTCGGCTATCATAAGTGCAGTATTCAAACAACTAGGAACCAGTATTGTTGGGATCAAGTGATGCAATACATTGAAACATGCTTTCAAATAAAAAGTTTGACAGTGTGGTACAGCTACTTGTTAGTGTAAAATCGTAAACACAGCTCTATACTACTACCAGTTGCAAATTATGTTCGCAGACATACAATATCAGTAAAATAAAAAATATAAACCAAAATATATTTTTAGGAGATTGGCCAGACTACGAAATTACCACTATAAAATTCATAGCAAGGAAAATAAAACATAGCCGGTCAATACATCAATCAATGGCAGAAACTTTTTGATGAAGGTTTAAGGCCATGCAAATTAAGGATCCAAAGTTGGTCACAGAATATCACTTTATGTTCATAACAATGTAATGGTTATTATTTCCAAATGGTCTCTTTTACCTTAGTTTGTAGTCTTTACTTGTCTAAAAATTTGAGTATGTGTTGCTTTTTTCATGTTTAACTAATGGAAAGCAACTCTTGACAGGATGCTTATAGGCTTCAGTTGAAGCTGTTCTTATCAGAAGTAAGACAGCAACAGCTTTTGTCGGGTCTACGGAGTTTCTTAAAGTTGTATACATCCATCTCAATGGAGAAGCTTGCGAATTTTATGGACATTGATGAGTCTACTTTAAGGTGTGGAAGCTTGTCAGACATCAGTTTCTTGAAAAAGTTTTTTTCTACTTAAATATCCAAGTGAACAAATAGCATCTGCTATCTGTTTGAACCTAACATCAATTTTATTCCACATTTGGATATCAGGACAACACTAATGACATACAAGCATAAGACTCATGCAATTGATCACGATGGCAGAATTATATCAAATGCAGATGTCGACTTTTATATTGTCGAGGTATTTGCAATTGGTTACACATTTTCCTTTTAATTTTTTACATTCTTATTGTCTGTCTGCATCCACCATTTATTTCTTTCTCTGGTTTGTTTATAGTAAATTTTATGTGTCTTTTCTAATTCAAATTATTGTTGGACTAATAGTGAGTGCCCAATGATTTTAGATTCTGACTGACTTGAAGAATGCTTTCTGTAAGCTATTTGTCAGGTTGTTGTATGAGAATTAATTTAAAAATCACTCTGTTTAACTTTTATTTGAAGGAGTATTTCTAGAAATATACGATTGTGTATTTTCTGTGTCATCTGGTTGGTGTTCCCATATTTTTTGTAGGGTATACGGTGGTTTTACGTGTGAATATTAGTTTGTTTAACGACTGAGATAAATTTTCATGTTTTCAGGATATTGTTCACATTATTGAGTCAAAATCAGCAAAGCTATATGCTGATAACTTTATGCGTCACATTATCAAGGTATTTTTTTATTTCAAAAATTCCAAATGTTGTATTGTGTCCTTATTCAATGTCCTTTCTTTATAATAAGCCATACCAAATTTGTTTGTCTTGATTGTGTCTACAGTGCGAAGAAATTATTAGTGATTTGGACAGAGTTAAGCTTGAATAAGATGTTGCTATTTGTACATTGTACAAATGCAGTAACGAGGTCAAACATCCAAATTTTGTAACTAGAGAAGAGCAGTCTTGGATATTGGAGGAGTTTGTGCATTGATTTAATTATTAGGATGGTCAAAGCCATGAGCTCATTTAAGGAAGACAATCTGCAGTCATTTCTTTTCCTATTGAGCATGTTTTGCAGAATTTCAACCTCAACTCTTGTTTTAATTAATTTAATTTAAGATGTCAAATCGATTTAGCGTGGTGGTTCTGCAGGAAATGTGAACTAGTTCTCTGTTGAGGATCCCATTTTTTTAACAATGAATTTTTTAGCACTTCCAAGAGATTATCCAGGAAAAAGTTTTGTTGTATCTGAGCATGTTTTTTGCAAAAATTCCAAATTTGTGTTTTGTGCCAATTCATCTCTTCAAATGTCAAATTTGTTTGATATGATGGTTCTACTATAAATTGAAATAGGTCTTTTCATTGTGGAACAAACGAGTAATGTTTTAGATTAATCTGCAGGACCCAGATATATTCAATGGATCAAATAGGAATTTACTAATCTGCAATTGAGTTCGTATGGATTGGCGATGTTGGACTGTAGCTTTTGACATTTTGGTTTCAGCAATGACAGAAGTATTGTTCACCTATTTTTTTAAGTGCAGCGGCAGGTTAAGTTTCTTCATGCATGGAAGAGTTACAGGTGATTTAAATGGAAGAGTTATCTTGTGGTACATCTTTTATTTAAGGGAAGAGTTACAGGTAATTTAAAAGTGATATATTGGATGTGGGTACCATAACAACCAAACTCATTGTTGCAAGCAGGACCTTGTTATACAAATTCCAAAATTATAATATGATTGCACCGAGAAGGCACATTTCTACAGCCCTGGTGGGGAGAAGTATCTGTCTGTCTGTCTGTGCAGAAGCAATAGTGGAGCTTTGGTGAGGGAAGTATGTCTATCCATTAAAAAAAATAAATTAAAAATTTAAAAATATAAAATAAAAATAAAAAATAAGAATACATTCATCAGTGTGCTGTAACATAGTGATGAGAGGGATATGTGTATTTGATCCCTCTTGGCACTTTGTAGAACCAGACTTCGATGGGTCTATACCTGTTTAGTATTAACAAGATAAATCAATATTCCACTATTCTTTATAGCCATCTTTTTTTTTCTCAGGAAAAAGGTATTATCATTTCTAGAGAATTTTAAATACAATCCTCAAGAGATACAAAATTTTTATTGATCCCAGGATTAACTGTATACAAAATACAACCTCATCAATACATAAGTATTAACAAAAGCTCTATACTAGTCTTCTCAAAACAGAAGTTGAAATAACGGTCCTGTCTAACAAACAGTATACTACTAACAATAACTACTTAGCAGGGGCCGAAACGTCCTGAAGCCCATCGAGGCTCACCTTGATGGGATTTGGGACGTCTCGGCCCCTGCTAAGACACAAGTTATAGGTATATCTGGCTTGCAGGCTGTGGGATATACTCTTGGGAGGTTGCTGTTCCCATGGTTAAAAAAAAAATCCTACAGCAAAAAGTCAAAATAGACGCGGAGTTTCTTTTTGCCTTAAAAGTCATAAATAGAGCATGTTGTGGATGAGATCATAGTTTCATATCTAAATTCGTCTTTGCGAAGACACCAGATAAACCTCTACTTCGTCAGAGAGTCGGCTTTCTCATTGAACTGCCTGTAAATATGAGTAAAGAAAATTTGTTGAAAGATACTTATAACTTCCATTAAGTGACAGGCCAGATTGTCGAAACCAAACTTTTGGACCTGATACTCTCCTTTCATCCATCTGATTCTGAGCTCAGTATCACCATAAATCTGAAGATGCGTGTATGCCTTAAGGCCAGATTGTAGAAACCAGACTTTTGGACCTGATACTCTCCTTTCATCCATGATGGTGAGCTCAGTATCACCATAAATCTGAAGATGTGTGTTTGCCTTGTTTAAGGCTGCTTTCATCAACAGTAGGACATCTTCAAATCCTCCATAATTGTTGGTGCCTTGGCCAAGGAAATACCTGCATGCATAGTAATGATATTCCGAGACATGTAAAATATACCCGGCTCCACACCTCATACCGTTGTTTTGACTGGCACCATCAAAGAACCCCAGCGGGTTTACTTATCTATTTCTGGTGGATTAAGGATCCTTATCTTAGGAACTTTGATGAAGACTGAAAGGCAGGCAAAAGGGAAATGGCTTGAGCTAAAATTTGAAGACTGGGGATTACTTTGTCTTCACACAGGGACATTCATTTCTAGCAATCCGTATCCTTGAAGGACCAGAGAAGGCATTGCTCTTACTTGCGTAAGGTCTCTTTCAAACCATCATTTGAAGTAATCCATGAAGTTCGCTTTGGATCACAAGCTGTGGATGATTAAAGAAGATTCGACATCCTTCCACACAAGGAGTGAAAGAGTAGTCACAAAAAAATGCTTGTCAGTTTCCATGTATAAACAGCACTAGCCTGGGCCTAGATTCTTGTATTTGGAGCCTGTCCCAAGCAGGAGCACTGTTCAGAATTAGTTACATGTAATATGCTTTTGGAAGGAGCCATCACCTTTCACATCTTTTTAAGCCACCAATCCTCAGCCAAGTTTGTAGGGTCTCGTTGTGCAATATAGCCCAAAGAAACCCTATGATCACTGCCTTCCCCCTTCCAAGACCAAGTCAATTCATCGGGTTCCATTCACAATCTAATATGTGAGCGTTTTTCGGTTCATTAATAAATCTTTCTCAGAGCTGAGCGTTGTTTCCTTCCATACCAACTTCCTAAGTCGAGAGCTAGCCTTGATTCCACACACTAGTTGCCTCCTTTCCAATTTTGTTCAGGGTACAAAGACCCTACATTTGAAGATGATCAATGATATCAAGAAAAATAATTATGTGTTGACTACAACCTAAAAGAGCATCAGCACTATCCTTACCTCGGAGCATGCACCAACTTTCTATGCCGAATGGTCACCTAAAACTGAAAAAGTTAAGTTGTTAAAGGGCCTCGTAATGATTTAGAGGCTTCATGAGAATATTTTCTTTGGCTTCTAATCCATTCCACCAGACTGAGTGGGGCCATGTATTTTTGATTTTTGATTCTACACCATAGCTATCCTCTGTCATAATTTGCCAAAGAGATTTGGCAGCTGGTTATCTACTTAACATATGCAAGTCCTTGGGCCATGTATTTTTGATTTATGATTCTACACCATAGCTGTCCTCTGTCAAAATTTGCCAAAGAGATTTGGCAGCTGGTTATCTACTAAACATATGCAAGTCTATGCAAGTCATTGATACCCCAACTGCCAATCTTTTAGGGGTTTTCAATTATGAACCCATTGGGTCAGATGGACACCTTTGTACTGAGGACTGTTAAAGTTGGGGTTTTAAACAAAATTTAAGATAATGCATATGTACACTGTAAAATCATAAACAGTAAAAACAATACTATTGAAGTAAAATCATAAATAATAAGGCAGCAACAGTAAATAAAATTTAATTAACAGATCTGATTACTTATTTGGAGTAGAGGACCGTCTTTATACTCAAAGTTGACTTTCAGATCGGATCTTGCCTCTCAGAGTCAAGTCAATATCTGGAACAAAAATCTGACCCTTACCTGAGGGTGTGTGCATACATGAGAGAGAGAGAGAGAGAATGCTGGAGAATAACAGCTGCTGAGGGTACAATACATTCAAGATCAACCCCAAGACATTGACCAAGACAGTCAACAAGTGCCCAGTAGTGAGTGGCAGCCACCAAACTTTCACAACAATGGAAGGCGACCTTCTAGCAGCCCATGGCAGACCCAAACAACTCTCAACAAGTAGTGGCAGTCACAAGGGAGACAAATGGAACCCGCAGAACAATTGGAAATCACAAGGGAGACAAATGGCACCCTCAAAACAATCCACACAGGCAGTGGCACTCTCAAAACAGTCCACACAAGTAGCGACCCTTCCAAAACAGTCCACACAGACAGTGGCCTTTCCCAAATAGTCCAAAACAGTCCACATAGGCATCGACCCTTCCCAAATAGTCGAAAACAGTTCACACAAGCAATGGCCCTTCCCAAATAGTCCAAAACACCAAGCGGCAATCTTAAGACGGTCACCAACAGCGAACGACAACCCAAGATAGTCACCAACAACAAAACGACAGCCCAAGACGGTCAACAACAACAAAACAATAACCCCGAGATAGTCATAGTTCACACGTGTGTAAGGATAAGGAGAGATCAACCAAAGAGTGATTGTGCTATAAGAGAAGAGAGCTCAATACAAGTGAACATCCAAGCAAAAAAGGCAGCTACCTGTAACAAGCCTAGATCATGTTAGCGCTGTGCAAGGAGAGCTTTGAAACCCTAGGCATCACCCAAACAATAGTGTTGGAAAACCCTAGCTCAGTCACATAGAAAATCAGAGCTAAGTTACCTCTTCAAGATACTTTCGCAATGAAAGCTAGGCTCAAATTTGTAGCCTCTCAATGACCCCTAGAAGGTTCCACCTTCTATTTGGTCATTGAGGTTAGGGTTACCCAAATAAAGTCGAGACTTCACCCTTTTTAGAAAGTTCCACATAAATTATAGTTTAATATTAGGGCGTCTTAAGATGAGGGTTACTCAGAAGGCATAGTGATGGGTAAGTTACCATACTCAAGAAGGGTACTAGCACATAGGACCAACAAGGGAGGGGTCAACACAAGACTAAGCCAATGCAAGGCTAACCACAAGTCAACAAGAGGTGTCACAACAAGGTGGGAAGACAAACCTTCTAACCACAAACAAGGTGGGAAAGCAACCCTTCTAACCACATGTCAAAAGGTGAAACAAGGTGGAAAAACAACCCTTTTATCTCTCTCTCTCTCAATGTATGTGGTCCACAAGTGTTCCATACACCAACTTGAAGTTTATCATCACCATATAAGGAAGGTCGACACTGGATGATGCGATCTTTTGGTTCTCCTGACTGCTTCTAAGGTCAAATGCTAGTGACTCCATCAAGGGGAGTCCCTTGATGAAACAACTTAGATCAACCATCTCGAAGACCTAGGAGAGGAGGGCATCACACACCATCATCTTGATTAACTGACCAAAATCTTTTGTTCTTAAAGAATGGCTGTCATCCCTACACTGAGCTTCAGTGCCAGACTGGATGTTGTTGATAAACCCCCTAGTTCCTGACAAAGTCTTCCATTCTCTTGGAGAATGGTCCTCAACCCCACGCTGATTTTTAGTCCCAGGCTGAATGTTGATCAACCCCTTGGTCCCTAACCAGGTACCCTAGGATCAACTAGGGGCCCTAGATAACTGTTAGGGGCTTATCTGACTTGGTCCTAGACCAAGCACCCTAGATAATTGCTAGGGTTATGCACTGCTTGGTCTCAGGCCAAGAATCTCCCTGGTGTAACTGACTAGGAGACACTAGTGATCGGCTAGGGGATTTTGCTATGGCTATGTACTGCTTGGTCCTAGACCAAGATTCCTAGATAAGTGCTAGGGACTTATACTGTCTGATTAACTCAACAAGAACCCTAGTTCACTGACTAGGGTGCCATCCTCCTAGAGAATGGCTCTCACAATTGCATTATGTTTAACAAGGACTACCTTTCCAAAAGTAATTTGCATAATGTCTTTTAATTTTCCCCAAGATTTCTTTGGGAATAGATGCAAGGGCATGTTAGAATGCCATGTTAGCTTCTATTACAAACTTTATTAGAACTAGTCAGCCTTCCCTTGAAACCTGTGTTACACGCTTTATTGACCTTTTCTTCAATTCAAGATATGAGCCAATGCCAATCAACGTTCTTGTAACTATCTCGTTTGATGTCGAAACCAAGATATTTTAGACCTCCCTCATTGTCTTGCAAGGTAATGTGGAAGAGTCGAGCAAAATTTGTAGATAGAAGATCTTCCATTCCAAAAGAAACTAGCGCCGATTTCTCCGGATTGAAGACCATTCCTGTAGCAAAAGAGAAAAGATTTATTAAATCCCTTCGAATTTGAGCTTTTCTCATAGATCCCAACCCAAAAAGAAGAATGCCATTAGCAAATGGAAGAAGGGAAATAACAACATTTCTTGCTATTTTAACACCTTGAAGATGATCTTGAGATCTGACATAATGTATAGTCCTGCTGAGGCCTTCGACAATAAGTAGAAGCAAGTAAGGGGATAAAGGGCATCCCTGCTTCAGTCCTCCAGAGGAATGAAGAAAGACGAAGTAGATCCATTAATGATGACAAAGAAGCTAGCAGTAGATGCACAACTCATAATCCATTTAACAACAGAATAAAAGTCTAAGGAAAAGCCAAGAGACATGATCATATCCCTTAGAAAGATAAAGTTTGGGGACAAAAGCATGAATGAAAGAAAGAAATCTTAATGGTGTGTAGATAATTCCTGAGTAGAATTCATGTGTTAATATTCCCATAAGTATGGGGCTATTAATCTAGATAGTATAGGCTTGAATCTCATAGCCAACAATTTAGATATGATCTTTGCGCCAAGAGGCGCTTTCTACAGCTCAAATGGGTGAGATGTGTCCCGTCTGTAAAGCTCATGTGGCACATGCAGCCTCAATAAAAATAATAATAATAAAAAGTAAATAATAAAAAAACTTATAACATGTCGGCTTATTACAAAAAAAATAAAACACATTTATGTAATTATATATCAAATTTCAATTTAAAATTTAGTTGACTTGAAACCTAAGCAAACATAATGTTAAGAATAAAATATGTGATAGAAATAAATTATAGAATAATAGCAGCCATTACAATGAAATATTACAACCATATTTATAAGGTTTTTTTAATGCAAATACAACTAGCAAGAAACCACGGGCCACTAAAACCATGTGCCTTAAACACTTACATCCTTACTCATTCCCAAGTCAAGGTTAACCTTAACATGTAATGTTCATTTTTAGTTATAGAGAAAAACAAGTCATTTCTGAAAAACATTTGGATAAATGTTTAAAATCTTGATTTGACGGTAAAATGTTTTTTCAAATTCTAATAAATCTAGATTTTAAAATTTTATATGGATTATTTTACTCATTAATTACTCTTAATATTCATTATTAGTAAAGCAATTTTTGGAAAACTATTTGATTATATGATTAATAATGTGACTCATCTCATTCTTCTACTGGTATTTACCCTATTTCAAAATTACTTAAGCAAGTTGGTCATTTCCCTTCCAAGTAGGAATACTTATTAGAGATTTTGTAAATTAAAAAGGGTCTGCACCTCAAGAAAACTTGATCCCTCTCGATGCTTAGTAGAGGGATAGTTAAGATGGATCTATACTGGTATAGGCACAATTGTAGAGGACAATTGGCCTAAAACAATAAAAGAGTTCGAACGATCCTTCTTTGGTATTAACGCTAAAAAAGTGGAGTTTAGGCTTCTCAGTATCTTACTTTATAATCTTACTTCTTCTACCATCTTGAGGAGATCCTTCCCACCCAAATTGAAAAAAGTTAGGAAAAACTCAATAGGCCACCCATTAGGGCTTGGGATTCCCTTTTTCTGGAAGGGAGTCAACTTTTAAGCTCCTCCCTATAAACTTCCTTGAACAAGGCAACATTGTCTTTTGCCTCAACCATTATGTGAATGAATAAGATTACCTTTAACATATCTTCGATATTAACCCCTTTAGGCTCCTTGAGTGAAGAGGTGATCCAAAATGGATTCTAAACTTTTGAATGGTTGTAATGCTAATACTAGCAATGTAATCTGGCAATGATTAAATGTGATACAAAATATAAAAGAAAATATTAGGTAAACAAAAATGTAAATAAGACAAGAAAAAAGATGAAATAAATGTGAAAATAAAATGAAATAGGAGGCAATGATAGGGAACGAGAAACGAAAGATGAGGCATATTGGCCTTCCCATTACCCAAGCTCTCCCTATTTGTTCATTCATTGTCATTGAGAAAGGGATTTTGGTTGACAAGAGAACACATAGGAGAGCCATAAGCAACCTTGTAACCAGAGATTGTTAAGATATAATAAGCAACCATTCGAAGCTAGTTTCCTCATTAGGATTTCCAAGGTAAATTTGGTGTCCATTACATGCTTGATTGATTTCACTTATACATGTTATTAATTGCTGTGAGTGTTTTAATGTTTCCCTTGTTCATCAGATGGTTTAACATTCACTCTCAACTATTAAGTGAAGTTGTTTTTCATGTTTTCAAAGTTGTATTAGAAAATACAAATGTAAACAACTATGATACTACCAGCGTCCATTCCATTATGAATCATGAGATCGATGGATCTCATTTAAGAACTGTTCGAACTTTTTAAGTAGTTTCTAAATTGAATCTCTTAAACATATTTGTCTGTTGGATGATTTGAGAAGTGCTCATGGCATTTTTATCAATGACCAATGAATTTACAAATACCTAAGGTGGTTCTAATTACTCTTGGTTGAATTTAGAAGTGCCCATGGCGTTTTGATTAGTGTGGGGGCATTTTTATCAGTGCCCAACGAATCTTTAAGTTCATGAGGCGGTTTTAATCAATGTTGGATGAATTTGGATCTGCATGGGGTGTTTTTGATAATTGTTGGGCGAATTTGAATGTGCCTGGGACATTTTTTATTACTATTGAAGATTTTGAATACGCTCGAGGCGTTTTTGACCATTGTTGGATTATTTCACTTATACATGTTATTAATTGCTGTGAGAGTTTTAATGAGTGTTGATCTATGTTTTAATGCTTCCCTTGTTCATCAGATAGTTTAACATTCACTATCGACTATTAAGTGAAGTTGTTTCTTATGTTTTCAAAGTTGTATTGGAAAATACAAATGCAAACAACTATGATACTACCATCGTCCATTCCATTATGAATTATGAGATCAATGGATCTCATTTAAGAACTGTTGGAACTTTTTAAGTAGTTTCTAAATTGAATCTCTTAAACATATTTGTTTGTTGGATGATTTGAGAAGTGCTCATGGCATTTTTATCAGTGTGGGGGCGTTTTTATCAATGACCAATGAATCTACAAGTGGCTAAGGTGGTTTTAATTACTATTGGTTGAATTTAGAAGTGCCAATGGCGTTTTTATTAGCGTGGGGGCATTTTTATCAATGCCCAACGAATCTGTAAGTTCATGAGGCGGTTCTAATCAATGCTGGATGAATTTGGTTCTGCCTGGGGCTTTTTTGACCATGTTGAGCAAATTTGAATGTGCCTGGGGCATTTTTTACCACTATTGAATAATTTGAATATGGCCGACACGTTTTTGACCATTGTTGGATTATGTCACTTATACATGTTATTAATTGCTGTGAGTGTTTCAATGAGTGTTGATCTATGTTTTAATGCTTCCCTTGTTCATCAGATGGTTTAACATTCACTCTCAACTATTAAGTGAAGTTTTTTTTCATGTTTTCAAAGTTGTATTGGAAAATACAAATGAAAGCAACTATGATACTATCACCGTCCATTCCATTATGAATAATGTGATCAATGGCATTTAAGAACCGTTGGAACTTTTTAAGTAGTTTCTAAATTGAATCTCTTAAACATATATGACTGTTGGATGATTTGAGAAGTGCTCATGGAATTTTTATTAGTGTGGGGGCGTTTTTACCAATGACCAATGAATCTACAAGTGGCTAAGGTGGTTTTAATTACTCTTGGTTGAATTTAGAAGTGCCCATGGCGTTTTTACCAGCATGGGGGCGTTTTTATCAATGCCTAGTGAATCTGTAAGTTCATGAGGCAGTTTTAATCAATGTTAGATGACTTTGGATCTGTCTATGGTGTTTTTGACCATTGTTGGGTGAATTTGAATGTGCATGGGTCTTTTTTTTACCATTATTAAAGAATTTGAATATGCCCGGGGTGTTTTTGACCATTGTTGGATTATTTTGAATTTTCCTAGGGCATTTTTGACCACTATTCGATGACTATAAATGTGCCTAGAGCGTTTTTACCATTGTTGGATGAATTTGAATATGACTGGGGAATTTTTGTCTATTGTTGGATTAATTTGAATTTGCTTGGGGCGTTTTTGACCAATGTTGGATGGATATAAATGTGCTTGGGGTGTTTTGATCGATGTTGGCATATTTATCTATTATACAACCTAATACTCTCAACCTGGGCACCCCCTCTGTTGGTTTTATTTTCTTGGATTAGCTGCCAGTGAGAATTGCCTAGAGGTGGAATCGATTGAAAGAGAATAACCACATTTGATAAGGCATTACTTTGTCAACAACCGGAACAAGCAACTGTAATCACTTTCTTTTAATTTAAATGCATTAGTAATTGGGGTGTTTCCTTAGTAGGAATAAGCTGTTTTGATTGCTCTCATAATAGTGTAGACATGGAGTAATGGAACTGAAACCAATAGCTATACCACGATAATATTTTGGCCAATGCAATAACCCCAAAGAGAGGACGCACTTCACGTGATAAACAAGGACTCAACTAGAGTTATACAAGGCTAAGGAAACATAGTTGAGGAAGGGAGGCAGTCGAGCAGTGGACCAAGTCTCAAGCAAAGCCAACCTCTCATGCATATTGGGAGTAATAGTAAAAATAAAGAAAAGGTATCCTGATATGCCAACAATGTTTGTGCTTGTTTGTGAACCAATTTTTGGATAGACTTCTCAGGGAATTGAGCCTAGAAGGGTTGGAGTCTGAGTTTAGGTAGAAAATGAACCAAGCATCATCTCAGTCTTAACAGAGTAAGAAAAAAGAGTAAAAATAATTTTGTATAAAGGTCTGTGTTGGTGAGTTGAGTGGGCTATAAGTCCCTCAATTATAGATCAAGAGGAGATGTAACTAACTCCTAAATCAGCTAGGCCTTGAAAATCTAAAAATTATTCTCCTCCATGCATTTCAAGCCCTAGATCATATTAATGCTTTTTCCTTTAATTTTCCACCTTATGAAAATATTTGATATTTTGATCACTAGAAGAGAGCCATGCAACACAATTTTTGATCCTCCAGTCTCTCTTCCTGTACGAAATCAGTTTGTTCCTCGAGATTACAACCCTTTAATTGCATAAATAGCCTCTTCTGAGAAAGGACCATCAAAATATGATTCGTAAAACCTTCCCAGCTTTACCAAAATATGTCTCAAAGTATTTCCCCTAGAGATGAGACGGTGACATGCCCAAGGGATAACACATTCCTTTACCAATTTTAAAGACTCCATGATTTGAACACTTGTGGAATCTCCCAGACTTTGGTCATATTTCTTCCAACTATCATTTATTAGTCCCTTGAAATCATCTTCCTCTGACTAGGCAGGGTTGAATTTGGAAGGAGCATTTGGTTTCAACCCTTCAAAGGCTTAGCTCTAATAGGATTGAAATGTTGATTTTTACACACTTCAGATCAAGATGATGATGATTATTATTAATTATTCAATAACCATAAACCGAAAAATATCAAACATATATATACAACAGTAAACAAAAAAGATCACATGTAGATAGCCATGCACAATAGACACAAGAGTATTTACCTTGGGGAAACCCTTATCACAAGGGAGAAAACCCCCAACAACCTTTCCTTACCTTAGATGATTTCATAAGTACAAGTAGAATGACAATAAGCCCAAATCACCAAGGCTTACAATATCAACCCCAAAAACATTAGTGCAATAGTATGCAACATAGTAGTGCAAACGAGGTGGTATGAAAACCCAATACACAATAATACACCGACAAAATAACTATGATGTAATACTTCAAAAATAGGTAGATAGAAACTCCAACACTATCCAAAACCTACAATAACATTAGCCTTGATAAAAAACAAAGGAGAGGTGATATCTCAACCCAGATTATCATTCAAGAAAGGGAGCGGACTTCTGTCCAAGAGAAACAAACTTTTGAGGGCAAAATGCTGAACTTCAAGGAGATAAAACAAACCTGCAGTAGTGTTCTGAGACCATATGTGAATTTTAGAGCTATTTGATGAATTGATGTTTACAACAAATGTGGAGGGTGGCCTTCTATTTATACCATACAACGTCCTCCTTAATGCCCTAGAGAGTCGATATGTTTGGAGGGATAAACGTCACATTAAAAAGATTGATTTTTGACTCATCCGACTTGTTTTCCAAGTAGAGCCAACTTCAAGATGAAACCAACCATGGCTACAATCATCAACACTCCCTCTTACCTAGGGATATATTCATATTGCATGTCTTGGGTCTCTTAAAGGCTTCATGCCATGACTTGTCTTTAACAAATCATCTCATAGATAGGTTGATCCTTGAGTCATCTACTCACAGGGATCACGTCCACCTTATAGACCATCATAATGGGCCACTTCCCATAGTAGAGTCACCTCATTATATGTATGTTGACCCACTCACCCAAGCTAAGGTATGTGAGCTCCCATACCACTCGGATGTGGCTTACTTTGCTAGGGTTAGCTACTCCCTCTAGCAAGCACTCCAAGCCTATATTAGGTTATGGTCAACCTCAGACAATGCGAGAGTGTCTCATGCCATCACATGGAGTGTAATGTCACAGGGTAACTCAAATCAATCCATCGAGGAGTGTGCCCATACACAACATATCAGTCTGTCGATATGTCCACAACAGAGACCTCTCCATCACATGGAGAGCTCCACCATTCTCCCAGTTTAGGGAGAATGTCTCATTGATGCTGCAAACATCAATTGTCCCTCTTAGCGAGGGATACATTCTCCTCCACTCCAAGCCTATCTTGGAAGTACACATACTTCATCCTAACTAGAGGCTCTAGCGTCTGATTGAAAAAATCCGTAAGGAGATTATGAAGCCACACTACTTCACAATCAATAGCCACACACTGCAAAGTACTCTGATTATGTTGTATTCAGTTCCACAAAAGTTTGCTTCCCGCTACACCGAGAAATCATGGCAGACCCCAAATTGAAGCAACACTCGGAGGTGCTTTTCCTGTCCACTCTTCTCCTCACCCAATCAGAATTGACATAGTCCCGCAAACTCATGTCAACACTAGAAACATATTTTAGGACATATTCAATTATGTCACACAAGTACCTCAACACATGCTTTGCAACAACCCAATGTATCTACCTTGAATCACTCATAAACTGGATAAGGGAATTCACTACAAAACAAATATCATCAAATTCCTCTCTCTGAGAGAATCCACGAGGAGATGCATGCCCTTTTTCATCTTGCAAAGTTTGATGAGCCCATGTAGGTTTCTTTCGGTGTACAACAACATCAAATTGTCTAACTGGGTCAATTGGATCAATAGGATTAGATGATTCCGTTTGAAATGTTGACAGTTGAGGGGAAGACAAAACCATTTCCTTTGGAGCCTCCTGCTCCTCATTTTCAAGCTCCATGTGAGATCCTCTAGCTAGCTATCTATATAGGCCCTCCTCTCGAACACCAATTACACTGGCTGAATCTATGGCAGAGTGCTTGTGTCATACAAGAACCTCCCCATCCACAAATGCAGCTTTGTAGTCTTTGTCCTTCAAGGCTTAAATAGAGACAAGTGTTCTTCTCATCCTTGGTACAAATAGTACGTCACTCAAATGTAGAGGAACATCAGAGTCTAGCTAGAAGGAAGTGGTCCCAACGCCCTTCACAACATACTTGGAATCATCTCCAAGTACGACATTTAGCTAATAGTATTTCTACACTAATTTTATAAGAGGCTCTTTATAACCCGTCATATGTATCGAGGCACCACTATCTATTAACAAAGTCTCATTTCTAGTAGGAACAACACTTGAGAGAGCTGAAATAAAGTACTCTATTTGGACATCATCTGTTGGACACAATGGGCACATTAAAGAAGTGGGGGGAGGGTGAATCGGTGTGAAACTAATTTAACACTTTCAATATTTATCATCAATCACTTGTAAACATGTTATTTAAAGTTCACCATTCAATTCTATATCTTCGAGATCAACATCAATTATAAATCATAAACAAGTCATCATAGCAAGAAACACATCACAAGAGGAACACCAAATTTGTATGTAAACTTGTTTTGTATTATTTTTATATTGAGTACATGGAAGACACCAATCTTTGCGATCAATCAAATCTAACTCCCAAGGAAATACCCATCTTTATTTTCTCAACACCAACCAAGAAGATGCGAGGAGTCCAATCCTCAAGTGCAAAACCCATCTTGCATGCAAACATCAACCTGCCACTGCATAGCCTCAACCATTTGTCATATACATATCATCACATGCCCTACTTATGAACTAAATTTCTTTGTCTAATCTGATCATTGCTCACGCTCATAAGCCCATGAAATCCTGGTCATGCCAATACAAATAATATACCTCAAGTAATTCTTGTTGTTGCTGCTTAAAATGCCCTACTTGAATCTGATCCAATTATTTGCATATAAGTCCTTATCAGAATGGAAAACTTACTATTGCCAACTTTCAAAATTTCCACACCAGTGAAGGCCAAAAGAATTGTCCAACCTAGTTAGGGCAAATTACAACATCAAAGACGATCAAAATTGGTACTATGCAACCTTGTTGAGCAGTCTTTCACACAAGAGATGATTAGAAGTGATTATGAGCTGTTCACTAGGGATTAATCATAGTCACCAATAAGCTCGTTATCCTGTTTTGATTCTAATTCTTATAGCATAACTTATCTACCTCATACAAATTGAATTTGCTTCAGAGATTGCCCAAAAAATTGCAAGTTCACTGCCCTATCCAGTCACGAGTTTACTGCTCCATACCTCTGTAGATTTGCTGCCTAAATCATAAACTTTTTGCCTCTGATCTTCATAAATTCACTGCCTCAGATCACTCTTTTTATTTCCACACAAAAATACATCTTAAATTGATCCACACACCCTCTATACATTATACAATTAATGAAATCCAACCTTACAAATTGGAGTAAGATTAAAAAATATCATTTAAAAATTAATTAAATAATCCTTTCTTTAGTTGTCCAACCCAAGTGATGGGGTAAAAATGCCAAGGCAGCTTTAAAAATTCAATATCTCTTCAAATGTGAGGAGTTAATGGGAATTCCACATATCAACGAAAAGAGCTTGACAAGGAAATTCGGTCTTTCTTTCATTGACAAGGTCCTTCACCTTCGTTTTCTTTAATTTGTTCAGAACATCGGAAATGGACTTGAAAACTTCTTGAATACTTCTCCAAGCACTTTGAGGCATTAAGGATTACAATACCAAGGCAAGGGATACATCAATGCACCGAGGACAACACCACCACCAACTACATGTCTACAAGAATACAACAAGCTACACCAAGGACCCAAAAGTAAGGGTACAAGAGACCACAACCCCAATCAACAAGGAGACCACATCAAAAACAAGGGTTCAAAGGACTTCTTCAAAGCCTCATACCATCATGGAACTTATCAAGGACTTCAAAGCCATCATTAGAAGCACAAAGGAATTCAGCATGACAATAAAGTGCAAAGGGATTCCAAATCAACCCACCATATACAAGACAGATTCATCATCAAAACGAGGGATTTAAGGGCATAATCGTCATAAGGGAAACACACATCCATGCAAGAACAAGTATAAGAGCATCATGAAGCATGTAAGGGATTCAAGAGATATCAAACCACCATTTGTATGGGTTCCAAGACCCAATCCTCCACATGCAAGTGGGTCATAGTAACTAACTTGTCCATATCATGATCAAGTGCACATCAACAAAGTAAACCATGATAATCAAGCAATAAACGTTCCTCCAAGAGATTATCCACACCATCAAGCATGAGCGAGCACCAACGTCATGTAGCCATCAATATGACACATGTGAATGCAACCCTCAAGCTGACCACTGTGTGTGGGGAGAAGGATCCAACCTATGCAAGAGACCCCATAAGAGGACCAAGGGCATGTGTCAATGTCCATGAACCTGTCAATACATGTCCATCTAGCATGTCCACTGCAAGGGCCTTGCTGGTATCAATGACAACTCAGAAACCACTGCAAGTCCCTTGTTGGAATCAATGACAGTTCAATCAACATCATTTGCACTCGGATTCTTTGAATTATTTTGGGGTGGCTCCTCATTAATATCAACAACTGATGCTTTCTACTGTCCCTCTTTTCGCAAGGGCAATTTGTAGCAATGTGACCGAATTCGTCACACCTATAGCACTAAATATTGAAAGATCCTTCTTGTTTCTATCTAAAATTGGTCCTAATATTTCTCCTCTAACTTTTTTTCCTAGTACCTCTCCTTCCTTTTCCTCTTCCTTTTTTAGCATGAGCTACAAGGGATTGAATTTCTTCATTATGGGAATCATGTGTACTACCTCTGGTTGCAAGTATAGCCTCCTCCCGAGTGCAATCCACTCATAACCAATCAAACTTGGGAAGTTTCGATCACCCAATAATACTTTGAATGAATCGTTCCCGAGAGTAGGGGAGACCATTAAGAGTGATCTTAACAAGCTCTCTGTTTGGAACTGTTTCTCCAATGACACTCAACTGATGTCCCAACTCAGAAACTTTCATGAAGTAAGATGCAATTGAATATTCTTGAGTCATTTTAACGTAGTGAAGTTGTTGTCTCAAGGCAAGTGTTCGGTTGGTGTTGCTATTGTTAATCCCTTAATAATGGCACATTACCCCATATAGTGTGGCACATTACCCCCCTATATTGTGGTGCAATACATATTATTTATGTCGGCTTGGATCTATTAGTGGGTTTATTAGTTGTTATTGCACACCTTTGTATCCTATATATAGGAAAGAGATATTATCATTTTACTCATTATTATATCTTATCTTGTCTTGTGTACTCAGTACATTGTGTAAGGAGGTTCCTCCCTCGAAGAGGATTGATATTATGGAATTTCCCTGAGCAATTTATAGTTTCTCTATATGCAATCATTACTTGAAACTATGGTGCTGGATATACAAAGCAATTAAGAACTTTGGTTAAAGTTACAATGAATGAAATTATGAGTACTACAGGAATCAATCAACAGTATTACCTTCTTCTTTTTGATGTGTCCTTCAATCTTGAGAGTTTGAGGAGTGCTAATTCCAGCATATGCATGACTAATTGCATTGGATGGAATTTGTAGAGGAATCTAGGGTTTTTGACTAGTCCAAAACCTAGTCTAAAACAAGTGTTCTGGGAAAAAATATCATATACTGAGGCATCTAAGATCCATATTGAGTGAGATTAGTTTCATTTGAAATAAGATGAACCAGGGTATCTGGTAGAAGTTTCAGCTATAGAAACAAAATATTGGACACGTGGCATATCGTACAAGTTCGCTCTTCAGGATAGGAGAAAAATAAGAATCTTTGGGAGATTTGCAATTATTTTTTTTGGCACATCCAAATTAGGTGAGAACAACAACATTAGAAAGAAAACACATCAAGGTACCACATGACGAAGTTTCAGACCCATAGATGTCAAAATTCAAATTTTACCTTAGTTACAAGTTGACCCTAAAACAATATTCTAATTAGGGTTTGAAAAAATTACATCATTTTGCATTTGAATATCTTTGAGTAGAAGGATAATAAATAATGACCTAAATACTATAGTCCCTACAAGGTGTTAAAAACGATTGGTAGTATGGCCTACAAATTGGAATTACCTACATCTTCACGAGTCCATCTAGTTTTCCATCTTTCCTATTTAAAGAAGGTAATCATTGACAAGCTACCAGTTCAAATGATATTACTATAACTTGATGAGGAAGGAAAAATCATCTTGGATCTCGAAGAAATCACTGAAATAAGAACTATACATTATTTGAAATCGATCAATTCCAGAGTATCTCATTAAATGGAAGAAATTACCCACAGAAGATTCAACATGGGAAGATGAATCCTTTATACAACAACATCTAGAACTACTTCAATGTTGAGGACAACACTTTTTGAAGGGAGGGGCATGTTAAGCCATTAATGATGACACATTACTCCATATAGTGTGGCACATTACCCCCTATATTGTGGTGCATCACATATTATTTATGTTGGCTTGGATCTATTAGTGGGATTATTAGTTGTCGTTGTACACCTTTTTCTACTATATATAGGAAGCATATATTCTCATTTTAGTCGTCAATGTATCGTATCTTTTCTTGTGTACTCAGTACATTGTGTAAGGAGGTTCATCCCTTGAAGAGTGTTGGGCCAGGAAAAGTGCATAAGGAAGAATCCGCCGCGCAAGCACAAGAGGAAAAAGCGGGCGCACGACAGAGGAAAAGAAGGTAAAGGTTGAAGCACGAGTGCATATCAGAGGGAGCTGTGACGAGGATTGGTGCGACAATGAAAAACACATCCAGAGTCAGTGGAAGAGGTAGGTATAAGAGTTAAAGCGGAATAAGTAAAAGTCAAGGAAGGCTGTAGAAGGACGAACCGACAGAAGGCTAAAGGACAATTTTGTGGCTAGTTATGACCAATACAAAAGACGGAAATACCTTTCTGCAGCTATTTAAGGTTGTGGTCAATGTAATGCAGAAATTTTGCAGCTAGTTTGGCTTGTCATCAATGTAATCACATATATATTTTTAGCTACTTTAGTCTATAATAACTGAGCTGTACTCATTCGACCCTGCGCGGTCTTGTAAATACTATAAATAGGAGGAACCATTTTTGTATAAGGGTTAGATTTTATTAGATCATATTAGATTCAATTAGATTGAGTAGTATTGAATTAGAAGAGGAGTCTAGTATAAGTAGAAGGATGCTGAGCCACGGATCTGTAGCTGAGTGCACAGACCATCTAGTAGAAGAGTCGATCCAGGATGTGTGTAGATCAGTAGGAGTAGATAGAAGCAATAAACCAGAGAGCATGAGAGCAAGAAGATTGAGTCAAATAGACATATCTTAAGAACAGTCTGCAAGTCGCAGACTGCAAGGTGCTATATACATTTCTTATGCCAGATGAAGAGCACCTTGGTGGTTTTTCCCAGATGGGTTTCTTGTGTCGATGTATGTTAAATATTGAAGGTTTATGTGAAAGTTTGCTTAATTTATATTGTTACAGTTACTGTTGAATGTATGTCGCAACATAACCAATCAATGAATGAATTTTTGAATGTTTAAAGAATTGTCGACATGTTATGTATGATTTCATGGTTAATCTGCTAAATTATGATATAAGTCGCATACTATTCATTATAAGTAAGGAATCAGCTGTGCCACACGGTTGCACAAGTTGTTAAGTGGTTAAGGAAAAGGTTGTGTCACTCACCGGTTGTGGCACATAGTTGCACCTTTGTTGCACAGTAATAGACTCCATCCTCGTATCTCTGTCAAGCACCTTGGCCGTGCGCCAAGGGACTATAACCCCTCGCTAACTATGGAAACATGGTTCTAGCAGTTACACATTAAGATATATCGGGTGAGACTATGCCTGCCTTGTGGGTGTTGCCAATTGAGCTTGCTCTGTTGGGCCGATGTCTTGTGGTGTTTTGTTGGTATTGTTTTGATTGTTGAACCATTGGGTCGAGACAAGAAAAAATATTAGGCCAACAAATGGTTCCATTTCTGAGACCGTTAATCATTTGAGTCGAGGGAAATGTTGTGGCATTTGAAAAAGAAGGAAATAGAGGACTGGATGGAGTCTAAAACGCTAAAATTTGCACAAGAAGAGAGTGCAGGATCACGGTTGAGCACAGAGAACTGGTTAGAATAATACATATATTCTGATATTCACGAGATATTCTTTGCAGAGTTCCCTATTGTGCTGCATGAGTGGTTTTCAAGAATGGTGCCTAGCCAGACAAATTTCCAGAGAAGAGAAGCGGTTGAGTGGAGTGATCAGTTGGTTCGCAAGATAACCAATGTAAGTAACATCGTCTCTAGAGATGTTGATTTTTGGGTCGATAGTATTTTGCAAGGGTATATTACTAAGTTTGTAGTAGAGACTATAACCTCATATAGTGAGGTTGAATCAAATTTTTTCCAAGGACCGCAAAGAAGGTATTTGTTATCTATCATCACATTGATAAAGATACTAGTTTATGAGAAGGGTATCTTGTAGTTGAGTAGTTAAGCCGCATATCCAAGGAGAGGGGATATGTCGTGGACAATCTACATAGAAAATGGGAAAATATGAGATGAGATGTTTTGAGGAAGTATAGAACATGAACTAGAAGCTGGAGTCCTAAGAAGTGGAAGGAGATTCAGATCAGGGAAAAGAAGAAAGACAGAGGGAGGTCGAAGAACTCCTAGTCTGTTCGAAGAAAGTGAAAACGAACTTCAGTTGTAGCTGGATGAAGGGTCTTGTGATGAAGATGAGAACTATAGAATGATTTCAGAAGGAGATGAATAATCCAAAGAGTCTATGGATACACCCAGATAAGGGCGCGACTACATCACACCAAGAGTATCGCCAGAGCTAAGGTCTAGAGCCTCATATCTTGAAAGAGTTGTTAATAATGATAGTGCTAGTACTGCGACTAGCGCGCAGGAGGGTACACCTCCATTAAATTATTCATTAGATAACCTTAATTCCAACTCAATGGCCGGGCATGATATTCGATTACCCACATTCAATGGGAATGGAGCAGAGGATCCAGAGCAGCATTGGTTCCTCTATGAAGCTGTTTGGATGGTTCACCTAGTTCATAACGTGGACCTAAAGAAGGCGCATATGATCATGAATTCGAGGGGTCATTTGCTTGATTGGTTTATGAAGTTCTGTGTAGTATTGCCAGGAACACCACAAAAGACCCTTGAAGAAATATGACTCGTAATGATTTGTGAGTTTAGAAAACCTAAATCTGAGTCACAGTGCATCACTGATATCAAAGAGATAAAACAATCATTGGCAGAGTCTGTATGGGACTTTGACCAACAATTTAAAACCTTGATGGAAAAAGTAAGTTTCCAGATGTCGGATGTGCAACATAAAGAGTGGTTTATTGTTGCGATATTACCACACATCCGAGGCCCATTGATGCAACAAAATATTGAATCATAGACAGAAGCGTTAGAACTGGTGATGAAGCTGGAAGCCTTACCGGTTGGCAACGGTGCCGCAGGAATGGTGCATATTCAGTTGCAGCTGGCTAATATGATGATACAACTTCAGGATATCAAGAAGGGAAAGGAATTCCAAGAATATTTATGGTGTACAAAATGTATAATGGATGGACACACCAAGGATAATTTTCCGACCTACATGAACTATATCTCATCGGGTGCACCAAACCCATTGAGTTCCCACAGAATACCCTGGTGCTACATATGCCAGTCTAGAGGACATCCCGATGAGGAGTGTTTATACTTGCAAAAGATTGTAAGTACCTCAGCAAGCCTTTTCTGTAAATTTTGTAAGTTAGTAGGCCATGAAGAGAAGGATTGGAGATCATACCAAATCTTGAAGGAGAAGACGGTCGACACCTACTTGATGAAGAATGATGGTAAGGATCAGACTGAATAGGTGTAAGCACACTACCAGCCTGCGCTTGTCCCACCTAATAAGTATCAAAAGTAGTATCAGAATCACTATGTTCCTCAACATCAATATGCACCACATAATAAATATTAACCGCAATACCAACAGAATCAATACCCACCACAACAACCACACCCACAGGGAAGGGGTGGTGGAAGCTTTAGAGGTCGAGGAGGAGGAGGATTTTATAGAGGGAGAGGTCAAGTTAAATGCTATAACTTTGGACAGCTTGGTCATTATGCAGATATTGTCAAGAACTTGCAAAGACATGCTCATATTGTAAAGCACAGGACCATAATGTAGAGTAGTGTCCGAAGTTTATTGCGAAGTGGAAAGATAGGACCATTAAAGGTCCTAACCCTTCGCAGAACCTGAACCTGAATCCAAATACTAACTTGAATGTCTAGATGATTGCTATTGAACCAAGAGAGCCAAGCGTTGTTGTCATAAAACGGGGAGGTGCAGCGATCAGAGCTGACCAGGGTGTACTGCAAGAACAACTGCAACTGCAGGTACAACCCACGATGCAGAAGAAAATCCCATTTAACGTCCAAAAGCAGAAGCAAGTATTCTTGGACATGTGACTAGAGTTTGTAGATCAAGAACAACCATCGACATCCGGTGAAGTCAGGGAGACTCCTGAATGATTTCAATAGATATTCCAGAAGAAGGTCCCACATAAGGTTAGTAAGCTCAAATCATTTATGTTAAGTTTCTTAGCGCTAATTCAGGATAAAGATGCTATCGCAAAAATACAAGCACTGATAGGAGAAACCTCAGAAGAGTCACAACCAGAAAGAAGAGTTAACCAGGTTAAAAAGAAGTTTAAAACTGGGCGCGAGTTAATAATGACTGTGCAAATAGGTGACTATGACATGGATTACATCATTCTAGACATGGGATCGGATGTCAATATTTTGATGCAACACAACCTGGGGGAGTATGGGGAAGTCGCGTTAGGTCTGGTCCCCTGTCTAGTTGCGACTTGCAAATAAGGAAAAGGTTCTACTAATTGGTAGGTTGCGTCAAGTCCCTGTCGACATTGAAGGGATGCGCACATTTGCGGACTTTGAAGTCATTAACATTGTCAACGACACAAACCCATATCCCACACTGCTGGGGATAGATTGGGCCATAGATAATCAGACCATTATCAATTTCAAGAAACAAATACTCTCATTTGAGGATAATGAGATGAGGGTAGTGTATCCCATTGATCCATTGGAGGGACAGAGATACGTCGAGCCTGTCTACAACGAGGGACAGGGTGATTATCTCGAGCATATGTACAATGTCACTACCCTACAAGAAGACTACATCAACCCGACAGTAGATGGAAACCTCAGCTGGAGGAGTGCGAGCTCATGCACATCCAACTCAAGAGAGGCCTTGGAGAATTGGAAAAACTGGTTGCATGAGGTCTCTATGAGGAGGTGCGCTAGAATCACAAGGTCTGTGCGACGGGTGGAGAATGATTTACAAGAACTTCCCACTTATAAGGGTTTTCCTAACCTTGCGACCATTCTAAGTGAGTTTGAAGGACTCGTAATAGAATCACAACGCTTGTTTGCGATAGACCATGTACTAAAGGCTATGCTCGCTAGATGGTGGGGTACACACAAGCAGTCCATATCAAAATGGCCACAGTGTAGAAGGTTGTTGGAAGCCATGTTTGGTGAAGAAGTCACCATTGCGAGTCACAAGTACACAGGGATGTGAAACACTGTTGAGCACATAAATCAGTGTCACACCGCATTTACAGAATACCCACGTCAAGAATGGGTCCATCATTTCATTCACACATTGGAAATGACACCCCGAAGTTGGTATACATCTATGGAGTTGCGAGAAGGAACTCAGGATTGGGAAGAGGTAGTTAAACAGTTCACGCACATATTTTAATTTGCTGATGAGAAAACTATAGTTGATGCTGTGCTTCAAACAATAAAGGAAAAGATATTTGATGAAATCCCCGTTGAAGAGGCAAATTCCCACCAGTGCAGCGTGACCATCCAACAATGGATGGCCTACTATAATCTATCTAGATACCCAGATGATGATTCTAACATAAACATACCAGAATTAGAGGGTATGCACGCAGTTGAAGGAAGTGGTATTTCAAGCGACTAGTTCCTCAAGCCGCTGAATATCAAGAAAGTAAACATTGGGTCGCCAGAGAATCCAAAGTTTGCCAATATAGGAGATTATTGGGATGAAGAGACAGCCGCGAATATCACAGACTTGCTACATGAGTATCAAGACCTATTTCTTAACGATTTTTCAGAGATGAAGGGAATAGTTGGCGACCTAGGGGAGATGAAAATACCCCTGGAATCGGATGCTAAGCTAGTCAAACAGTGACCTTGTAGGTTGAATCCAATGTATAAAGAAAATGTAAAATCAGAACTGGATGACATGCTTGACACATGAATCATAGAACCTGTTGAGGAATTGGAGTGGATCAGCCCTATAGTGATCTAGGATAAGAAAACCACAGGCGAAGTCAGGAATTTGTGTCGACCTAAGAAAACTAAATGATGCATGCCTGCATGATCCATTCCCAACACCATTTACAGATGAAGTATTGGAAATCGTTGAAGGGAAAGAGATGTATTCATTCATCGATGGATTCTATGGCAACCATCAAGTCAGGATCGCGAAGGAGGATTACCACAAAACGACCTTCGTCATAGAATGGGGATGCTACTAGAATACGGTAAAGCCTTTTGGACTCAAGAATGCACCTGCTATTTTTTCTAAAATAGTAGTTTCTTCTTTTAAATATTTCATTCATAATTTTCTTGAGGTCTACCTTGATGATTGGACTGTATTTGGTCTAGTAAGAGACCGTATTGAAAGTTTGGGCATGATGCTGGACCGCTGTCGCCAGTATCATATTGCGCTTAACTCCAAGAAATGTATTTTTTACGCACCATTTGGTTTGCTGTTGGGTCACGTTGTATGTCACGATGGAATTTTGGTCGATCGAACAAAATTTGCGAATATCCTTGACTTACCACCACCTACATCAGTCATGCAACTCAGATTAATGCTAGGACACACAGGCTACTACAAGAAGTTTATCAGAGGATAGGCATAGATCACTGCACCTATGGAAAAGCTGTTGAAGAAAGATGCAATGTTTCAGTGGATGGAAACCTGCCAGGAAAGCTTGGATAAGTTAAAGAACAGGATGTCTACTATGCCAATATTCGTGTTTCCATACTGGAAGAAGGAGTTCCATGTTCATGTCGACGCGTCATCTGTTGCACTCGGCATAGTCTTGACACAACCAGGAGAGGGTGCGCTTGACCACCCCATTGCTTTTTCCACCAGAAAACTATCGATGGAAGAGACAAATTACACCACAACAGATAGAGACGGCCTTGTTATGGTCTATGCGCTTCAAAATTTCTGCCACTACTTGTTGGGTGGACACTTTAAAATATGCACTGATCATTCGACTTTAAAATACCTAGTAAACAAGCCAGTGTTGGAGGGAAGATCTGCTGATGGCTCCTCCTGTTTCAAGAATTTGAATTTGAGGTCATAGTTAAGCCTGGTTGACTAAATGTCGGGCTAGACCACCTATCACGGGTAGAAAGTGGTGAAGAACCAACCAGTCTAGAGGATAACTTTCCTGACGGGAAACTATTTGCGATCCACATGATGGATGATCAGAATACAGAGTTTAACGCTATCATCCATCTCATCAGCACATGTTATGCGCTTGAAGGATTATCCACTAACTAACCAGAAGAAACATTTGGTTGTCAGATCCACTGATTATATGTTGATTGCTGACCATTTATACAATATGGGTGTAGATGAGATATTGTGTCGATGTGTTTTTGACTATGAGCGACCTTGGGTAATGAGTGAAGCACATGCCGGTGTGACAGGAGGACACTATGCAGGAAAGGAAACTATGTGCAAGATACTACAAGCAGGATTATGGTGTCCAATCATACATATGGACACTAAGAGTTTCTATCGGCGCTGTGATATCTTCTAGAGAACAGGAAAACCATCGCGTCGCGATGAGATGCCGCTTGCGCCACAAATAACACTACAAGCATTCGAAAAGCGGGCTGTTGATTTCGTCGGACCGATCAGTACACTAGGGAAGAGGAATGGTACACACTACATTATAACTACGATAGAATAATTAACCATATGGGTTGAATCCGCGCATGTTAAAGATTACACCGCTACGATTGAGACGAAGTTTTTCTTTGATAATGTGGTGACCGGATTTGGCTGTCCAAATATTCTACTCAGCGACCAAGGTACGCATTTTGTTAACAAAATGATTACCGAGCTTACTGTAGAGTTCCATATCCAGCATAAGAATACGACACCCTATCATACTTAGGCGAATGGAACGGTTGAAGCCTTCGATAAGATTCTGGAGAATGCATTAACCAAAGTATACAATGTGCGCCGAGATGAATGGGATCTGAAAGCATCAGTTGTGTTATGGGTGTACCACACAACTTGAAAGCGACTGAAAAGGAACACCCCATTCATACTGGTGTATGGCCAGGAAGCTGTTGTGCCAATGGAGTACATTGTGCCGAGTCTACGGATTGCTGCGTTGACAGAAATGAACGATAGAGATGCTGTCAAGCAAAGATTGTCACAGCTCTTTCAGATGGAAGAGGAACACTTCATCACAAGATTTCATCAGACTATCAAGAAGAAGAGACAGAAAGCATGGCATGATCTCCATATCAGGATTAATCCATTTAAAGTCGGAGGACTTGTGTTGCTGTATGACAACAAATTTTTCAAACACCCGGGAAAGTTGAAAACACATTGGTTAGGGGAATATTTGATTACGCACATCACTGACTTGGGCGTAGTAAAATTGAAGAAACTAGATGGAACATATATCATGGGTATGGTGAACGATAGTCACCTGAAACCTTACTATGATGGCCATGACATGCCTGGCTTAGATCGCACCGAAAAAAAAAGAGAGTAGGGAGAGAAGGAAACTATTTTGTCGCACGTATGCAATAGGAGTAGGAAAAAAACAGTAAAAGGAGGGAATGACAGAATGAACAACATTAAGTGTGAATATCCAAAAAATATTGAGGTGGCTATGACAACTAAGCATCATTAATTCAATGAGATATGAGGAGAATGACGACGTGCTTTTTGGTCCCATCGACCATCCTCGTCATAACTTCCATAACTTCCCTGATAGGTACAACGCAGAACTTGAGTATACGACTTAATGAGGAATGCATCGATTGAGAATCCCATGTGATCGACACGACATTGATCTTCCACTACAATGATAACACCTCTATAAATACGAGGTTTCATTACTAATAAATCTTTTACACGCACAAAGAGAGCACGAGAGAACCATAGCCGATAGTTAGCAGAGTCGAAGCCTGTCACAGAGTGAGATGAAACCCATGGTCATAGAGATTTCCAGTGCTAGCAAGCTATCAGATGTAACCATTGAACCACTATGTCTAATTGAGGAATAAATTCAGTCACCAGAACTACATTAGCTGAAAGAAGAACCAGAGACAATGGTGAGAAGATACCGGTAGCCCACTCCTGTCGCTGGTTCGACCCGTGTTCTAGCCTCTGGATCACAACCTGTTATGAATCCAACTATCAACCCACTAGTTGCAGGTCCATGGCCAACCATTGCGCCAATAGATGTTCCATAATAATGCAGGCCGATGCTATCAAAGAAATGCAAGGCTAAGACCATTGCGGATATGCTGGAGGATGAAGTAGACTCACCACCATGCAGAGACGCTGGTGATGCTAAGGAAGAGGATAAATTTCCACAATATGTCCAACCAAGGAGAGACAACGCGTAGAGGGTAACACTCCCAAAGAAAGCGTGCACAACATTAGTGATCCCTCAGATCCATAATGGTGTACCCATGTTGATGGACATACTGTTGAAGATAGTCAAGCTCCAGTTTGAAGATAGGAGAAACCTCATAAGAGTCACAACCAGAAAGAAGAGTTAACCAGGTTAAAAAGAAGTTTAAAAATGGGCGCGAGTTAAGAATGACTGTGCAAATAGGTGACTATGAAATGGATTGCATATTTCTAGACATGGGATCGGACGTCAATATTTTGATGCAACACAACCTGGGGGAGTATGGGGAAGTCGCACTTGGTCTGGTCCCCTCTCTAGTTGTGACTTGCAAATAAGGAAAATGTTCTACTAATTGGTAGGTTGCGTCAAGTCCCTGTCGACATTGAAGGGATGTGCACATTTGTGGACTTTAAAGACATTAACATTGTCAACGACACAAACCCATATCCCACACTGCTGGGGATAGATTGGGCCATAGATAATCAGACCATTATCAATTTCAAGAAACAAATACTCTCATTCGAGGATAATGAGATGAGGGTAGTGTATCCCATTGATCCATTGGAGGGACAGAGATACATCAAGCCTGTCTACAACGAGGGACAGGGTGATTATCTCGAGCATATATACAATGTCACTACCCTACAAGAAGACTACATCAACCCGACAGTAGATGGAAACCTCAGTTGGAGGAGTGTGAGCTCATGCACATCCAACTCAAGAGAGGCCTTGCAGAATTGGAAAAACTGGTTGCATGAGGTATCTATGAGGAGGTGCACTAGAATCACAAGGTTTGTGCGACAGGTGGAGAATGATTTACAAGAACTTCCCAATTATAAGGGTTTTCCTAACCTTGCGACATTTCTAAGTGAGTTTAAAGGACTCGTAACAGAATCGCAACGCTTGTTTGCGATAGACCATGTACTAAAGGCTGTGCTCGCTAGATGGTGGGGTACACACAAGCAGTCCATATCAGAATGGCCACAGTGTAGAAGGTTGTTGGAAGCCATGTTTGGTGAAGAATTCACCACTGTGAGTCACAAGTACACAGGGATGTCAAACCCTGTCGAGCACATAAATCAGTGTCGCACTGCATTTACAGAATACACACGTCAAGAATGGGTCCATCATTTCATTCACACATTGGAAATGACACCCCGAAGCTGGTATACATCTATGGATTTGCGAGAAGGAACTCAGGATTGGGAAGAGGTAGTTAAACGGTTCATGCACACATTTGAATTTGCTGATGAGAAACCTATAGTTGATGCTGTGCTTCAAACAATAAAGGAAAAGATATTTGATGAAATCCCCGTCGAAGAGGCAAATTCCCACCAGTGCAGCGTGACCATCCAACAATGGATGGCCTACTATAATATATCTAGATACCCAGATGATGATTCTAAAATAAACATACCAGAATTAGAGGGCATGCACACAGTTGAAGGAAGTGGTATTTCAAGCGACTAGTTCCTCAAGCCGCTGAATATCAAGAAAGTAAACATTGGGTCGCCAGAGAATCCAAAGTTTTCCAATATAGGAGATTATTGGGATGAAGAGACAGCCGCGAATATCATAGACTTGCTACATGAGTATCATGACCTATTTCTTAACGATTTTTCAGAGATGAAGGGAATAGTTGGCGACCTGGGGGAGATGAAAATACCCCTAGAATCAGATGCTAAGCTAGCCAAACAGTGACCTTGTAGGTTGAATCCAATGTATAAATAAAATGTAAAATCAGAACTGGATCACATGATTGACACATGAATCATTGAACCTGTTGAGGAATTGGAGTGGATCAAACCTATAGTGATCCAGGATAAGAAAACCACAGGCGAAGTCAGGATCTGTGTCGACCTAAGAAAACTGAATGATGCATGCCTGCATGATCCATTCCCAACACCATTTACAGATGAAGTATTGGAAATCGTTGAAGGGAAAGAGATGTATTCATTCATCGACGGATTATATGGCTACCATCAAGTCAGGATCTCGAAGGAGGATTACCACAAAATGACGTTCGTCATAGAATGGGGATGCTACCAGTATACGGTAATGCCTTTTGGACTCAATAATGCACCTGCTATTTTTTCTAAAATAGTAGTTTCTTCTTTTAAATATTTCATTCATAAGTTTCTTGAGCTCTACCTTGATGATTGGACTGTATTTGGTTTAGTAAGAGACCATATTGAAAGTTTGGGCATGATGCTGGACCGCTGTCGCCAGTATCATATCGTGCTTAACTCCAAGAAATGTATTTTTTACGCACCATTTGGTTGGCTGTTGGGTCACGTTGTATGTCACGATGGAATTTTGGCCGATCCAACAAATTTGCGATTATCCTCGACTTACCACCACCTACATCAGTCATGCAACTCAGATCAATTCTAGGACACATAGGCTACTACAAGAAGTTTATCAGAGGATAGGCATAGATCACTGCACCTATGGAAAATCTGTTGAAGAAAGATGCAATGTTTCAGTGGATGGAAACCTGCCAGGAAAGCTTGGATAAGTTAAAGAACAGGATGCCCACTGTGCCAGTATTGGTGTTTCCATACTGGAAGAAGGAGTTCCATGTTCATGTCGACGTGTAATCTGTTGCACTCGACATAGTCTTGACACAACCAGGAGAGGGTGCGCTTGACCACCCCATTGCTTTTTCCAGCAAAAAAATGTCGATGGTAGAGACAAATTACACCACGACAGATAGAGATAGCCTCATTATGGTCTATGTGCTTCAAAATTTCTGCCACTACTTGTTGGGTGGACACTTTAAAATGTACACTGATCATTCGACTTTAAAATACTTAGTAAACAAGCCAGTGTTGGGGGGAAGATCTGCCGATGGCTCCTTCTGTTTCAAGAATTTGACTTTGAGGTCATAGTTAAGCCTGGTTGACTAAATGTTGGGCCAGACCACCTATCACGTGTAGAAAGTGGTGAAGAACCAACCAGTCTAGAGGATAACTTTCCTAACGGGAAACTATTTGCGATCCACATGATGGATGATTAGAATACAGAGTTTAACGCTATCATCCATCTCATCAGCACATGTTATGCGCTTGAAGGATTATCCACTAACTAAACAGAAGAAACATTTGGTTGTTAGATCCACTGATTATATGTTGATTGCTGACCATTTATACAAGATGGGTGTAGATGAGATATTGTGTCGATGTGTTTTTGACTATGAGCGACCTTGGGTAATGAGTGAAGCACATGCCGGTGTGACAGGAGGACACTATGTAGGAAAGGAAACTATGTGCAAGATACTACAAGCAGTATTATGGTGGCCAATCATACATATGGACACTAAGAGTTTCTATCAGTGCTGTGATATCTTCCATAGAATAGGAAAACCATCGCGTCGCGACGAGATGCCGCTTGCGCCGCAGATAACACTACAAGCATTCGAAAAGTGGGATGTTGATTTCGTCGGACTGATTAGTACACTAGGGAAGAGGAATGGTGCGCACTACATTATAAATGTGATAGAATAATTAACCATATGGGTTGAATCCGCGCATGTTAAAGATAACACCGCTACGATTGAGACGAAGTTTTTCTTTGATAATGTGGTGACCGGATTTGGCTGTCCAAATATTCTACTCAGCGACCAAGGTACGCATTTTGTTAACAAAATGATTACCGAGCTTAATGTAGAGTTCCATATCCAGCATAAGAATACGACACCCTATCATCCTTAGGCGAATGGAACGGTTGAAGCCTTCGATAAGATTATGGAGAATGCATTAACCAAAGTATACAATGTGCACCGAGATGAATGGGATCTGAAAGCATCAGTTGTGTTATGGGTGTACCACACAACTTGCAAGCAACTGAAAGGGAACACTCCATTCATACTGGTGTATGGCCAGGAAGCTGTTGTGCCAATGGAGTACATTGTGCCGAGTCTACGGATTGCTGCGTTGACGGAAATGAACGACAGAGATGCTGTCAAGCAAAGATTGTCGCAACTCTTTCAGATGGAAGAGGAACACTTCATCGCAAGATTCCATTAGACTGTCGAGAAGCAGAGACATAAAGCATGGCATGATCTCCATATCAGGATTAATCCATTTAAAGTTGGAGGACTTGTGTTGCTGTATGACAACAAATTTTTCAAACACCTGGGAAAGTTAAAAACGCATTGGTTAGGGCCATATTTGATTGCGCACATCACTGACTTGGGCATAGTAAAATTGAAGAAACTAGATGGAACATATGTCGTGGGTATGGTGAATGACAATCACCTGAAACCTTACTATGATGGCCGTGACATGCCTGGATAAGATCACACCGAAAAAAAAAAGAGAGTAGGGAGAGAAGGAAACTATTCTGTCGCACGTTTGCAATAGAAGTAGGAAAAAAACAGTAAAAGGAGGGAATGACAGGATGAACAACATTAAGTGTGAATATTCAATGAATATTGAGGTAGCTATGATAGCTAAGCATCATTAATTCGATGAGATATGAGGAGAATGACGACGTGCTTTTTGGTGCCATCGACCATCCTCGTCATAACTTCCATAACTTCCCTGATAGGTACAACACAGAAATCAAGTATACGACTTAATGAGGAATGCATCGATTGAGAATCCCATGTGATCGACATGACATTGATCTTCCACTACAATGATAACACATCTATAAATATGAGGATTCATTACTAGTAAATCTTTTACATGCACAGAGAGAGCACGAGAGAACCATAGCCGATAGTTAGCAGAGTCGAAGCCTGTCATAGAGTGAGATAACACCCATGGTCATAGAGATTTCCAGTGCCAGCAAGCTAGCAGATGTAACCGTTGAACCACTATGTCTAATTGAGGAAGAAATTCAGTCACCAGAAGTATATTAGCTGAAAGAAGAACCAGAGACAATGGTGAGAATATACCGGTAGCCCGCTGCTGTCGCCGGTTCGACCCGTGTTCTAGCCTCTGGATCATAACCTGTTATGAATCCAAATATCAACCCACTAGTTATAGGTCCATGGCTGGCCATGGCACCAAGAGACGTTCCATATTTATGCAGGCCGAAGCTGTCAAAGAAATGCAAGGCTAAGACCATTGTGGATATGCTGGAGGACGAATTAGACTCACCACCATGCAGAGACGCTGGTGCTGCTAAGGAAGAGGATAACTTTCCACACTATGTCCAACCAAGGAGAGACAACACATAGAGGGTAACACTCCCAAAGAAAGCGTGCACAACATTAGTGATCCCCCAGATCTGTAATGGTGTACCCATGTTGATGGACATACTGTTGAAGATAGTCAAGCTCCAGTTTGAGGATTGTGACACCCGCAAGCAGGTGGGATTGGAAAGGAAAAACTACATGGTTACGGTTCTAGCCATGCCACCTGAGCCCCATCTCTTAGTACCAATGGAGTGGGCCAATGGCGTCGATAATCTGGGCTTGCTAAACTTGTTGCTCATGCCACACTTTGGGCACAACATACATGTAACCACATATTTGAAACAATTCCTTGTCTGCTTTCACAGCGGATGTCTATGGATTGATTGACCCTACTCTGTTGATGTCGAGCTCATCTTGTCAATAATAAGTCTGCCAAAGACAAGAGGAGACCCTGCGCCGTATCTACGACCGGGAAGAGACACCACCAAGATGAAGCAGAAGTACAAACTTCAATGCATAGGTAGGGGATTCCTCATTTCCCCTATAGAGGACAATATGGTGAGGTTTGCAGCTAGAATCTTATCTTGCAAACTGTTGTGCAAGATGAGACCGGATGAGTGCACTGTCGGGGCAATAGAAATCAAAGAGCAGTGCGCAGCAGGAGTAATCTTCAACTGGTCGCAGTTCCTATTGAATGAGCTCAAAAAGGATGTAGAGCAGGCATAGGAGGAACCTAAATCTAAGTTCCACTATTCTTGGCTGCTCATTATACTTTCTTTTGTTCTGTGGTCCAACCCATCGGACTACCAGCCAATGGATGTCCCAGTGCTTTGTCTTGGCACCCAGAACCTTTGGGAGGACAAGGATGACAAGATTCTCCAAATCAATAATAATATCGAGTTCTTTCTACAGGGAAAGGCACTGCATGATGTTATAAGGCATTCATACATAGTAAGGGCTATGACAGTGTAGAGATACAAGGCCTTCATAAATTTACAAGCAGGTGTCCACAATGTCATCTTGGAGCCACTAAAGGACCCGACCAATAAAGCGCATCAAGCGGGCTTTATGATCATTGACGCCGATGTGGATGCAGTTGTCTAGGACTGGCTGATAGAATGGCGCGACCCAATCAAGGAGCAAGTGAACCAAGGAGGAGAGGTCCAAGGAAACAACCAAGGGAATGGTCAGGGTCATGACCAAGA
Organism: Pseudotsuga menziesii; assembly: GCA_001517045.1. Taxonomy (NCBI): domain Eukaryota; kingdom Viridiplantae; phylum Streptophyta; class Pinopsida; order Pinales; family Pinaceae; genus Pseudotsuga; species Pseudotsuga menziesii. Next base: position 309,529 of record LPNX010695931.1, read on the forward strand.
TGATGGGCAAGGAAATGATGGTGGCAACGAGAAATACAATCAGTCGCTGAGCCCCGCCGATGACGATAGTGAGAAGAGAAAAGAAGATGATGATGATAAGGATGATGACTCTGAGGGAACACCTACTGATGACAATGTGAAGAAGGCCTAGGAAGGAGCGCATTATCTGTAGTGCAGGAATAGGAAAGCATAAGAAATGATTGACATGGTCAACTTAGCGGACGAGGAAATAAACTTGTTGTCCGATTCCATTGTAGAGGTTGCAAATTCCAGCTGGAAAGGAATAAGTAATAAATAGCTGTGACTGACCAACTAGCTCACCAATCATATCAACTAGATGACAGAGGTTGTAAACGAAGTTAAAGCCACTGTCGAGGCTAAAAATTATGGCATGGATCCCAGTATCCCATTAGTAACACCAAAGCTGGTGCCATAGATAAAAATATAAATCCAGGCTAGAGTAATGGAGATGGGGATGCTTGAGTTCGACAATGTTGTCCATGGGTTTGAGGCACTAAACATGGAATTCTCTAAACTCACGTTTGCTGAATTCTATGCTGTGCAACATGCGACTGTGACCAAGGTATGCCTCAGAGAAAATGCGGTATCATATCAGGCAACCAAGCATAAAAGAAAGGTGATAACGCGTAAGACCCTCTTTAGAGAAAAGGAGCAGGAATTTGAGACCAGAGAAAAGAGAAGGCTTGCACTCGCTGAATCCATAAAAAGTGCGGTCACGGAGTTCCCACCAGAAGTAGGTCAATAATATGAAGACTTAGTCGCCAAGGTTGGCCGCCTCTCTAAGATAAAGGTGGAACTGAAGAAGCAAGTAGAAGAGATTCAGGAAAAGCAGGTACCAAGCACACCTCCTGAGGTGCTTGAAGAGCATAGCAAAGTAGCATCTGAGGTTGTTGCGAGGATAAGAAAAGGAGAAAAACCTTGCACTAAGGAATTTGAATCCGTTTCTGCGATGTGGGAAGCGCTTCTGGAGGATGAGACTGTGGAAAAGATCAAGGAAGATGCGAGACAAGCTGAGGTGAAAATCACCACAGTAAAGGAAGAGATGAAGAATCTGTCGATGAAGGAGAAGGTTACAAAGATCACCGAGATCAAGCAGCTACAACAGGAAGTCTAGGATGTTCGCAACCAAGAGCGGACTAGGAATGATGAAGTAGCTGCGCACCAGTCGAGAGCAGCACGAGTCATAGGGATTATTCATCCTATACAACAGAAGCTTCAACACATCACGTAGTCATTAGAAGCAGGACCATATGAACATATCAGTTTCGACTGTGTGGAATAGTTGAGTAAGAAGGCGGAGGAAGTAATAGAGGAAGTTTCCAAGGTGCAACAAATTTTGAAGGAATTTCAGGGCAAGGTTGGTCCTGTGGCACAGCTTGAGCCAGAGGCTTGAGTTTGCAAACAATCAAATTTTGTGGAGACATCCATTTTGCTTAGTGGTTTGGGACGAACCACATGTGAGTGTTGGGGGCTTGTTGGGCCAAGAAAAGTGCATAAGGAAGAATCCACCATGCAAGTGCAAGAGGAAAAGCGGGCGTGCGATGGAGGAAAATCAGGTAAAGGAAGAAGTGCGAGTTCAGAGCAGAGGGAGCTACGACGGGGATCGGTGCGACGAGGAAAAACACATCCAGAATCGGTGGAAGAGGGAGGTAGAAGAGTTAAAGCGAAACATGCAAAAGTTAAGGAAGGCTACAGAAACACGAACTAATAGAAGGCTAAGGGACAGTTTTGCGGATAGTTATGACTAATACAGAAAATAGAAAGACGTTTTCATGGCTAGTTAATGCTCTGGTTAATGTAATGTAGGACTTTTGGGGCCAGTTTGGCATGTCATCAATGTAATCACAGATATTTTGTAGCTACTTGATTCTGTAATAACTGAGCTGAATTCAGTCGACCCTGCGCGGTCTTGCAAATACTATAAATAGGAGGACCCGCTCTATATAAGGGTTATATTTTATTACATTAGATTAGTTTCAGTTAGTTTGAGTATTATTTACTTAGAAGAGGAGTCTAGTAGAAGTACAAGGCTGTTGAGCCGCGAATCTGCAGATGAGTGTGCAGACCGTCTAGTAGAAGAGTCGATCCAGGCTGTGTGTGGATCGATAGGAGTAGATAGAGGTAATAAACCAGAGAGCATGTGAGCAATAATATCGAGTCAGATAGACATATCTTAAGAACAGTCTGCAAGTTGCAGACTACAAGGTGCTATATACATTTCTCATGTCAGATGGAGAGCACCATGGCGGTTTTTCCCAAATGGGTTTCCACGTTATTTCTTGTGTCTATGTATGTTGAATATTGAAGGTTTATGTGAATGTTTGCTTACTTTATATTGTTACAGTTACTGTTGAATGTATGTCACAACATCACCAATCAGTGAATGAATGTTTGAATGTTTAAATCATTGTCAACATGTTATGTATGATTTCATTGTTAATCTTCTAAGTTATGATATAAGTCACTTACTGTCCATTATAAGTAAGGAATCAGCTGTACTACATGGTTGCGCCAGTTATTAAGTGGTTAAGGACAAGGTTGTGTCCCATGCCAGTTGTAGCACATAGTTGTACCTTTGTCGCATAGTAATAGACTCCATCTTCCTATCTTTGTCGAGCGCCTTGTTCGTGCACCAAGGAACTATGACCCCTCGCCAACTGCGGAAACATGGTTCTTGCAGTTACACATTAAGATATCTCCGGTGAGATTGCGCCTACCTCACGGGTGTTGCTAAGTGAGCTTGCTATGTTGGGCCGATGTCTTGTGGTGTTTTGTTGGTATTGTGTTGTTTTTGAACCTCGAGTCGAGATAAGAAGGTAGATTAGGCCAACAAAGAGGATAGATATTTATCTCTATTCTTCATTTTTAAGGCATGGATTACTATCTTATTGTCTATTCCTCCTCTTTTTATGCTATTTTTGGGACTTGGTTGAATAATATTGAAAGATCCTTCTTGTTTTGGTTTGAAATTGGTCCTGATATTTCTCCTCAAACTTTTTTCCAGTACCTATCCTTACTTTTCCTTTTCCTTTTTTAGCATGTGCTGCAAGGGCATTGACTTTATTCATGATGGGAATCGTGTGTACTACCTCTGGTTGCAAGTATAACCTCCTCTCGAGTGTAATATGCTCATAACCAATCAAGCTTAGGAAGTTTCGATCGCCCACTAATACTTTGAATAAATGGATCCCAAGGGTAGGGGAGACCATTAAGAGTGATATTAACAAGCTCTTTGTTTGGAACTGTTTATCCAATGACACTCAATTGATCTCTCAACTCAGGAAATTTCATGAAGTAGGATGCAATTGAATATGCTTGAGTCATCTTAACGTAGTGAAGTTTCCGTCTGAAGGCAAGTGTTCGGTTGGTGTTGGTGCTTTCAAATAACTTCTTCAAGGAACCAAACATGGATTTGGATACTTTCAACTTGGATATATGAGGAACCAAGTGATATCTTACAGAGTCTATCAAGATATTTCTAGCCTTTATTTCATTCTTCTTCCACTGAGAATTCTTTGTATCACCTTTTGGATCAGGTATAACTTCTATGAATTTCAAAAGTTCATTCTATTACAGGTTTATGAATAATATAGACTTCCAAGATTTGAATTTGGAATCCCCATCAAGTATATCTTCCACCTTAATTCTGGTCATTGTGACTGCAATCTAAGTTAACACCACTCGAGGAGGCCCAGTATTTTGTAGGTAGGTTCACTGCATGAGAATAACTCCTAGAAAATTTTCCCTAGAACTGTCAAGGACTTGCAACTGCTGGAAAAGATGTTGCCAGAATATTTTTCTGCAATACGTAGAAACCGTGCAAAATATTTCTCTCATGTACCTCACTTTAAAACCATGTTAATTTTTACACACTTTTCAAATCAAGATGATCATTATGATTAATTATTCAATAACCACACACTGAAAAATATTGAACATATAATACAACAACAAATAAACATGATCACATGTAGATAGCCATGCACAATAGATACAAGAGTATTTATCCTAGGGAAGCCATTGTCATAAGGGAGAAAAACTGCAACATCCTTTCCTTATCTCAAATGATTTCATAAGTACAAGTACAATGATAATAAGCTCAAATCACTAGGGATTACAATATCGGTCCCAAAAACATCAGTGCAATAGTATGTAGCATAATAGATCACATGAGGTGGTATGAAATCCCAATACACAGTAGTAAAAAGACAAAATAACTGTGATTTAATACTTCATCAATAGGTAGGATAACAACTCCAATAATGTCCACAACCTGCAATAACAATAGCCCTAAAAAATGACTAAGGAGAGGTGATATATCAGCCCAGATAATTAGTCAAGAAAGGGAGCAAACTTTTGTCCAAGAGTAACGAACTTAAGAGGGAGAAAGGGTGAACTTCAAGGAGAGAGAAGAAGTCTGGAACAATGTTCTGAGAACATATGAGAATTTGAGAGCTATTTCATGAGTTGTTGTGTATAGAAAATGAGGATTGAATCATTCTATTTATACCATACAACATCCTCTTTAACGCCCTATAGAGCCAACCTGTTTCCAGGAAAAAATGTCACATTAAAAGGATTGATTTTTGACTGAGTTGACTTGTTTTGCAAGTAGAGCCGACTTCAAGATGAAACCAACTGTGGCTATAATCATCAACATGAAAAGTGGTTAGACACTCGAGTTGGATCCACCTAAGACCTAAATTCGCTTAAATACACCAGAAGAGAGTGATGCATAAGAAATATGTCCGAGCACTTCATAATGCCCTCATCCCTAGAATGATTGTTGATCCAAGTGGGCTTGATCTCTAATAGATAAATGTCCACCAGACCCAATAATTCAAACATTTAAAGGAAAAATATTGCAAACAAATCAATGTTGGATGAAGAGCCCTAAATCCCCTCTGTTCAAAGTGAGGTTGAGGTCTCCTCCCAAGATGAGATCTTCAATCCTATTGCACCCATAAACCAACAAGAATGAACGAAAGTATTTGGGTCATGTATGGTCTATAAAGATTAAAGAGTTGTAGATATTTCCCCAGTTTGAAGATATATGCCATCATATAGAGGCATGCAAATGTTGCAAATGAGTTATTTAGAGACATTGAGGAATTCCACTCCATCACCAAACCACCGGAGAATCCATAAGCATCCAATGAAGTGAAATTATAATTTAAAAGTATTTCTATCCATTTTTTTTATAGTGGAGTCCCCTCTTTCCACGAGCTCTTGGAAAAAAACCTCATTCGACTTGTTCAAGTCAAATAGTCATTTGAGGTTCACTCTCTTGGATTTCCCTCCCTAGCCACTCACATTTAAAGAGAGGATATTCATGGAAAAACCCCACCTGGGGTATTCATTGCTTTAAGAAAACCCAGAAGAAGGCCTTGCTTTCCTTGGTTTACCTCACAAATATATTGTGACTAAGTGTGTTTTAAAGATGATTTGCATCCCAGTTTAACATTCGTTCGATCCTTGAGAGCATCCGAACCCAATCATCCAGACTGATTGGTGCTAGAGGAATGATGAATGGTTATGGGAGGGAGATGATATTGGCTACCTCTCCTACTCCTAGGGGATGAAAACTCAGTTCCATATACTCTTCAGGTCCTCAAAGGAACCTGAAAACTCTTGTCTCTTGTGTAAATCATTGAAATGATTCATCACCTTAGTACCTAGGGGAAATCTCTCACTGGCTAAAAGGGGATCGACCAGAGAAGACCCACTTGGTTTGAAATAACCTATAGAACAACCATCAAGGTCAATACCCTGATGTTAAGAACCTATTAATATTTGTGAAGTTACCAATCCAAACATCATGAGTTGCAATTAGGGAGGATCGATTTACCCCAAGCTCTGTAGAGGAAATATTGTTCTTCCAAATATCATCAATATTTTGTTTTTGGGAGGAGGAATGGTCAAGGAAGTCAGATGACCAAGGGGATAGGGAGCTGTGACCCTCTAAAGGAATAATGTGATATATGATAAGAACCTCCTCTTGTTGCACATTTTCACCCTTCGAAACAGGATCCGAGACATCATCTTCCAGGAATAAAACACAATAAAGGGTTTCGATGGATTGGTTGGAGGAGTTTCCTTCCCTTAAGAGCTACAATAAACCTTAGGTTCCTTTTCTCTCCAAACTTTTTTCATGAAGGGTTTTCCAATGTGGATATACAAGTGACACTAGATATAGTGGAGGGGGATTTCTCGTAGTCTAAAATATGCAAATGCTTTAAAGAATGCACTTGAGTTCCATAGATTCAAAAAACAACAAAATAACATTTATTTAAACCAATATTTTAGCTATATATCGAGCACAGTTTGAGTTATAAGACTTATATATTAAAAAAAAATTACCTAAAGTATCACTAATTGCTTTAAGAGATTAGTTGTTCCATAGTTCCTTTGGAAGCCTTGAGAAATTTACCTAGATCATAGTAGACTTGAGGAACTTCTCATGGGAATCAAAGTTGGGTTGCCAAGGTTTGATGAATAAGTATGCCTTGTCGCAAAATCAATGGCATTTCAATATTTTGTTTGCATCCTCCAAAGGTTTGAAGCTGAACCAATCGAAACTTTCTCCAACAGATGGAAAATGGGTCCATAACCCAATACAATACTCCAATAGTGCTGAATCCAGTGGTTTATATTTCCCATGTTTTTGGAACATAATTCCATCTAGACATTAGGTTTCATATCGTTAATTTTATTTCTTAAGTTTTTAATAAGTTGCTCCATGTGTTAGTTGGATACCTAGTTCCTAGTGTACTATCTTGGACCCACATTTTTCCTTTTTGACGATATTAGAATATTATAGTTCCCTAATTCTCTCTTTTTCTCTTGCTTTACTAGCTAGAGAACACTTATTCTTTATTCCTTCTTTTATCCATCTTTTCTGAGATATGCCAACTTTATACTGCTTTTCGCCTGGATTACAATGATCTAGTTGTGCTAGGATCTTCTGGGAAAGCTTTCCACTTTTTTCCTCAACCACCTTCCATCTTTTTCTCCAAAATTCTACTCACTACTTGATTTTATGTTACTCATCGCGTACCAAGGATAATCGTTCCCATTTGTGACCTCTATCTATGAGTTAGATGATGACACATGTTTAGATTGGGGAATAAGTAACATCTAAGACTGATTTTTTGTGCGCTATTTAAATTACCTCCAAGGCACTCGATTTTCTCTATTGAGATGTATCATATATTGCATTCATATTTATGAATAATATAGAATATGGTTTTACATCAATTGAGTTCTCTCTCTTATTTTTTTGCTTCATTACTTCTTCTCTATTTTTTCCATCTCTGTTATAATTGTAAGTGAGGTATAATTAGAAGCTAGATCCATTGTGCAAATTCTAATACACTTTTCTAAAAATTTTCCTACTAGAGATTTTCCAAGAAAAATGCCAACTTGCTCCACTTGAACCTCGTTTCCTACAACCAAGGTAACCCCAATTCCCCACAATTTAATTAGCTTCTTCTTATTTAACTTCACACCTTTAACATGGTCTAGAGGACCTTATTCTCTATGTTATGGTTCCCTTTGGATCGACTCTGACAAAGACAAATACCTGTAGAACCTTCACTACTTTCTATGAGGAACTTAACTAAACTCTACTTGTCTTTTCCTCTAAACAAGAAAACATTTTTACAAACAAATCCACCCGACCATTTATCTCTTCACAGGGATGAGATTGAGAAAATTCCACAACCTTCTCTCTATTGTCATTTACATCCTTTGATATTTCTAGATCCTGAGTGCCACAAATGGAAAATGGAGGGATAAAAAGACCCATTAGGTCAACTCCATTACCCCCCCCCCCTTATTATTACTGCTGACAAACCTAACATCCATATCTACATGTGAAACATGTGTATCCATGTGGTTAAGGATTTACTCCTCCATCAATGAATCCTCACTACATTCCACTAGAGGCTCGTACTTCTCCATGCTACCATGCCTCTAGGACTTAACCTTAGGGTTTCTCAGGACCACCATTCTCTCCACTATATCCTTTCTGTAGCCATCTATTTGAGAGATATTTTAATTTCATAATATATAATTTAGTGAAGATTGTGAATAAGGAAGATGAGGGAGATATTGGAGTGTAATAAATTTTTGTATTTTATAATACCCTTTACTATTTTTGGGAGTTCAATTTCTCCTTTGCATAGACCATAGACAAGAAAAACCATAAATATTGCTTGCATATATGTCATCTATTGCTAAAGGAAAGGGTATCTCCTTGGTTTTACCACATTGTTAGACTTGGGGTGAAAACCCCTCAAGGCCTTCGTGTTCCCATGAATGAATAGAAAGTTGGATATACATTCAATTTGAGTGGAATTTCCCATGAAATTAAATTTTGTTTCAAACCATGTTTTGAATGAACATGAGTACACCACTTTACCGTGTTTTGGATGATTTGAATATTTGGGTCATGTGGTGGTGGGAATATTGAACTATCCATGTTATTAAGGACCTTCACAACACACATACCAATGATGATAAGAAATTTAGCTAATAACACATCATTTAGGCCTCCATTGTGGGCCTGATGTCCTTCTCATTCCTTTTTTGATCAACCATGTTGCTACCTTCCTTGGATTTCAACACAGGGAGGAAAACAAGAAATAGGATCCTATTAACATGTTTTTCCTCGTATAATAAGCTCAAGCTCTTACCTCACTCTATGGAAATAAAATAATACTTCCGTCTACAAGCGTATCTCATATGTGGTTTGATTCATTTTCATTGGGGACCAATTTCAAACCAAAATGCCCAATAAAGATGAGCTCTTATTTAGGAGAAAGTGATCCAATGACACCTTCCATAGATGCTACCTTGTTACAAATTTATTCCAATTACTCTCCTTGAAAAATGAACATGCCTCTCTTTGTAGTGAAGATGATAACTTAGGGCATGACTAACGATGACCAATTTTTTTACAGTTGGTGTGTACAAGGCCCAAGAATAGTTTTAATGTATTATAACTAATTGATGATTACTGTTGATTTGACAAGTCATCTAGGTGATTTGCAACTAGCAATTCATTGAAGGCTATGTTTTTGAGTTTAACTTGTCCTTGTAGGTTTATGATCTATTTTTCTCTACCATCATGACATGTGTTTTCCCAAGGGAAACGAGCACGATGACCTAATGCCAACTTCACCTTCTTGTGTTGCATCGTTAACAATTTGTTGAGGGCTTCAAAATAAATGATGGTGCAACAAGGGTTGCACTTGTTGTGGAAATTAAATCCTTATGACATGCATTGACAACCACCATGTATTACTTGTGTTTGTAATGTTGAAGGAACTTGTCTCTTTTAGGGGGATTAATGACATGTTAAGATAATTTCTTTGTAATGCATCAACCACATGTTTCACCTTTTGTGTTGGCCCTTGTACTTTGTCAATTCATTTGAGTTTCCTTCCCGTGAGCATACTCCCTGGGTGGGTTAATGTGTTAGCTACAACATCACATGTATTAGACATGCAACATTTCTTATCCATTGTTTATGGTTAGAAACATTGGGATATGTAATCCCATTTGCTCATTTAGCTTTCATTTCTCAGTGTTAGTGTCAATGCAACAAAATGGGAGTGACTACTATAAAAGGTCCCTGGTTATGATGGTACCAATACTTCCTTTACCTAAGTGTATGGATAATGAATTAATTGCAATTAGACTAAAATATATGAAGTTACATATAAATATATCTCTATATCCCATGTTTTTTTTGGATCACTAAATTTCTTCCAGTCAAGGGCTCGACCTAAACTCTTGGTTTACTACTGTGGTTATTGGTTTGTCCACTTTCTCTTTCATGGGTTGACATGAGATGTATGGACCTATACCCTTGCATACTATGCACACCGTAGGAGATACATATGATTTTGTGGGTTTTATACATTCATGTGACATTATTTCGTTAGGATTTTTTCCATGGGTAAAAATTCCTCATCGTTCCCTCTTGTAACAGTTTGGGGCATTCCTTAGTGACTTGGTAAGACATTATCTCCCATATTTGTTTTTAATACACGTTGTGATTTGTGGTATTTCTTAATTTTTATCTTTCGTTGTGATATGTAATAAGGTGGTAGACTGCATTGAAGTTTCTTATGTATCTCAACATTTCAAGGCCAATGATGGCCTCATCATTTGGAGAATGAGGTGAATTTTCTTGTGTATATTGACCTTTCAAGGCCAATACTGGCCTCATTATGTGGATAATGAGGTAAAAAAATACAACAGGTGTATGCGACGCTTATGTCCCTCAGAACTTGATCCATATATCTAGGTCAAATGTTAATAAGCACATTGGAATATCCATATAGTTGAGGGACGCCACAAAACAAGCACATCAATGCTATTATTAGGTACTTCTCTACCATCAAACTAATATGAGTTGGGTAGTTACATAAAATAAACACACACGAGGGAAAAATACAACCAACAATTGTCAACTAAACTTAGTGTGCTTTAATAATAGTTCAACTGTTTTGATATAGGATTTATTTTTGGAAAAATACAAGCTTTTGTTTGGTGATATTGAACCATTTAATTCCTTAAATTAGGCACCTTTGACATATTGTTGAAATTTTTCTTTATCAATCTCTTCTACTTGAATTTCTCCTTTCCTTGAGGTATATTGTTGTCTTTTTATATTGAACCATTTAGTGCCCTAAATTAGGCACCTTCTACAACTCCTTGAAAGTGTTCTTTATCGATCTCTTCTGGTTGAATTTCTCCTTTCCTTGAGGTATATTGTTGTCTTTGAACCTTTATTCTCAAATTTCTTATTGAGTTTAAGCTTAACCTGTTCATTATTTATAGTTTAAGTTAGGGTCATTATTGTTTTTTTAGTTTATTACAATAATAAACTCAAAAAGAAAATGGTGAGGTCTATGGGAAAATGAACACAATAATGTCTATGCAGACACAAAGCAATTGAGATGCAATTTCATAAAGCTTGAAATTGTTGCAGTGAAGGATGTTTGAGTTTTTTTATAGTTATTCTGAATATCCATATTTGTTATTGTATTATAAGCCCTCACCAACATTTTATGACACAACTTCAAGGATGTATTGCTATGGATATCGTTAGTTTTCCATTAATGTTCATGGCATCTCCTTATACATGTTGACATCATTAGGTCATTCAAGGATCATCTTAGCTCAAGGTGCATGCATAGATATTTGGTTTTCTATTAATGTTAGTGGCATACGCTCATATATGTTGATATCATTAGGACATTGAGGGATTATCTTAGATCAAGCTGCGTACTTATGTATTTATATAGACGACATACCCACATTAATTAATAGAGTTTAACTAAGTTATATAGAGGAAAGAATAAATAAAATTGCGGACATATTCATGCAATATGAAATACGAAGAACATTGCTATGCCACAAGTGATTGATTCTACACACACACTACTAATCAATCATTATATAAGTTAAACTGTTGAATCCATTACACACACAACCTACTAATCAATCATTATATAAGTTAGAATTATTAAATCCATTACTCACACAAACTACTAATCAATTGTTATATAAGTTAGAATTATTGAATTCATCACACACACACTCTTTCACTCTCTCTCACACACAATATAAGTTAGAATTGTTGAGTCCACACAATATAAGTTAGAATTGTTGAGTCCATTACACACACATAGACACACTACTAATCAATCATTATATAAATTAGAATTATTGAATTCATTACACACACCATGGTCCCCATATTAGATATCATAAAAGGTTAATTTGAGACACTTCACACACGCCAAGGCCCTACCCCATACCCCACCCATAGACAACATGCCCCCTTCACCCACCCCACCCCANGTCATAAAATAGGGGATATTATTAAATTGTTGTCTAATGAGATCGTATTTAAACAAATTTTACTTGCAATTCACAAAAAGGGGATATTACTACGTCGTTGTCTAATGATATATTTTTTTTGAAAGAACTATTCACCTTTATATATTGGGAAGAACAATGGCGAGAACAACAATAGTCGAACATGTGGTGAAGTTTTATCAACTTGGGTGCTTGCTACCACCCCAATGGTATGGACAACTTGCCATGTGGTGGTCTCCTCCCATGAAAACACGGTCAAAGTTATGCCAATCTATATGGATATCATTCGTACCAGTGGGTCAAAATTTCCATGTTGCATACCCCTAGGTGAACCTTTGTACACCATGGACATAACATTTATGCACCTTTGAGCCATGTTTAAAGGCATATATTTTCTTCTAAAATCTTAACTAGATTATCATTAACCTATCTACACATTATAAATATCTTTGTTAACTTCTATTTTCACATTATAAATATCTTTGTACTGTTATACCTCCATTACTTTATCAACTCAGTTATCCATTAAACCAATTTTAAAGATTCACTAGCCATGCTTCTTATGCAGTCAAGGTGCATCTTTTAGTGATAACAACTTCCAACCTTGTCTATGTAAATTTCATTAAGTGACATTTTAAATGGTGGATGCACCAATATGGTGGTCGGATGATGTGTATGATAATCATTGAGTACTTACAAGTTATGAGTTGAGGTTAATCTCTTGTTGAAAATGTAATGCTTCTTTCAAAATTTTACTTTTTTAGAAAGGAGATTTATAAGTTACCTTTATAGAATGTGTTTGAACCCTTAAAAAAGTTGGAAATGGTTCAATTTTGATCACTAACCATCTAGAATCAACATGGATACATTAAATATGGTGGGTTGGATATATATAGTGGATTCTATCTTGAAGAGGTACATTACTTTAGATTTTTGTTGGACTCCCATCCTATGTCAAAGTAAATGCAAGTCGATGTAATGGAAAACTCAAACATAGATTTAGCATGCATAAATGAGTAATTGCATCAATGCCAGAACTAAAATTACAATAAGATACCAAATACATGCATAACTAATGGTGGACTTCAATCAAAACTAGTGGTGGAGTTCATGCGACCAAATTTGTCTTTGATTGTATTCTGACTTGGTAGTTATGCTCTACATAGCGAAATAATATCATAATGTACAATAGGATTTGTTTGTCTAACTAGGATTAGAATATTATATGTTATTCGGCTTTGTGGTTAGACTATTATGTGTAATTCGACTTCCTTGTATTTCAATTCTTTATGACTTATGTACAATTTACTTTTTGTTTGTTTGTATTTTAAGTTATGTTTGAATTATGTGCAATTGTGTGAAATTAAATGATGTATTTTAGTTTTTTTTCCATTATGTGCAATTGTGTGTAATTTGGTTTTGTTTTATTTTGTGCAATATGATGTGTATTTCATATAATTTGGCATGTAGAACAATGCGAATTTTGGTTTAAATTGAATTAGACATTTATGTAGTGAGGTAACTAATAGTATTCTACTTCATTGTATTGAGTGCAATTGAACTTGTCTAACAATATAAATTTTGATTATGCTTACGTGCTACAAATTATTTAATATTTAGTTGCTTCACCATGTTTGATTGTATATAAACCCACAATTTAATTAAAAACTTCATATTAAATTCATAAAGAAAAGGATACTAAATAGTTGTACAAGCAAATTTGGTCAATGTTTAGAGTCTATTATTTTAGAATGGCATGAGTGTAAGTTATTATGGGAGCATAGTTTTGGGTTAGTGGTTAAAAATAATATATTGAAGGGAAATAGGGGAAAATAAAGAAAAGAAAATAGTGAAAAATTTGATGATATTGAAGGAGATTTAAGCGCTATGAGATACCTTGATGTCATTGGATTTCATGTTGAGAGGGTCAATTATAAAGACATAGGAGTTGTGGTATTATTTAACATCCACAAAATTTGAATCCATGGCCTTAGTGTCATGCACATAAGAGCGAGTCAGGGCATTAAGTACCCTGTGTAGGTCATCTAACACGTTGATCAGCTGTTGCATGGTGCTCAAAAGAGGATCCATTGCCATATTTAAAATCTCTTTCCCTACACATAAAATACAGTTACTTTCATGCATAATAATTGATGACCAGGTTCAAGTTGTGGAGAAATTTGCTTTTAAAAGTAAAAATGGAAACAAATATTGGAGGCAAATTCTAACTCGCAAAACAAAAGTAGCCAGTAAAATTTCTTTAAAATATTGGAATTCCTATCTTAAAAATATTTATGAATCCCCAAGATATTAGAGATAACATTCAAACTTTTCTTACAACGAAAGAAGTTTTCTTGTTAGAATACATAGATTTCGGGGTTAAGTGCTTAGTAAATGGGAAAGCTAAAGACATTGAAGGCTACCAAGCTGAAATATCAAAAATTGGAGGGCCTGTCCTCATCCCGCACATCCACAAACTCTTTAATTTAGTAGTCAAGCAAGGGTTTCCTACACCTTGGACTGAAAGACTCATTATTCCTATTTTCAAAAGTGGTGATAAAAATGACCCCTCTAATTATCAGGTTATTATGATTATCCCTCTCTTTGCTAAGTTATATGGTATTATCTTAGAAAAGAAGATCAATGAATGGCTAGAAATGAAAGGTAAGCGGGATAAAAGAAAAAACAAGTTTTAGAAGGAATCATTCAACCGTGAACCACCTCATTACACTTAGGATCATTGCAGAGGAATGTCTTAATAATAAGTTTGACCTATTTTGTTTATCTATGGATTTTAGAAAATCTTTTGATACAGTGCCTAGAAATAACCTGTGGAATAGGCTCGATGACCTTAAGGCTCCTTTGTGTTGAGAGATTCCACGATGAGGTTATACAAAAAGGTCATTTCCAAGTTTAAGAATAATGAGGGGTGGTGGATAACATATATACATTGTAATGTTTGAGTTAAACAAGGTTGCACCCTCTCCTCTACCCTTTTCGGCATTTATATTGATAAGCTAGAAAAGTGTTTAGAAGAAACAAATTGCGTTGGTACAATCTTAGCTTGGATAGTTATCATCCTCCTACTTTATGCTGATGGTATTGTTCTTATGGCAAGGTGTCCTTCTGATCTCAATAAGCATTTAAGAATACTTAAATATTTTTTCTCTAACATGGGTATGACTTTTAACACCGAAAAGGAAAAAATCATGATTATAAAATCTAAGAAAGACACCTATGCAAATTTTATTTATGATAATAGAAATATAGAGGAAGTGACTTCTTATAAGTATCTCATAATTAATATTCACCACAAGCTAATTTGGAACTATAACATTGAGAAAAGGATTAATGGAGGGTGCAAATCTTATTTTGGTGTTGAAAATAACTGTAAATCATCCAATCTGGTTATGTGGGATAAAAATAATTTCCTCTTTAAAACTCTTGTCATCCCTGTTATCTTATATGGTCGTGAAGTATGGGGTTGCAACATTTCTAGAGAATATTGGAGGAAGATTGAGAAAATACATAAGAAGTTTATAACTTATAGCCTGAAAATTAAAAGCAATACACCTTATTCTATTCTCCTCATAGAAGTGGGTATTCCCTGCATCGAGAGCATGCCTATGACTAGGTACCTGATGTACAAGCATAATATAGATAACATGGGAAACATAAGACTTCCTAAAATTGCTTTAAACTCAATTCAAAACTAACTACGCCTCAAGCGATGTTGTTGTAAAGATACCATGGCTTGCTTAAACCATTGGGGCATTGATGAAAATGACATTTTGCAGAACATTGATAATGCCAAAAATATGATTACTTCTAAGTTTAAAGAGAAATTCTGGTGTGAGGAAAATTTAGCGGTTAAGAGAAAATTAAGATATTATAAGGAGGTCATTAATCATAACTTGGAAGGTCAAAAGTATCTCTCGGTAGTAACTAGCTCATGAAAGAAAATTAATATATCCAAGATTAGAGCAGACTCTCATGAACTACACAGCGAAACAAGGTGTTGGTCTATTCCTAAGACTCCATGGGCGGGAAGGGTTTGCCATCTATGTGAGTCTATGAGCGTTGAGGAAGAAAATCACTTTCTCTTAGAGTGCCTTGCTTATACTCACATTAGATCTCAGTTTCATAGTATTTTCTACAATACAAACCTTTATAACCTTATAACTTGCCAAAAATATAGTAAGCTTGGAAAGCTTCTTGGCAAGCGTTTTGAGTACAAGAACAAGATTTTAAAGTAAACCAAGTATTATCCTTCTAAAGGTCTGATAGACCAAATTTGGTATGAGTGGACATTAATCATCATCACCATCATCATTATTTACTTGAAGTCTAGAAAATATTAATTTACTTAAAAATAAAAAAATAAAGTATTTGAAAAGTATTAAAATGCTAAAATAAATTTTATAAAGAGTAAACTATAAAATGTAATTTTATTTTTGAAATGTGATATTCATAATAATTTATTAATACTTTTCTGTTAATATTTTCTCTCAATGTGACACATTTTGGTTAATATTTTACTTTGAAAATCTAAATGGTAAATTACTATTATTTATTAAAAACATGAAATATTATAATCCTATTTTAATTATAAATTGCAAATCATTTTTATTGATTTACAAAAAGAAATATTAAAATATTTTAAAAATGTTAAATTTTACTCGAAGTATTAAAAATTAAATATATTAACTAATTTTATAAAAAATAATTTAAAAATATTAAGAGATGAGTATCATTAAAATTTTAATAAAAGATTAGTAGTTTGATGGAAACATGATTAAATAATTCATAATAAATATTTTTACATACGTTATACTAAGTTCACATGAATTTTAAGCCCGATGGGTTAGCTCAAGTGGTTGAGAGTTGTTTATGTTAGAAGAAGTCTCAGGGTCAAATCCTCGGGTTGCTATGTCGAGGCCTCACTCGATGTACCCACCGGGTTAGGCCCCATAATCAGGGTCGGAGTTTTACCTTGGGTACCATTCGAAAATAAATGAGAAAGTACCTGAGGGTTTCCCGAGCATTGTTCATTGTAAAAAAAAAGTTCACATGAATTATATATATATATATATATATATTGTTGATGTATTTGTAACTTCATAATGTATTCACTTGTATATTTCATGTATTGTACCCCGATGTTTATTCCGGGAAGTATCTGTAATGTAATTGAGTCATGTCATGCCCCGATGTTCCCATCGGAAGGTTCTATAATGTAAACAAGTCATGTCAAGTCATTGTGGGTAACCCTCCTATTGTTCAAGGGTTAAATTCCTCCCAGTTGTGGGGCCCTAGGGTTATTAGACTCTCCTATAGAATTCGGTCCTAGTGAGTTATTGTCAAGTCAGGAATTAGTATAAATAGAGAGTGAGCCTCTCTATTTATCACACACTCACTCACACTCAGTTGTAACGCATAGCTGAGGAAGAAGAAGTTGCTAGGGATAGAAAGAAAGAGGCTACTGCTGTCGGGAGATCATCTTACTATTTTTGGGGTTTTACTTTTGGTGCTGATTCTATCTCTGCGGAAGTTGCGGGGTTTTCTCCTTTATGGTTTCCCCGAGGAAAATATTTGTGTTCATTGTCTTATGTGTTTGATTACTGTGCTTGTTATTCTCTTAGTTAAGATCCTAAGTTAATGCTAGCTTAAAATGATAAAAATATAACATGGTATCAGAGCTAACTTGAGAAGAAGACACTGTGCAGTTGCAGAAACTAGGGCTTCCTACTTTTTGAATCTCTCTCCACATATTTTCAGCAAAAGAAGGTTGGGCTGATTCTCCTCCCTAAGGCGCATCTTTCTGTTGAAGCAGAATTTGATTCTGAGCATTTTCAGTTTTTGACCCAACACTGCTGCCGAAAATTAGGGCCTTCCACAGAAGTGGAATTTTTGAGTGAGCCTAGGCCTGGATTGATCTCCTTCTCAAAATCGAAGTTTAGAGATCAAGATCAAAGTTTTTGGTTGGACAGAACTCCGGTAAAGTCAAACCCTAATCTGCTTCTGAACCAGCTTTGTAGAAATTTATCTCCAGATCCAGACCCGACATCTTCACCTGGTAAGATCTAAATATTTTGTATTTCCATTTGAGTTTCTCAGTTAAGATGTCTCATCATACCAAGATTGATGAAAAGATTGAGGGAGCTGATAACTTCTGAGCCTAGAAGTATAGGATCTCCCTGGTCCTGGAAGAAAATGAGTTGGACTCCTACATCAATGAGGAGGTTCCAGTTCCAGAGGGAGATGAGACTAAGGCCTTACACAAGAAGAAATTGGTCATGGCTAAGAGGATTATTGCTGATTCAATCAAGGATCACCTCATACCATAGGTGTCCTCCCTAAAGACACCTAAAGCTATGTTTGATTCCCTGACCAAATTGTTCGAAGGAAAGAAAATAAACTAGAAGATGACATTGAGGAACCAATTGAAGAATGTGAAGATCCAGAATGCAGAGACCATACAATCATGTTCGGGTACACAAGGTACTCCCAAAACACCGAACACCTTGAGCAATCGCTTCACACAAATAGATCATAGATCAACACATCGATGTTTGTCACGTGGTTAAAACCCTCAAGAGGGAAACAGTCCACGGCCCCAGCTAAATAGCTACTTAGAGCAATTTATTATGCAAAATAAAGAAAGTTACATGAGCTTCTCATAATCGATCAACTAGCCAAGGACCCTCTATTCTCTTTAAATAGAGATCATAGACCAATCGGGTGTTAAGCCACGGATCAATGGTAGGTATGATCTAAGAGAAGTTGAACCGTTGGATCACTCTATGTCTAGAACATATCGTGACCATCGGATTAGAAAATTTACAAATGCATACTAAAGAAACACACTTTTACCTGACAGATATATTACACAAGTTGATCTTAACTAACTCCTAAGTGTTTAAATATCCTAACATCCCCCCTTAATAACAACTTGGGATAGGATTGAAGGATTTACAAAAGTGACACTATTAGGAGAAGGAAGGAGGCATTAGAGCCTATCCCCCCTTAAGGACACATTCCTAAACTCCTAACATAGACAGAAGTTTAGAAAACTTCGCTTCTGTAAGAGACTTGGTGAAGATGTCTGCAACTTGTGGCAAAGGAAAGGTCAGGACGAGAATGAGTCAAGTATAAAAGACTACCAACAAGCTGACGATACAAGGTGGCATCTACTTGAGGGGAAGTACAAGTGGCATAAAGTTTGACTCCAAACTGGAAGGGAGAAGGGGTTGGTTTACAATCTTCAATGTGGAAGCGACGAATAAGGTCACAAGCATACTTAGACTGGAAAAGGAAGATTCCTTCTTTGGTTTGCAAGACTTGGAGACCAAGAAAATAATGCAAATGTCCTAAGTCTGACATTTCAAAATTTTTCTTAAGACTGGATTTCACATGGGTTATAAGTTTAGGGTCACTACCAGTAAGGATAAGATCATCAACATAAATAACAAGTATGATGAGATGGTTTCCTACTTTCTTGGTATAGACATTGGGGTTAGAATGGCATCTAGAAAAACCAGTGTCAAGGAGAAAGCTATCCATTTTGGCATACCAAGCTCTAGGAGCTTGCTTAAGGCCATATAAGGATTTCTTAAGGAGACAGACAAGGCTAGAGTTATCCTGAACATATCCAGGAGGTTGTTCCATGTAAATTTCCTCCTGTAAATCACCATGTAAAAATGCATATTTGACATCCATTTGATGGACTTCCCAGTTATGTAAGGCTGCAAGGGAAAGAACAAGGCAGATGGAATTCATTTTTGTGACAGGAGCAAAGGTTTCATTGTAGTCAATCCCTTAAACTTGGGAAAAACCTTTGGCAACTAACCTTGCCTTAAGTATTTCAACACTTCCATTTGATGCATACTTAGTTCTGTAGACCCATTTACATCTAACAAGTTTTCTTCCTTTTGGAAGAGGAATAAGATCCCAAGTATCGTTTGCCATTAAGGAACGATATTCTTCATTCATAGCTGCATCCCAATATGGATTTCCTGAAGCTTCTGCAAAAATTTCTGGATCATGATTCTCAGAAACTTGAGCCAAAAGAGAAGAGGCTCGTTGAAACTGAGAACGTGTTCGACGTTGATCTCTAGGATCATCGGCAAGATCACCAGCTACTTCACATGTTGAACGGACGCATCAAGGAAGTATTGGTGCTGGTGCAATTGGAGGAACATGATTAGGCGGAGGTGGATTTTCATCCTCACTGTCATCATCAAAAACTGGAGTTGGAAACCAGTCAAGGAAGTTGGAAGAAGAAGAAGAAGGCACAATCGCCGAATCAGGCTCACAGGCCAAAGATGGCACACCCGCCAAGTTAGGCTCGCAAGCCAAGAGATTTTCATCAAATTTAACATCTCTTCCAATGATTATATCATGTGAATGGGGATGAAGAAGTCTATAACCTTTTACACCTTCAGAATATCCAACAAATATGCACTTTTCACTTTTAGGCTGCAATGCTTTCCGTTTTTCATTTGGAATGTGAGTCCATGCTTCACAACCAAACACACGAAAGTGACTTACATCTGGTTTAATTTTACTCCATGCTTCTTTTGGTGTTATACCTTGTAAAAATTTAGTGGGTGTGTGATTAACTATGTAATTTTCACAATTTATGGCCTCAGCCCAGTATTGAAGACTTAGCCCCTTAGATTTGATCATACAATTAGACATTTCTTTTAAAGTGCGGTTCTTCCATTCAGCTACACCATTTTGTTGTGGTGTATATGGAACAATGTGATGTTGTTGGATTCCTTGTACAGTGCAGAAAGTAGTGAATTTGTTGTTAACATATTCTCCTCCATTGTCAGATCTTAACTTAATAATTTGATGACCAGATTGTTTTTCAACAAGGGCCTTGTAGGCCAATAACATGTTAAATACTTTGCTCTTAAGTTTTAGGAAGTAAACCCAAGTGTGTCTGGAGTAGTCATCAATGAAAGTTAAGAAATATTTGAAACCACAAAAGGAAGCAGATGGAAGAGGACCACACAAGTCACTGTGCACAAGCTCCAAGGGAACCGAGGCGTGCCAAGAGGCACGTTTGTCAAAACTGTCCTGATGATGTTTTTCGAGTACACAACTGGAACAAGCACCATCCTTGCAATATACCATCGGAAGACCAGTCACCATATTGTCTTTACATAGTTGTTGCAATGAGTGGTAATTTAAGTGACCAAATCGCTCATGCCAATGTTTGCTCAAGTTATCACTATGAGTAACAAAAACTGAAGGAAAAGGTGATGACCCAAAGTTGTTAAATTTGTACAACCTGGTAATATCATCAATAGTTCCAGTAGAAAGGAAATTTTGAGGATTTTTAAAATCCTTGATTACAACTTGGTGAGGCGTAAACGTCACAGTTTTACCTTCACCTGAATGAGTAATTTGATAGACTGATAAAAAATTGCAGGAAATTTTTGGAACACATAGTACATCACTGAAATGACCATTTTCTACTAGAACTGTTCCACATCCTACAACACTTAGAGTTCTATCATCACCAACAAATATTTGTTTGGTGTTACATTCATGCATAGTAGAAAAGATGGCTTGATCCTTAGCCATATGATAAGATGCTCCAAAATCAATGAGCCATTCATTTGAAGTAGAAGAAGAAGATGCAGTATAAGAATAACCAGAAGCACAAAGTGCATTTCCATGAGAGTTAGATTCTGAAGATGAATCTAGGCTGATGTGGTGCTTCTTCATTGCTGCTTCCAAGGCTGCCATCTTCTTGAAACACTTAGATTCATCATGATTATCTTTCCCACAAAAATTGCAATGACGCTCAGTCTTCTTTCCTTTTGGCTTGGATCCTTTGTAATTCTTTAAAGAAGGAGTTGACTGATACAGAGCATCAAAGATGAATTCTATATCAACTTTAGTAGAAAAATATATAAAACATCTGAAATGATGACTAGAGCATAAACATATGAATTCTAATCACCCAACACTGTATTTTAGATACGAAGAAGAAACAAAATGAAGTGTTACACTGAGGGAAATACAATCACATAAAGAAAGAAGCACAGACTGTAATATCAATGACACAGGAATCTCTGATAAACCTTCATGCATTCACTTTGTTATTCAAAAATAGATATGTTCTCCAAAATCATTCCACAACACGATGGGTTCCAACCACCATCTCATAAAAAAGATGCCAATATATACAAAAAATAATAGATCTTCCAAGAAGATTCGCAACTGAATGATCGGCTTAATTTAGAGTCTTGTAACCAAATCCCTAACTTCTAGGAATAAATTACTGCTCCAATCCTAACAGATCATAAAGTAAAAATCAGCTTGGTAAAACGTCTTCGTCCATTCAGCTCCATGTCTTCATCCAGTTAGCTGCTTGTTGATAACACCTGTCTCTATGCATGCAAGATGTATTTGGTCTTTCCGAATCTCTCCACAGCTTTCCACTGTTCTGCGCTTGGGGTATCACATTCCATCATTTCCCGAATTGACACTTCAAGTTCCATGTAAGCTTCATATGACACCTTGGGCAATCTGCTTCTGATAATTGCAAACTTCTGTAAAATTTCGAAATCCTCTGTCAATTTGTCCACAATAGTTTTTCCTGTTAGGCCCTTTTCCAAGTCATCGAATTTAGAGTGGTCCATGCGATTCTGAACTAGCAAGCTATGATAGTGCTCCTGTAAAAACATCCGTCCCTCCTCATCCCAAAAGGAAGGCAAACCGTATTCGAACAGCTCCTTGAAATCCTGCTTGAAGTTATCGACCTGTGCAACCATTTCATCAGTTCTGTCCTGGACCGTCTTCATTAAATGATGTTTGTGGATAAATTTCTTAGCCCACAGCACTATGGATATCCTGTCTTTTATCCCCATATCATGTAATTTCTGATATGTCAATGAGTTTAAAAAGTTCAGCGCATTTTGAGCTGTGGTGAGAGGTCTTTTTCCGATGTGTTCATTCACTAGCTTTAATCTTTGGTGGGCCAAATTGATCAAAATATTCTGATCATCAATGAAATTCAGATAATGCCTGAATTTGGTAATTTATATAGATAATGTGTCCCAAATAATGTGTTTTGCTCCTTGCAGGGGACCTTTACATATGCTTTTCTCCTTCAATTCATTGAACTTCTTTTGCAACTGGTTTCTATCTTGTAGTATTTTGTTTTTACTTTCATTCATTTTGGCCAGTTCAGACTTGATCTTTGCATTCTCTGTCTTTAGCTCTTTGATTTCTTCATCTTTTAGACTAACCTGGGACATAGGCAACAACAGATCATCCGCAGAAAAATCATCCAATGGCTTCTCGATATTCACAATGGACAAGTCTTGACCTGTGGGAGTATGACTCATTAACTCCTCCATAATCTCCTTCTCATCAATTTGATCCTTTTTCATCAAGGAAATTTGAGATAACAATTCATTTCGTTCGGCCTCCCACTTGTCTTTTTCTTCCTGTAACTCAACAGCTTTTCCTTTATACTCCATCTTCTCTTGATGGATCTTGTCTTTTTCTTCTTGCAGAGCCAATAACTTAGAGGACTGAACATGCTCAGAACCTGGGATTTTCAATTTTTTCTTCAACACTTGGAGAGCATTGTCTTTTTCTTCTAGCATTCTCCTGACTGCCTGGGTGTTATCTGAACTAACAATATCTGTTTGAAGCTTCTTGATCTATATGGCATTTTCTTTATTTTCAACTCTTTCATGTTTCAGTTGAATCTCTAACTTATCTGTCAAAATTTGTAATTTATTTATCTTTACCATAGCTTGTAACAAATCTGAATAAATGATAACACTGGTTTGTTTATGAAGTTGTATCTTATCCGGTATACTGATCTTATCCAACCGGATCTCCATCTCTGACATCTTTTTGTCGTTTACCATGGCTAACTTGAATGTATTTCTTTCGGCATCTCTAGCATAAACCAGAGAAGTTTTTGGACTGTACAAATTTCTTACTCGTGGAAGCAAATTTCTCGTCTCTTCCAGAGATTGCTTTCTTTTCTCCATGTAACTGGCTTTGAGTTCCTCCTTTGACTTAAAGACCGGGCTTAATTCTGAACCATCCACACTTTTAAAAGAGAACTGATTTACTTGCACAGCCTTCATTGGAACTAGAGCAACCTTTTTGAAACCATCAGAATTTTTTTCATTTACAATTTCACCACCTTGAAACAACTTTGCCTTTTTATGCGATCCATCTTCGTCAATTTCCATAGTTTCGATTTCAGACAGAATTCTCTTAAGCACAATACTAGTATCCTCTATTGTTTGGGATGCTGTGACAGGTACAGTATGTGTATCTTCATTAGACCTTGAAATCTCGGTAAACTGCAACAAATTGGCTGTTTCAGCCAGACCTTCAATAAACTAGTGATCAAAGGGTTTGTTCTTGTTGGCCTGCTTCCTCAAGGAGATTACATGATGGGGATCATAATTTATCTTTGGCTCCTTTTGGAAATCCATATTCTCCAGCAATTTCTCTATGAACACTAAAGCACCTTTACTTTTGAAAATGAAAGAACCAACCTTCAGGGGGAATTTAATATTTGAAGACTTTTTAAAAGCTCCAAAATGTTCTTCTTCATACTGCAACCTTTGTCTCATGAATTATAAAGCAAAAATCCTCAGGGTGAGGAATGCAGGTAACTTATAAGGTTTCCCGGTAAATCCATATACTCTTAACACAGTGGAGTCTTTATGCAGGAATCAATCTCCAATTCGGTCTTTGGGTGAAGGCTGCATCAAACATTTCACCTCGTCCAAAACACGAGGCAATTCTTCATCAAACAACATTTTATACACTTTCGACATAATCGAATTGGCATATTCGAACATGTTGATTTGCTTGGGCAAATCAGAAGAACAGATAGTATTCAAAAACTGCAGCTCAGTGACATTGGAACATAACAGCATGTTGAACAAGTAGGTCTGAAATCTAAAGAACCGAACCTTTGTAAACTCACTTAACTAAAGATGGATTGATTCAGCCAGGTACTCATCTAGACTAAACAAAGGAATTGACTGGGATTCAGAGCCTAAGGAACTTATTCTCAACAAAAAACCAAGGACGACTTCGCCCACGCGACAATGATCATCAAGACCCAATATTTGACAGACTAGAGATACTACCAATTGGACTTCATTTTTAAAAATATGCACAGGGTAAGGTAAGAAAAAACCATCTAAAGATTGACCATCTTTCAGAATACTAGATAGGAATTGGCAACGGGTTTCAGTTTCACATTTCTTGTAAAATTCAACAAGGGTTGACTCATTCACTGACTCACGATTATCAGGGTAATTTTCAGGCAGATTGAGGTTCTCGCGGATGACTATAGCATTGAATTTACAAAGTATTCGGGATGTGGATTGACTCATGATAATTCTCTGAGAAGGGGAGTATTTAACAGCACACCATTCTACAAATTACGGGAAATGGAGGGTTTGTTCGAGGGCGAAGTAATACAGAAAGGATTTACATACATTGAATATATCATTTCCCTGTGAGTGGTAATACCACAATCTTTCTTTACTAACGGACACGCTTCCTACAGACAGGAAGGGGTCACATACACCCCTGTCTCTATTGACCAAATACTCCTCTCTGTCATCTATAACATGACCACTCTGTAATTCCTCCCTCTTGTCCATAATTCAATTGATAAATAGCAAATAGACGGATGAATTATGAGAGCTTAAGCCTTACCTGTTAACTATAGCGGCGTGTTTGAAAATGATAGTCGCAGGTTGACGAACCCGCATGTCTTTTTCACTTGTCCAGAGCCAACAAAACACCCACGGGAAAAGTCAACCTCCTTTTATAAGGCCCCACTTCAGAGCGTTCTTTCGGCGGTTTGCAAAAAACCACTTTAGCCTC
The DNA here is from genome assembly GCA_001517045.1 of Pseudotsuga menziesii. Classification (NCBI taxonomy): domain Eukaryota; kingdom Viridiplantae; phylum Streptophyta; class Pinopsida; order Pinales; family Pinaceae; genus Pseudotsuga; species Pseudotsuga menziesii. Next base: position 335,341 of record LPNX010695931.1, read on the forward strand.
CGTAGCATGCCATAATTCGCCACGTGGACAGCAGTTTATATTCCGTGACCACACTCTGCCTTTATCTGCCGTGCGCTTCCACACTCCGGACTCATTTGAAACCATTGATATAATTCACCTTTAACTTCCACCTTTGGATTAAGCGCCACGTACCTCATTCCGCCGGGCATCCAAGTCGTAACCACCTTGCAAGTCTTCGCTCCGGAGTTATCCTCAACCGTCGATGTGATCGAATTTATTTCTCTGCCGTTGGATTAAAAGACACGTACTTGATTTCTCCAAGCGCTTGGGTCTTAACTACCGTGCAAGTCTAGGCTCCAGAGTTATCCTCAACCATCGATGTGATATGCCTTTATCTTGCCACCGTCAGATCGAGTGGCATATACTTGATTCCGCTGGGCTCTACTATTTTAACAAACATGCAACTTCATATGGCAGAGTTTACACGGATCATGGATCTCTTCGAGCCGAATCAACAGCCATTGATCTATGTATCCTATTAAATGCCGGGACATACTTTATCTTGCTCGCACCTCTTAGAGAGCGGAGATAGTATAGGCCATTGATCTTCAACTCTTCACTTCGCACCATTAGATATTTTGACAACTTCATCATTCTCGCTCCTCATCATACTCTTATACTATACCATTTAACCAAAGTTTGACAAGCCACTATTATTTCTCCTTCATCATGGTTTTTTCATCCCTGTTCTAAATATTTGTGTTAACGACTGGCTCCATCTGGGGATGATATCCTCCCTGTGAGGTATCAAAGAACTCGTTGACCAGGTGCCTTCTTTTGATTTTTCATAATAAATTCTAGAAAACTCATCATTTTCCTTTTGTAAATATATCATTTTTATATATTTTTAGAAAAGGAATGGTATGCTTCCTGAATCTTAGGGCTTTCACTACGAGCTTCAAATACACTCGGCTTACCACTCATATTGATTTGTAAAGAAAAATAAGTATGTACAGTCTATGATACAAATTTTACCTTCCTCCTCAGGATAGGTAGTGCTTCAGATACCTTCCATTTATAGGGTTTCTCTCCAGAAGAACCCCATTTGTATATTCCAGCAAAAATGCGTTTTGCCCTCTGTATCCCGCAACAACGTAAGGTCCTACCCACATAGGATCAAATTTTCCATGCTTGTCTTCATTAGGAGCATCCCACTTCAAAACCAGGCCATCAATTTGAAACTGTTCTTCCTTGATTCTTCTGTCAAAATTATTTTTCATTTTCTCCTGATGAGACTGCACTTTTTCATAAGCTTTATTTCTCCATTCTTCCAGTTCGATGATCTGATTTATCCTTCTCTGTATGTGATTTGGTTCTTCTTGCTGATCTTGGAAATATCTCATAACTGGAACCCCTAATGACGTTGGAAAAACCACTTCAGCCCCATACACTAACTGGAAAGGAGACATGCCGATTTCCTTTTAGTGCTAATCCTGTCGGCCCATAGAGCATATTTTAGCTTGGTGTGCCAGGACCTCTTATTATCCTCCAACAGCTTCTTGATGATCCTCACTAGGCTCT
>LPNX010695934.1:454-91848 GCA_001517045.1 Pseudotsuga menziesii
ATCTATGATCAATGGTGGCTCACCAGGAATATGTGAATACTGCATTATTCTCTCCACTGAGATCATTTTGGTCTCCACAAAACAAAGGCACCATATTACCGAGGCTTGTATCATGTTCAGACTTAGACCATATGTTACTGCCAACCCTGCAATGCCTGTTTAGGGTGCCATTTGATTAACTTTCATATTTCATTATAAAGAATAAGTCTAGTCTGTTCAGATCAGCTTAGGAAAGAATAATTGCATGCCAAGATAGTTCTTCTGTACCTATTTGGTCTAAGTACACCTTCAGGCAAGCTGAAAAGCACCACCAAAGCGAATGCAAACACAAGATTTGATAGAAAATCAATCCGAATACCAAGCCACTCGTTGACTCCAACATTGTGGAGACAAAGTCTAGTATATATATCAGTCAACTCGAGAATTCTCTCCATGAATCGAGACTCCTGGTCAAAACTTCTAATGGTGGCTGCTCCAGAGATTGATTCTCCAAAATGTTGTACGATTGGAGCTCTACAAACTAATGCCAACCGAGCCAGTTCCCTAGCTGACGGTATGTAATATTGCTGCATGCAAGGAAGGTCAGATGGAGTTACAATGATTCTTTTATTCGTAACCATAAAAACCCAAAAGCATGGAAACAAATACATGCAGATAAAATGTAGCCATGATAGAATCCTAATGCAACTCTATCTATTCAGTAGCATCTCTTTCAATTAGATTATGGGTTCTGCCTACACCAAAACTTGAGGTAGAGTTCAAACCCTCTTATCTCCACTTTATGTTCCTCTGAAAAAATTAAAATTTTGCAAAGTTTGTATTAATTATTATTGACTCTTGAGAGATATAGAAAATACCTGATACCATATACAAGTTGCGGCCACTGGTATAAACACAATGAAGACCTGCCAAGCAATCTGGGACATGACTGCAATGATTCCCAAAAGTTGTATAAATGCAAAAGCCAAAGATCCTAGTTGAGTAGGAATCAACGTGTCAACTGCACTCTGATCAGTTGATTCCTGCCAAGAAACAGAGAGCTTGTTATTGAACTGCTAGAATCAGCTGATTTCCTTCTCTCTCACAAAAGATGTTGGCATGCTAAATTAATAAATGTGAACTGACCCGATTTAGTATTCGCCCAGATGGAGTTGCATCAAAGAAAGACATTGGTGCACGAAATATACACCTGTGGAGATTGCTGAAAAGCTGATTGGCAGTTTTAAATCCAACTAGTGAAAGAAACATAGACCTCACAAGAACGCACAGTGAGCTGCTTAATGTCAAAGCAATATAAACCAGAATGAGAAGGGAGTTTCTAACATGGGATCTCTCATCTTCTTTTGTAGGAATTGATGATGCCATCCAGTAGTTGCTACTTATTTGAAGCAGCTGAAACACTATTTGGGCCACTAGTATTATTGGTATCAGAGCACCATTGTATGCAGCAGTGATGTAAGACCAATATACCGACAAGCTCACCCTGCCTTTCTCTCTTTCTTCCTCTTGTACAAGCTGTGAATTTTTATTCTCTTTATCCATTCTTGCTTTGCGGTTTTCTGGTTCAATCTCTTCCTCTACATCTATTAAGTTCTGAACACCACACCGTTTCAGTGTCTCACTGGCAGTATCATTATTCACTGTAGCTGTATTGCCATGACATGAGCTTTCAACAAATATTTCTGATGTGTACACTTCAGATTTCTCCATAGCAGAAATAGTTTTCAAAGCTTTCTGATGTGCATCAACTAATTCCACAAAATCTGTGCCTGATTGTAAGATGTCATCGTATCTGCCGACCTGGGTAATTTCACCATCTCGCATTACCTGTGAAGAATATCATGTGCATCAACAAAATTGGGATTCCCTATTTCCTCCCTTCAATAAATGATTACTAAACCGTTTGTCTCTTTAGCAATTACATTTACATTGAAAATTTTATATCACTAGAACAGAGTGAAAGAAATTTAAACCTACCAGAATGAGGTCAGCTGCAGGTAAAAATTCCAATTGATGAGTTACATAGACTAGAGTCTTTGAGGCCAGAGAACCAAGTATGCATTCCTGTAATAAATGAGTACAATTTCTTAGATGTTTACAGACATGAATTATGGCATTTGTATTTTTTTTTTAAACAGTTATAGCTGTGGATACACTCTCTTTGAGGTATTGTGTGAAGGAGAAATAGCACTTGTTAAAAATGCAACTGAAAATGCCATTCATAATTTCATACACCTGAAGCATTTCGAGTTCTTGTGCCCCATCTTCATACTGGGGTTCACCCTGTTCGTGTACAGGCCTCGATTTGCTGGTTGCATAAGCTGGCGACGGCTGCAACTATTTTTTTTTTTTTAAATTTCACCCACCGTCGATATAGCGACGGACATGCGTTGCTATAGCGACCGGAGTCCGTGGATTTAGCGACGGGATTCTGTGGATATAGTGACGGGAAGTCCGTGGATATAGCGACGGGAGTCCGTGGATATAGCGACGGGAGTCTGTGGATATAGCGATGGCAGTCCGTGGATATAGCGACAGCTTGGATCTCCATTTTTTAAAAAACCTTTATACAGATCGTGGCTATAGCGACGGAAAGGGTCGTCGCTCTTGCGACGCAAATTAGGGGTCGTCGCTATTGCGACGAAATAGTTTCCACGGAACAAAAAACACTTAGACGTGGAAATATCCACGCTTTTCCATGGATATTGCCACATTTTTTCCGTGGCAAAATTGATCACATGTACTAGTGTCCTCTGCCTTTGTCTGAAAGCTTGCGGTGAGTGCTGCATTCTTTTGTTTCAGCTGTGTGTTTTGTTTATAAGTCACAAGCTCTCTATCTTTGAGCTCTGAGCTCTGCGCTTAGCTGCTGCTGGATCATCTGTAACTGATCAACATGAAACTCTACGAGGTTAACCTCGATAGGTTTCCTAATCTGTATCTGTACGTCCATCATTGAAGCAGGGAATCGGATGCTCCCTGGTGGTATCAAGACTGTATTGATGCGATCCTTTGCCAAGATTTCCTCGCGGGAAATCAACTGTGTTGCACTTTCTCCTGTTGGCCTCTTAATTAACTGAGTGTGGATCATGGCAGTCTTCTCGGTTAGTGTTTTCAACTCCGTAAGCTGCTGATCTATCGCCCCCTGTAGCTTGCCCTGCGATGCCTGCATCGCCTGAAATGTGTCATCCATTTCATCCTTTAGTCTTACTGCAATTTGTTCATAGTCATCGTCTGTCAATGCAGTCTTCAAAGGTAGCTTTGTGGCTTTTTTATTTTTCTTCTTGGGTTCCTCTAGTGGTATTTCTTCTGTATCTTGTGTCTGGGACCCCACTTTGTCTTTGCCTTTGTCCGATGGGTCTGTCTGTGCGGTACCTAATGGTAGTGCTGTGGTATCTTCTAATGCTTGTTCCCACTCGTCATCAAAGTCTTTGATGACATCTTCGACATCCTGTGTTGTCATCCTGAACCAACCATTAGCCCAATTATCCCTTTTAGTCCTTTTTGGCCTCAGGTAGATTCTATGGCGGTCCACCATAAAATCAAGCCAATTATTATATATGCCCACAGTCTCCGTGCTGATCTGCGGTGTCTCTTGGATGACTTTCCTCAGCAGTTTATAGTATTTATAGAATACTATCATATTGATATTTTTCTTGGCTGGGCTGCTACTCTCCCATAAGTTTGTATAGCGCGCGCCTCTAGGCTCGCCACTTGCTAGCTATCGAAACTGGGTATGGGGCGACTCCTTCCACTTAACGAATGCACATAGTATAAGCAACCATGAGAAATGGAAGGGGTGGTTTGCCTCATCCTGGGCTGTCAAACAATCTTGCTGAAAAATATTTAACAAAAATAAACACCAATTGAACTATTCACCTTCTGCAACTTGTATGGCGAGGTGAATTACTGATCCTGTGACTTCCTTTGGGAGAACCTTGGTTAACAGTCTTCCTGCAAGCAGACTGGCTGTAAATCTGAGTGTATCGTCTGTTAAGCTTGTGATGTCATAAGTCCAACCTCCTCTCTGTAGTTTATACATGGCAACTAGGGCTGGTGATAGCTTGGAATCCTTGGTCTTTCCTATTATATTTGTCTTAGGGTCCTTACCAGTCTTGGACAGCCTGGTGATGCGGTGTATCATGTCGATGTTCAGGTCGACCTTGTTACCTAGCCAGAGGTAACCTCCATGTACACAAGAAAGTAGGACGTGCACCACGGCATTAACCTCTGCACCTCGTCCAAAATGTGGTATTCTCAACAAATTGAGCAAGCCTGAGCGCTCAAAAATCTGGACATGTTCCATAGGAACATATTCATCTGCACCTGTCCTTGAGTTCTTCTGGATCGTAAGATACTGATCCGGCCGGAACTGAGGATATGTCTTGCTGTCTCCAAGGCTATAATCTATAAATTTGATATTAGGGGCATATCCTAATAGATCTCCATATTCCTTTACACGAGAATAAACCAGTGGTATGGGAACAGGAAACTTACCACTCTTGGGAATGTTTACCTCTGGTGCGCCTTCAACTCGTGGCACAATGTAGTCTAGTGCACTATGAACTTCTTCCTCTGGCTCCGAACTGGATTCTTCTATTATCTGAGATTGGCTCCTCATCCTTGGCATCTGTCTTGTCTGTGATGAACCTGGTTTCACAAACTTGGGCGGCGTCATCATAACGGACACAAGGCCACCACGCTGGAACCTTTCCAAAATGTCTTCTATAGGTTCCTCCTCAGACAGAACCCACTCGATGGAATACCCTGGATGGGCAATGGCTGTGAAATAGGGAAATCATAGCACTCTGTAACGAAATTAGCTTTGCACAGGGAAAACTGAATAACTTACTCTATAGCTCTCGGATCTTTGCAAAAGTAACCCTCCTGAATGAATGATCTCTGTTTTTATGCTGAAGGCGATAATCCTAGACGCAACGGTCATCTAGGCTGAACCCGTCGTTGGTATTAATTGCATGGATGAGACAGCACCCGTTGTTTCGATTCTCATTAATTGCTGAAATCCGATCAAATTTCCCTCGAAACGTGTGTGCAGGTGCCAGTCTCGTCGAAGATTTACTAAATCTGGAAAATTTATTGTGCTATTGCCAAATCTACGGTAACATATACCGGTCATTTCTTCATTAACTGCCTGTCAGAAGGTGAATTGACTGGCCTTTTGTCCTGTTTCAACACTGGGTATGTGGCATGGGGAAACATCGCCTTGCTACGATGCCACACTGCATCACTTGCACAAAACAAACTTAAGCGTTTTTTGTTTTTTTGTTTTCCCCGCAAGCTGCTTATGACTTGCACAAAATGAACCGTCCTTATGCGATTCCTTATACTTAGAATACCTTCCGGTGTAGAATAATTCCTAGTACGATGCCTCCTTTCAACTACACTGGACATCTGCACCCTCAAAGCGGTTCTTAGTTAGGGCAGAGAGGTGGATTGGCTGTCACTATAGAGCTTAAGCCTATTTCCATTGATCAACGTGGGAAGAAGCTCCCCGTTCAGTTTGCTGAGCTGAACGGCACCTCCTTCTGTAACTTGTTGTATCTGATATGGCCCCAACTAATGTGTCTTGAACTTCCCTGGAAACTTAATAAACTTACTGTCATAGAGGAGTACTAGGTCTTCGATCTGAAAAGTCTTACTCTTAATGTGACTATCATGCCAAGATTTTTCTCATGCTTTCTGCACTTTCTGATGGAATCCGGTGATGAACCTGTCTTCCTCTAAGGCAAGCAGCTACGCTAGCCTTTCACTCACTGTGTCTGTATCAGCCATCTCGGTGATCTGAGCAATTCTTAAACTGGGGAGAATATACTCCATAGGCATAACAACCTCCTGTCCATACACCAAGATGAAAGGTGTGTGTCCTGTAAGTTTCTTGCATGTAGTCCTATACGCCCATAATACAGCGTTAACTATGAGGTCCCAATCATTCCTTTGGCTGTTGCAGATCTTAGTAAGAGCGTTTTCTAGAATCTTATTAAAGGCCTCCACCGTACCATTAGCTTGTGGGTGGTAGGGAGTGCTCTTATGGTGCTATATCTGGAATTCTTCCGTCAAGGCCTCAATGGTGCGGTTCAAGAAATGTGTGCCTTGATCACTCATCAAAATTACTGGGAATCCAAATCTACTGATGATGTTCTCAAAAATGAACTGTGCAGCTATAACAACATCATAATTTCTTACTACTTTGGCCTCTGCCCACCTGGTGAGGTACTCTGTTCCAGTGATGATATATCTCGCACCAGTTTGTTTTCCTGGTGGGTTCATAGGACCCACAAAGTCTATAGCCCACTTGTCAAATGCCCGCAGCGTAATCTGTGGTCGCAGTGGCATTTCATCTTGACGCGAAGGTTTTCCTACCCTCTGGAAGATATCACAGCATCTGCAAAAGTCCTTAGTGTCTTTGTGTAAAGTAGGCCACCATAATCTTGCAGCTAGGATTTTCTGCGCAGTCGACTTTCCTGTGAAATGACCTCCTGTGGTACCTGAATGTGCCTCTCTGATAATAGCCTTTTTTTCATGTGGCATAACACATCGGTGCAGGACTTTGTCTGGACCTAACTTGTATAGTTGTCCTGTGATCAAGGTGAAGTCTGCTGCTTTAACAACCAACTGCTTCTTTTGATGCTTAGTAAACTCAACAGGTGCCCATCCTGTAGTGAGAAAGTGAATGATATCAGCATAGTAGTCGTCTGTGATCTGGATAGAAAACAACTGCGCATCTGGCAAATTGTCCTCTAGATTACTTGGCTCTTCTCCTGAGTCTATCCATGACAGATGATCAGGTCCGACATTCAATCTTCCTGGTTTCACAATGATTCCAAAATCATACTCCTGAAATAGGAGTAGCCATCTGCAGATTCTTCCCCCTAACACTAGCTTATTGACCAGATACTTCAACGCGGAATGGTCAGTAAACATATTGAACAAGGCACCCAATAGGTAGTGCTTGAACTTCTGTAGAGCATACACCATAGCTAAGCCTTCTCGTTCTGTCGTGGTGTAGTTCTTTTCTGCCATAGATAGCTTTTTTCCGTAGATGGCGATCAGATTCTCTACTGACAGGGAGTATGTCCAGTAGAAATACATAGGAGAAAGTGACCCCAGGTCACATATTCAGACTTGTGAACAGAATTGGTTAGACATTCCTAAGGATGAATGGGTTCACCGATTCATTCATACTTTGGACACAGTTCCAAGGAACTGGTACACAGAGACTGAATTGTGCAAGGGAACGACTACATGGCCACTTATGATAGACAACTTTCTACTCACGTTCACTTTTGAATTTGAGTATCCAAGTGTTGATCAGGCCCTAGATGTAATAAAGATTAATATATTTGAGGACTGTACCCTATCAGTACATACTCAACCTGAGTGGGCCATCGAGTTAGAAGATGCGCTCAAGTGCTATAACTTCACAGCAGAACTAGAGGATGAGGATGAGGATACTCGCAACATCAACATTCCAGAGTCAGAAGGGACCTGCGATGTTAATGGACCGAAGCTACAGATTCCAGCAATTACAGACCCCATCAAAATTAAAAGGATCAATATTGGCACAGACACCGAACCAAAATTTTCCTCTATTGGAGACTATTGGGATGATGAAACCATAAGACAGGTTGCAGAATTGCTACATGACTATCATGACCTATTCCCCACAAAGTTCACAGAGATGAAAGGAATAGTTGGAGACCTAGGAGTAATGAGGATACCATTGAAAGAGGATGCCAGACCAGTCAAGCAGCGTTCATATAGATTAAATCTGTGCTATAAAGAAAAATTTAAGGATGAGATCGATAAGATGCTAGCAGCAGGCATCATTGAGCCCATAGAAGAGAGCGAATGGGTTAGTCCCATGGTCGTGCAAGAAAAGAAAACCAAAGGAGACATCGGGATATGTGTCGACTTGCGTAAACTCAACGATGCATCGCTTCATGATCCATTTCCGACACCCTTCACTGATGAAGTGTTAGACAATGTGGGAGAATAGGAGGTCTACTCCTTCACTGATGGCTTTTCAGGCTATCACCAGATCAGAATCCACCCAGAAGATCGATCTAAGCCCACTTTTGCAACAGAATGGGGCTCATTCCAGTATACAGTAATGCCCTTTGGTCTTAAGAATGCACCAGCTATCTTTTCTAGAGTAGTAGTTGCTGTATTTAAAGAATGCATCCATAAATTCGTAGAGGTTTATTTTGATGATTGGACTGTATTTGGATTAATCGACAAGCACATAGGAGATTTAAGACTGATGTTAGAAAAATGTAGGCAGTACCAGATTTCTCTAAACTTGAAAAAATGTATATTCTGTGCGCCATTTGGTATTTTGTTGGGTCACATTGTTTGTAGACAAGGCTTGATGGTAGATCGCACAAAGATTTCCATTATTGTAAATCTTCCAGCACCCAACTCAGTCAAGCAACTAAAGACAATACTTGGTCATACCGGGTACTACATAAAATTCATCAAGGGATATGAAAAGATTACAGCACCGATGGAAAAACTATTAAAGAAAGATGTGAAATTCCTATGGAATGAGGAATGCCAGCAAAGTCTAGACACACTTAAAGAGAAGATGGTTACAGCACCCATCTTAGTATTTCCAGACTGGACTAAGCTGTTTCATGTACATGTGGATGCATCTGGCATGCATACCACCATCTTGCAGGTGTGGCTTGTACTGCAAGGTCCATAGCTACGATCCTCTGCTCGTGAGGAATTTGTTGTTCAAACTGTTGGAGAAAGTCCTGGATATCTGTTAGACCATGAAATGATGGAATCTCGTTAGTCTCTGCACCAATCCATCGCAGTGACTTAGTCATAAACACACATCAGTGCGCTGAGACTTCGTAGAGTCTGTTCTACCATTTTTCTAGACCAACATCCGAATCCGATGTGCATGAGCTGTCACATCGCCAACTAATGTTCCCTTCTGCGGTTGGATTGATGTAGTCACTCTGGTTCGCAGTCATCTGATAGAGACTCTCCATGTTACGTGCCTCTTCCTATGCTCGGATAGGTTCAATGTATCTAGGACCCTGAAGAGGATCCAATGGTGTGATGACCCGGATCTGCACATCCTCAAAGGTCATTTGTCTTCTCTTTAGGTCGATAACGGCCATGTTATCGATCACCCAATAAATTCCTAGTAATGCTGGATATGGTCTACTATCGCCAATGATTTCTATAACTTCAAATTCCACTGAGCTACGAACTCCGTCAATGTCAACTGGCACCTACGGTAATCGACCCAGTGGCGATACCCACTGCTGATTAGCTAATCTCCGATGGATAGGTGATCTGACTAACTTAGGGCTACCCATCTATTCCCATGTCTACTTAGTCAGAACATTTACCTCTGATCCTAGATCTAGGATCACCTCATCCATTTCAAATTCTCCAACCTGTGCTGTGAGTTGCATCTCTCTTCCTGTTCTTGTATGTCCCATAATATTATGAACAGCACGCTGTGCACTGCTCACGGAAGAAGATGGCAGGCATTGATCTATGATGCGCTGAAGTTCTCCGATAGCTTGTTCATTTCTCACGAGTTTTAAACAACTCCACAGGAAGGATTGTACACTTCCCGTCGACTCGTCCTCGTCGCATATTCCCGATGTGGTAGCCTGCGATATCTGTACAGGGCTAACGCCACAAGGTGTTTGCTGTGGTACACCCCTAGACGGTAGTACCTACGATCCTGATTGCTTAGGGTCATCAAAGAAAGTCGTAGCTTCCTGAAATGTCTGTTTATTCTTCTGTAGGTCAGGTGGTGTTGATTTGTTAGGAGCTTTGCGCACCCACTCCTGACCTGTGTTCTTTTCAGTATCCTGCAATGTCCCACTGGTGGAAGCACCGTTGCGAGTCACAATGTTGACTCTTGGTTCTGGTTCTTCCTGCTCAGCAGCAATAAGCTGGATGTTCTGGTGTACTGCTGGCTTAGGTTCTCTGATCTTAGCTATCAAGGTAGGAAATTATTCTATAGTGTGATCGTAAGATTTACAACAGTTATATGTGGTAGTGGGGCTCTGACAGTCCCTAGCATAATGTCCTACAACTCCACATTTGTAACAAGTGATTGGTCCATGACCATGGCCAAAGCATTCTCCATGGCCAAAGACTCCTCCACGGCCTTGTCCTTTGAATCCTCCTCCATGGCCAACCTGAGCCGGATCATGTTGTGGTCCTACTACTGGAGCCTGTGTCTCTGATTGGACTCTGTACAAGTCATGTTTTCTATCTAACATGAGATCATAGGATCTACAGTTATGTTCATCGTGTCCTACCGACTTGCAGAAGTTACAGTATAAGTTCTTAGGGGTCTGTACATACTTCTGAAGTAGAGGGCATTGCTAAGGTGAATGTCCTTTCATTTTGCATAGTTCACACCACGGCCCGTGGGTCTGTGGTAAGGGGTTAGGAGCCCTACTCACTAGGTATTCTACAAAAACTGGACAGTTGTATTTAGTATGGCCTTGTGCTTTACACTTTGTGCACCATATTTATTGTGCAACCTCTTTCCCTTTCTTAATCTCATGCAACTGTAACGTGAGATTAGCTAACTGGTTTTGCAGGTTTGTCATACCTGTGCTAGTTTCAGCTAGAGGTGAAGCCTCTAGTTTCATCGCCATATCCAACGCGTCATCCTGCATCTGGAGTTTCTGCTGCATTAATGGCAGTCTGATGTGAGGGAGCAGCACTGCAATAAACCATTCCTTATGCTGATCCGGCGCAAACTCAAAGCTGACTTGGTCTATAAGGGCGTTGAATTTCTGATTGAAGTCTCATACTGACTCTGTAGGTAGCTTTTTAATATCTTTGAGCTCTGTAATGCACTGTGACTCAGACATAGGTTTCTTAAACTCTTTAATCATGGCGGTCCTGACCTGTAGAAGTGTTATGGTTATCGCTGAGGTATACTTCATATACCATGTTAAGGCTCGTTCCCTAAGCGTGGTGACCAATTGTACAAGTTTAATATTATCATCTTGGAGTCCTTTAATGGTCCACACGGATTCACATAGAAACCAATGCTGCCCTGGGTCTTCTGCCCCTGTACTCTTAAATGTAGGTAGCTTCATATCATCCCCCATTCTATTTCTAGGTGGTGGATGTTGGTTTACTGTGTTACTACCACTCGGGGGTGTAGGTGGAGGTGATGTAGCGGTAGTATGTACTGTCTGTGAGCTACTAGATGGAGTTCCCATGGGATTGTTCTAAGTCCCAGTCTGTTTCTGTGGGGTATAAGGGTGGTAAGGGATACCCCCTTCTATTCTGTCTGTATTACTATGACTTTGTTGTCTAGTATTATCAGAACTGTTTTCAAGTATGGGAGATCTGAAATCTACTTTATATTTTTTTCCACTACGTCTACGTCCAATGTCATCAAAATCACTCTCAAACTCTTATGACATTACTTTCTTTACTTATTCATCTGAAACTAGATCCATTGTTCCTTTTTCATGTAATAACATCTTAATGGACAAGTTTAAAGAGTTTAGGTACTTACTGCAATATCCTTTGAAGAAGTACCGCTTAGCCTCGCTGAAGCTTTTTCTCTGTTCAACTGCCAACTCTGTGACAAAGCCTTCTAGCACACTCACAAGCCAGAAGTCTACTGTCCTCGTAATGGGATTATCAAGGCTCTTCATGGTCTATATCAGCTCCAGTGTCCAGACAATGTTTCTTTTCTTATTGAATATGCTCTGATCAGTCAAATTTGATAACCATTTGTAAATCTCATTTCCATAGGTTGCAAAAAATATCGTATGCAGTTCTGTAAAGATATGTTTTTGTAACCAGTCCTCTGTACTCAGTCTAGGACTCTTGTTCTCTTGTTCGGCAAATTCTCTCTCCTTAGACCCAACCCACTAGTTGAGTTCATCTTTAGTAGGATCCCAACAGAACATCAGTGATCAGTTTTTTCAAAACCAGCAATGAAACCATTTTTTGGTCACTATGGGTAGACCCGGGTTTACTGTAATGTACCAACAACACCCCTAGCTCACTGGCCCTTTCGGCGACAGACCGCAGAGCGGCTTGAAGTCTCACCTGAAGTGATTCTAATGGGTTGGCCAAAGACTCAAGTGTCTTCAACTAGGTTCTATAGCATCCTGGGGTCTTGCAGCTCTTCTTAGCCAGCGAGATCTCTCTCCGCGACACGCAGTTTCTCTTACTCATGGGTTCTGACAAGGGAGGGACTCCTATTGCATTGCAACTTTCGGGGCAATGCACAAACTCTTCCTTCCTATTAACCCACGATCTACAGTATCTCACACTGTAGCTCTTCTAACGATGCTATATCACCTCTCTGCGATATCTTACTACTTACGGCTTAGCACACTTAACGTCACCTGGGCTTGACTTACGGGCTCAACATACAAGGGTGTTTAACACTGCGACTCTTAACTGTCGTGAGTGAAACACATATAAACTCTTATACAGAATACTTAATAGCTTCGACTAGCATTTATCCTTCTCTAATGCTGTAAATTGAATGACAACATACATACATTTAACTGTAAGCAAGGTTCATGTAATGAGTGACAGATAATAGTAAGTAAACACAATCACACGAATCAATCACATAACACTCTGATTTTACGTGGTTCACTTCTAGGGTAGAAGATACGTCCACAGAACTGTGTTTATATATTATAACTTGGGAAAGTAAACACAGTTCCGCTGCACCTCATATGCAGCTTGAGATCTTCTGGGTAACTCCGCACACAGCCTGGAGCCCTTCTCTCGTAGATCTCTTCTCTATCTCTATATTGCCTTCTTACAATATACTCTTCCCCTCTCTCTCTGTCAATCCTTGCGGATTGTTACATACATACTCAATGAGCCAGCGACTGGTTACAGTAAGATAAATACCGACTAAATAATAGAACCAGAGCTCGACTCTTCTACAATACAAAATGACTATGAGCTAACAGACTACTTGACTCTCAGACTAGCTAACTGTCTGAACAGCTACAGATAGTCCGACTAGCTAAATATCTGAACAGCTAACCTTTTACAATACAAAATACATCCCTTTATAGGCGGCCCGAGGGTCTCGCCATTTACAACACTGTGGGCATGTCCCAACAGTAACCCAAAAACCCTAACTGGTGACAGTCAGCGTATCTATACTTGGAGTAGCCGATTTCCGTCACACCACTGCTCTCTACAGTCTTCCATGCTTCCCAGCGCTGACCATGGGTACCGGGCACCGCTTCCCTTTTTCTATCCTTCATCTTCAATACCTCGGCCTTGTTGCTCCTTTTCCTTTATGAGGGTAGCTGAGCCCTCCTGTTTTCGCCACTTCCTTCAATGCAGTGGGTGAGCTCTCTCTTCTCGGTCGCTACCTTCAATGCAGTGGGTGAGCTATCTCTTCTCGGCCGCTCAAGTAGTGTCATCTTCTTTGACTTCTCTGTCCCGATAGTCACTGTTTTTGGCTCTGATCTGCAGCTAGAAACATGCTGCGACGTCGTAGATTTACCTTATCTCTTATATCTTCACCAAAACTGTCTATCCGCCAAAATGACAGCTTCTCCTGTAGCTATGGGACCCTGCTCCAACACCCTATTTTTCACAATTCCATATATGTTCATTGCTGCCAATACATTTCTAGATTGTATATAAAGAATTCATCCTCGTTAGATGCTCCTTGTTGTTGGAGAAATTTACCCCCCATGCAGTGGGTGAGCTCTCTCTTCTTGGCTGCTCAAGTACTGTCATCTTCTTTGACTTCTATGTCCCGATAGTCACTGTTTTTGGCTCTGATCTGCAGCTAGAAACATGCTACGACATCGTAGCTTTACCTTGTCTCTTATATCTTCACCAAAACTATCTATCCGCCAAAATGGAAGCTTCTCCTGTAGCTACGGGACCCTGCTCCAACACCCTATTTTTCACATTTCCATATATGTTCATTGCTGCCAATACATTTCTAGATTGTATATAAGGAATTCATCCTCGTTAGATGCTCCTTGTTGTTGGAGACATTTACCCCCCATGCACACTTAATTTGGTCAATTTGGCCTTGTTAAACCGCTATCCTAAGTTTTATTAACTTAATTGACATCAAAGGAACACTGTATGACATCAGCATGAGCACACCCACACCTACCTTCAGTCAAGGAGGCCAACTAAGCCTTCTCCTTCATTCAGGGAGGCCAACTGAAGCACTCCAGGAGTGATCAGAGAGTCATAAATGTACCTAATTGATAACTGATGGTTACAATCAGTTAATTTAAGTGGTGAAGGCACCTCCATTCATTATTTAATTATTTTTAATGATTATTTATGAATTGGAGCTAACACAGGCACCTACAACCACTTCTGATGACTAGTTGACTTTTGTTAACCTCATCGGGGTTCATTGGAGTTTTTGATGCACTACCACTCATTGGTTGGCATGCAGTGACATGTGTCTAAGCTACTTTTAGTTAGACTCAGTCATTTATTGCACTTCAACTTCGGTTAGGACTCAGTTGAGTCAATCAGCACTTGATTAGTTGGTTAACTAGTGTGTTTACTGTGGCTTATAGTCAGTTAAGCTACACCCATTCATTCAATTCAAATGACCTCCTTGGGAATTCAAATTGTCTTGGAATTCATGCATCTTGCATGATCATTGTGTTGTATCATCATTCTTTCATTTAATTATACAGAGATGCTACTTCCATTGCAGCATCATTTTGCCAATTTTGTGCATATTTGTCTGTATTCTTTGTGAGACTATGTTTTCAGTTCCTAGACCACTGTGACAAATAAATATGGTATCAGATATCATAGAGGGATGAATCTTAGATCTCTCAAAAACCAGTTTTTTGACAGATCTTGCATGAAAAATTGAGCAAAAGCTCAAAATTCTAGCACTGCACCAGAAGCCAAGGCTTACCACTTAATACCCCAAGTAAAGGAATTGTTGATCAAGATTGCTTGATCAACTATGCTGGGTGTGATGAAAGCCTAAAATGTGTAGGATTTCTGACCTTACGGTGACCCTTTTGTTGTAATTTGCAGGTTTTAACAGGTGAAAAGAATTCGCTCCAACAGTTTCAGATGGCTTTTTCCATAGAACTCTTGACTTTGTTAAATTTCCACTCATGGAAAGGAGACATGGAGATCCAGCTTCATGCCAGAGGACTCTATAGGGTCAATATGGACACTGAAGAAGAGCCTACTTCTGTGACAGACAAAGCTAGATTCTTGAACAAGAAAGATGAAGCATTCAGATTCTTGTGCCTCTTTGTTTCCTGGGATATTATTTTCCATCTCTCGGGATTGAAGAATCCAAAGGAAATATGGGACAAATTGGAAACCCTATATGGAAAACATGATGATTTAAGAGTATACCAGCTTGAAAACGAGTTGATGTCTCTCCAGGATTCCAATTTCAAGACCTTAAATGATTTTTTCACAAAGTTCAAGCACATTGTCTTACTATTGAAGCAATGTAAGGTGGAGAAGCAGGATGATCAGCTCATCCTCACCATACTCTCCAAACTTGGAGCTGATTATTTGGTGTTTGTCTCTACATTCTGTGTGGGGAAGCTCACAACCCCTTGATGGAAGATGCCTTTACTTAATGCCTTCATTGAGTCCCTAACAAGTGAACATGATAATCTTATCTAGATGGGGATCATCAGATCCTCCTGTGATTAAGCCCTCCATGTCTTGGGGCCCAAATTTCTGAAGGGTAAAGGAAAGAAGTAGAATAACCCAAAAACCAAATTCAAATCTCCTAAGCCTAAATTTGAAAACCAGCAGCATGAAGAGCCTCCCGGCTCAAAGAAGAACAAAGGAAAAGGGCATCATGGAAAGGAAAAAGTCAAGTGTTCATACTATAAGAAGGGATTCCACCCTGAACATGCCTACATGAAAAAGAAACTTAATGAAGCTACCTCTCTCCTTGAGGGAAATCACATCAATCTTCTGGAAAGCTTTCGGAGGAGAGATCAGCAAGATCGGGAACCACAGCATGACAGAGGTCATGCCCTCATGGCAAGAACTTTGAAGTCCAAAGCACTCTTGATAGATTCTGGAGCTTCGAACCACATGATGGCTGAAAGATACTCCTTCTCATCTTTGGAGATAGACAAATCCATTCCCATCCACATGGGAGATGATTCCGCAATCATATCCAAAGGACAAGGTACTGTAGATCTTGAGCATGGTTATTTTTCAATGTTTTGTATGTACCATCTCTTGCATCAAATATCCTAAGTGTTTATCAAATGACACATACGGGACTTACCAAGAGAGTATCCTTTAGCCCAGATGATGTAGAGATCATAGAACTTGCATCCAAAAAACTTGTAGCAAAAGGCCTTGCAAACCATCATGCAAAAGCCTATGAGTTCTCCCATTTTGTGGCGGATCCAAATCCCACTGCATTGCTGACTCATGGAAATGAAGTTAGTATATTGTGGCATGAGAGGTTTGGCCATCTAAAATTCAAATACTTGCAGTAATTACAGAAGAATTCTATGGTTGAAGGCCTCCCGATCATCAAAGCCACCACTGGAATTTGCAAGGGCTGTGTTGTTGGAAAGCACCCTGAGCATAAGTTTGGTCGGGGGAAGGAAAGTTGAGCATCATGCATCTTGGGACTGATACATTCTGATATCATTGGTCCCATGCCTATCACATCCATGAATGGATCAAGGTATGTTTTGACTTTCATTGATGACTTTTCCAGATACATAGGGGTCTTTTTTATCAAAAGGAAGTTGGAAGTCTTGGAAACATTCACTGAATTGAAGGCCTTCATTGAGAATGCATCTAGAAAAAATATCAAGATCTTGAGATCTGATAATGGTAGGGAGTATATCAGTAATTATTTACTACATATATTTTTCCAAAGTGGTATTCATATCAAGCATTCAGTCCCCTACACTCCCTAGCAGAACGGTGTAGCGGAGAGGAAGAATCGGTCTCTCAAGGAGATGACCACCTGTATGTTGGAATAAAAGAAGTTGGATAAAAATTTGTGGGAATAATCCATGCATGCTGCAACATATATTCATAAAAAAATTCCACACTCATTCGTTAAAGGGAAGACCCCTTTCGAAGCATACTTTGGACACAAGCTAGATGTGTCGAATCTGCGGGTGTTTGGGTCCACTGCATGGGCCCGAATTCCACTTGATAAAAGGAGGGATTTGCAACCGCAAATAATAGAATTTATGTTTATTGTATATAATGATGAATCAAAAGGTTTCAATCTGTTGGATATCAAAACAAAACAGATCATCATTGAAAGGAGTGTCAAGTTCGATGAGCCTCTTCAGGAGGTAGAACTAGTGAAGGAGAAAACTACTGAATTTCCTTCCTATTCTACTGAATATTTGGATGATGTAATTGGGGGTGATGAACCTGATTTGGACCCTCTAATTTCTTATATCAGTGTATATAAAATATCATATGCTGAATCAAAACCTAAATTACAAAATCATCTCCCAACTTGGGCCCGACAGACACTTTCCTCTGCATGAGATAACATTGGAAATTTGGATGATCTAAGGAGAACCCGATCCGATTTCCAAAGAGCGGGTATTGAGCTCTCTTTTCCTGATTATTTGCTGTCCAAATATTTTTATTTGATGATAATTTTAGACCCTAAGTCTTACTACCATGCTCAGAAGGATCTGATATGGCAAGTTTCCATGGATGAAGAGATGAATTCTCTTCATAAAAACACTACTTGGGAGCTAGTTTCTCTTCCTCTGGGGAGGAAATTGGTTCAATGCAAGTGGATGTTTCAGAATAAGGTTGCTCTATATGGAAGCACCTGAAAATATAAGGCAAGGCTGGTGGCAAAATGTTTCTCCTAGGTCCAAGGTGTGGAGTACCATGAGACTTTTGCGCCGGTTGCAAAAATGGACTTCATTCACCTAGTTTTGGCAATTTTAGCATCTAAGCACTGGGAAGTGCATCATATGGATGTTAAATCAACCTTTATACATGGATATATTAATGAGAATATATACCTGAAGTAGCCTGAGGGATAAATTTCTGATCCATCTTTGGTTTGCAAGCTAAGGAAGTCACTATACGGGTTAAAATAGGCCCCAAGAGAGTGGTATTCCAAGATGGATGCCTTCCTTCTCTCGCAAAAATTCCAAAGGTGTAAATCAGATCCAAATGCATATATACAGTAGTATGATGGTCATTTGATTATTATTGTTTTATAGTTTTATGACTTACTGATTATAAATAGCACAGTTACTTCTATTTCAGTCATGAAAACTGCTCTCCACAATGAATTTGAAATGAGCGATTTGGGGCTCTTAAAGCAATTTCTTAGGCTCAAAATTGAGGAAATTTTTGATGGGATAATGGTCACTCAGTCCAAATACATATCAGACCTGTTATTCAAGTTTATCAAGGCTGAATGTAAGGCTGCTCCATTCCCTTTCCTTTCAGGTATCATCCTTTAAGAAGGAAAAAGCACACCTCCCATGGACTGCACTATTTATCGACAGCTGATTAGTAGATTGTTGTACTTGAATCATCATCACCCTGATATATGTTATGCTGTGAATGATGTATCAAGATACATGTAGAATCCCCATGATATTCATTGGAAGGAAGCCAAGAGGATCCTCCAGTATATTCAGGGAACCGGGACCTACGGCATTCACTATGCTGCAGACTCCGATCTAGAGTTGGTTGGGTACACAGATTCTGATTGGGTGGGTTATTCTATTGATTGAAATTCTACTTATATATATGTATTCATGTTTGGTGGTGGACCCATTTTCTGGTCTAGCAAAAAGCAGGCCTCCATAGCATTGTCTTTAGCAGAGGCTGAGTATCGAGGAGCAGTGAATGCTTGCATCCAAGCTATTTGGTTGCAAGGCATTCTTTCAGAGTTTGATATTGGTAGTACTTTGTCCACTATCCTATTTTGTGACAATAAAAGTGCTATTAAGATATCCATAGATCCAGTTACCATGAAAAGGACTAAGCATGTAGAGATACACATGCACTATATCAGGGAGCTAGTGCATGATAGGACCATCATTCTGCAATACTTCCCGACTAATGAGGAGATTGCAGACATCTTCACCAAGAGATTTTCAGAAAAGAAGTTCACTTACCTCCATTAACTATTGGGGGTGAGTTCATCAAGGTGATCCAACTACTTTCAGTGTTCAGCTTGAGGGGGGGTTTTCCCTCTTTTCCTCACTTAGTTTATTTTGAGCATTGTTTGAGTTTCAGTATTGTACAGGGTGACCTATGGCCTTTTTTTATGGGGCCCTAGAATTTCATGCACTTTATGTTTCTACTTCTCCTGAGTATAGCTTAAGGGGCAGTGTTGGAGACATTTACCCACCATGCACACTTAATTTTTCCAATTTGGCCTTGTTAAACCACTATCCTAAGTTTTATTGACTTAATTGACATCAGAGGATCATTGTATGACATCAGCATGATCACACCCTTGCCTAACTTTAGTAAAGGAGGCCAACTAAGCCTTCTCCTTCATTCAGGGAGGCTAACTGGATCACTACGTGAGTTATCTGATTCTCATAAATGCACCTAATTGATAACTGATGGTTACAATCAATTAATTTAAGTGGTGAAGGAGCCTCCATTCATTATTTAATTATTTTTTAATATTATTTATGAATTGGATCTAACACAGGCACCTACAACCACTTCTGATGACCAGTTGACTTCAGTTAACCTCATCAGGGTTCATTGGAGTTATTGATGCACTACCACTTGTTGGTTGGCATGCAGTGACATGTGTCTGAGCTACTTTCAGTTATACTTAGTCATTTATTGCACTCCAACTTCAGTTAATACTTAGTTGTGTCAATCGGCACTTGCTGAGTTGGTTAACTAGTGTGTTTATTGTGGCTTACAGTTAGTTAAGCTACACCCATTCATTCAGTTCGAATGACCTCCTTGGGAATTCAAATTGTCTTGGAATTCATACATATTGCATGATCATTGTATTGTATCATCATTCTTTCATTTGATTATATAGAGCTGCTACTTCCATTGCAGCACCATTTTTCCAATTTTATGCATATTTGTCTGTATTCTTTGTGAGATTATGTTTTCAGTTCCTAGGCCACTATGACAAATTAATAATTGTATCAGAAATTGTATTTCTTATGTGTGCATAATGATTGATATGGAATTCATCCTTAGATAGATGCTCTGTTTCAGCTGTTAGCCTCTTTTTTGTTTATGCTAAAGGTGTTATTCAAGAGATTCACCCATATATGGTTCCTTTTGTTTCAATGGTTTTATCCTTCATTTTTCAACCATTATATTGAGTTATTAAACTGAAGACAACAACCACGTTGCCTCAGATTTCATAAGGGAATCAACACTCATTATTGTTGTAAGCAACTTGAAGCTTTTTCACACCATGAATCCATTTCCCAATAGTATTTCTTATTTTTCCATCTTACCATCGTTAAATTTGCAAATATCATGTTCTTATTAGATATCTATCCTTCTAATCATTTTCTTAAAGCCATATGTGTATGTGAATGTTCTTGTGACAAAGAGAGAGCCCTTTTTGAATGTACAGGATAGAATATAGTCTAAATATTGTTTTGAAATGGTTACCCTAGTGATATCCTACCACAACCATAGGAAAATCATTGGGTGATAATAGACTCTGTACCATGGTCACTTAAAAAATCAATTGATTTATCAGAGAATCGATCAATCCTCCTTATATATTTGTATCTAAGAAATTTTGTCTTAACCTTTTGTATCTGATCCTTAGACCTAAGGTGGATCCTTATTTTCATCAACTTGGAGGGTAAAGTGCGAGCAAGGCACATGAAAATGCAGTTACAGCTTGAACAAAAAGACAAGGTCAGTAAACAGTTGTGAATCCAACTAATAATCATGTCTCCAAGAAACAACAACATCAGGATCATATTCAGAAGAAAATATTTGACGCAGGTCACTTTGGCAGAAACACATGCAACTTTGCTATCTTCTACAAAAGGGAAAGTCAAGGCAGAATCAACACAAGAAGATTCTATAGCACCAAGGATCGAGGGTTTATAATCAGTAATATCAACCTCAGAAGGAGAGAAAAAATAAACAAGGGAGATGGAGTTTGTAGGAACAAACTCAGTATCACAGGAGTAGAAAAATTCATAATAAAAATCAAACTCATCAAGATCACTAACTTGTTGATCAAAGGGAGAGTTCGAAGACCCAATAAGACCAAAATAAGGAGATCAATCAATGGAAATATCAGGCTTACTAAGAAAATCAAGGTTAGACTTAGTCACAACTAAACCAACATCCAAAAGAAGGTCAGATTGTATCAAAGACTCTAGGAAGACTTCATCCAAAGGAAGGAGATCATCCGAGATAGGACACATGTCTAAACTTTCAAATGGATCAACAAAGTGGAGAGAAGGATCCATAGTCTGTATAGGATGACTCACCTAGTCAATTGCTGTGACCAGGTCCTGAGAAGGTAAGCATGAAAATAGAGGCTTCTTCTTAGTAGAAATTGAATGCAAAGGACATAAGGCCACATAGCTCACCTGTGGTAGGGTAGTGTCTATAGAAACACTGGGAATCAATAAAGGAAAGACATGGTCTCTAGTTGGGTCAAGAGAGGGATCAAGAAAATCCAACTGATCAATAGTGACAATTTCTTCTCCATGATTAAAGTACATCACATGAAATAATGTTGACACCACATCTTGCATGGCATAGACATATCACTCCCAAGGAGCATATTGAAGTCCAAGGGGTCTTCTATCACCATGAAGTCAACTAAGACGATATTCCCACCCAAAGTAACAGGTGCTTGAGCAATAATTCCCAAGTCTATACTAGTCCTTCTATCAAATTCCAGTAACTGACTAGTTGTCAACACAAGGCTAGGAGATCCCATGCCTCGCCAAGCACGAGAAGACAAGATATTAACTAAGGCTCCTTTATAAATAATACAATGAGCAATCGTGTATGGTTCAACTTTGACCTTTAACTAGGAAAGTGCATTACAAGGAAGGTGTGGCTCAACTAGGCTATCCCAATCAAAGGAATCAATTCGAGAGCTTGGTGGGGGTTCATCTAAAGCGATTTCAATGCCCCCCTTATTTAGTAAGTTCTGAACTGGCAGTGAATAAAATGTGACTAGCAGACACTTCACTCTCCAAAGGAAGAGTGGGATTGATCGATACTGAAATAGATTCAACCGCTTCGTTAAAGTCACTCTCCAAAGGGAGAGTGGGATTGACCAAAGCTGAGATTGGTTCGATCACATCAGAATCACTCTCTGAAAGAATAATGGGATCGACCAAACCTAAGATTGGTTCAACCACTTGATAAACCAAAGGTTGAGTAGGTTGTTGAGAAACTATAGGTTTTTCAGGAGAAGGAAATCCTTGAGTCTCTGATCACACTCTTCGCACCTCTACGATAGCAGGGAAATGGTGAGTAAGATGATCTCCCTCACATAGCTTACAAGGGAAATTAAGTTTGCACTTCAAATGACTAGTTTTCTCAATGATGTAAACATGACTAGAAGTGGATGATTGTTTGCTTCCAGTATGACCTACAGAGGTTGAAATTTTTCCCCCAACATGACCACTAGAGGCTGGGTGACTGGGTCCAACTTGAATAAGAGAGGCTGGTTGCTAAAAAACTTCAAAATGTTAAAAAATTGGCAGACTATGAATCCAAACTCTTCGCACCTCCACAATGGAAGGGCATTTATAAGTAAGGTGGTCTCCCTCACAAAGCTTACAAAGAAACTTGGGCTTGTGTTTTGAACATGTAATCTTTTCAACAGTGTCAACATGACTCACAGTGGTTGACTGATTGTCTTCAGCATGAGCTGTATAGGCTGAGAGACTACCTGTGGAATGACTTAGAGAGGCTGATAGATTGGGTCCAACATGACTTGCAGAGGCTGGATGGGCACCACCAGCATGAACAACAGAGGCTAAATGGTTAGGATCAACATGCTTTGCAGCAGTTGAGTGTGTGCCCTCGGCATGAAATTTAGAGGCTGTGTGGATGGATCCAACATGACTTGAAAAGGTTGGATGGGGAGGTTCAACTTGAAAATTAGAGGTTGAATGGGTACCCTCAGCATGAACTACAGAGGCTGAGTGACTAGATCCAATGTGACCTGGAAATTTTGATAGGATCCCACCAGCATGATCAATAGATGTTGGATGGTGAAGATCAACTTGACTTGCAGAGGTTGAGTGCTTATATCCAACATGACCTGCAGAGGTTGGATAGGTGCCCCCAACATGAATTGTAGAGGCTGGGTGGTGAGGTTCAACTTGACTTGTAGAGGTTGAACAGGTACCCCCTTGCTTATGTGTCTTCTTCCTAGAACTCCTTCTTTTACTCTTTTAGACTGTTGATTACTAGTATCAGTACTTTCACCACATGAGTTAGAAGGAGGAGGAGAATCAACTACATGTGAAGGGGAAGTAGTTTTTTGATGCCCTTGATATAAGGATCTTACTTGAGAAGCATCAATAATATTTAGGACAGTTGGAGTGGAAAACAACCACATCGGTATCCCTAGGGTGAATCCAAGAATCTATAAGGTGGACAACAAAGGAACACCAACATTCCCTGCGAGAGGAATAGTACAAGGAGTTCCCTACATGGGGATCTCTTTGTTGGTGTTCAAAGGGGGGTTATCCATAGTTTCAAACAATAATACAAAATATGAGGTTGGAAGGAAACCAAAATTACAAAGCACACACCCGAAGGCAAGCTAAGTAAGACATCACTCACTAAAAAATTCCTAAAGCCAAATAGAAAAACAGGTATAAGATATGCTTTCCAAAAGAAAGCCGAGAGATAGTTACTTGGAATCCCTATATATGTTCTTAGGCATAAGCGGAGGAATCACCCATTTCCCTCCTACACCTTCTATCGGGTTACCTTCCAAGCCCGTCCAAGGTCAACTAGAAATAGCCTTTCAGTGTACCTTTGTATGAACCCTAGATGTCAAAATAGACTAAAGGCTACAAAAACTATACTAACATTCTGGGGGGACAATTGTAAGCCTGGTTCATATGCATGGGTAGGGTAGAAAAGCCTGAAACCCTCTAAACACCGACACCGCACGGGGACTAAATGTTAGTATTGACAGAAGTCCCCAGATTTGAAAAAACATTGGTCTGCGCTTTGGAAAGGAATCAGAGGGTTATCTCCTCAGTCCAAGACTCCACATGGGCTCGTGCTTAACTCCTGTTTGAGAGAAGCTTTCCAAATACAATCAACATAGAAGAGGATTTACCTATTGATTGGCCAACTATGTCTGAAGTTAAACACTTGTGGAGATTTGAAACTCCATATTCCACAAGTCTAGCTTAAGCTAGTTGGTTTAGGAGCCTATAAAATAAAACTTACTAATAAAATTTAATTATATCTTTCATTTTAAAATGTTGTTTTTAGTCAGAGTGTAAATGGCCTAAAACTTATGTGGTGTTTTGACTCAAAGTTGAAACAAAATGACTGAGCAAAGATAAATGAAATGCAAAAAGAAAAAACTATTCTCTTTCTTTTTCAAATAGAAACTTGAAAGCCACAAAAAAACAATTTCTTTTTATTTTTTCAAAAATAATAATATGCATTGCATTAAAGACAAAACCCTAATTTACATGCATATTAAACAACTATATTTTCTTTTTCTTTTTCTTTTATAAATGCAAAATAAAATCTACCTACAAACAAAAGTATGCAGATGACAAGAACAAAGAAAAAGGAACTCTGTTATACAACCACCAAATAGACTCTAGAATTCCCTAAAGCCAGTATAAACCCTACTTGGAAGGAAGGCTTGCATAAGAGACAAGTCAACTACTTTGGAAAGGTGAAGTTAACCAACAAAAGAAGAAAGAAACAAAGGCCAATAAGCTTATAAGTTTAGACAAAGATGATTAATAGAGGCTGACCAGAAACATAAGCCAAAAATCAAACCAAGCAAAGGGGGTAGGGGGAATGAGCAAAGAGAAAATACTAATGCTACAAAAGGACTCACCACATAGATAAATAACACCAAAAATGGGTGACACTAAATCCATGGAGTCATGCACCTGCAGAGGTCCCCAAAAAACCTACCAAACAACCCTGAAACAATAGAAAAAACCACAAAAATGAGGGAAAACACTGTTTAGGGGAACACATGGGTTGTCCTACTGACAGGTCGCATGTCATATGCAGGTTGATAGTATAGTAGGTCACATGTACAAACTAGACACATGACTGTTCAGTCTGTAACTCGCGTATGGATGGAAAAAATCCCAAAAAGGGTAAAAAACTGACTTAGGAAGGCACATGAAGTGTGCTATCAGACTTAGAAGGTGTTCCTAAGTGGCAAGAAGGACCTGAAACCAATGAAAAAGACTGGAAGAAATACAAAGAAACCCAAAACAGACAAGGCTCTCCCCAGTGGAGTCGCCAGTTCTATTGTAAAGGAAAGTTTCCTATGACTAGGGTTTAAGAGGCCATCAACGTACTTGGCTTGAAAAAGAGATGAAAATGGTGTTAGAATTTTATCATTCAAGCTAGCATTGTGTTAGGATATTTAACTAAGAGAATAAAAAGTACAACAATCAAACAAAAGAGACAATGAACACGTTTTTCCTTGGGGAAACCATAAATGGAGACAACCCCACAACTTTTTCAGAGATAGAATCAACACCAAAGTAAAACCCCAAAATAGTAAGATGATATCCCAACAGTAGTAGCCTCTTTCTTTCTAGCCCCAACAACTTCTTCTCCCTCAGCTATGCGATACAACTGAGTGTGAGTGAGTGTGTGATAAATATAAAGGCTCACTCTATATTTATACTAATTCTCAACTTGACAATAACTCACTAGGGCCGACTTCACTAGGAGAGTCTAATAACCCTAGGGCCCCGAAACTATGGGGACTTTAACCCTTGATCAATAGGAGGGTTACCCATAATGACTTGACATGAATTTTTTACATTATAGAAACTCCCAATCGGAACATCGGGGAATGAAATGATTCAAATACATTACAAACAATTCCTGGAATAAACATCCAGGTACAATACATAAGATATACAAGTGAATACATTCCGAAGTTACAATTACATCAACACTCCCTCTTAACTAGGAAGGTATTCTCTCAACAGAATTTATTAGCACAAGTATTCTTCTCTGTATCATCTTGATCATCATCGAGTTCTCATCATCTTCAAGTCATCTTCATCTTCAGGTCATCTTCATCTTCAAGTTATCTTCATCTGGATCTGGATCATCACTTGATCTGGATCATCATCACTGGATCTAGATCATCACTCGATCTGGATCATCTCTACTGGATCAACATCACTGGATCTAGATCATCACTTGATCTAGATCATCACTACTATATCATCATCAATGGATCTGGATCATTACTCAATATGGATCATCACTCGATCTGGATCATCATTGGGTCAACATCACTGGTGCTATCTCATGATTCTTCTCATCACAGGAAGTTCTACAAAGCTAACCCTTTTTCATGCTGGGTGTATGCTTAGCCTCCATGTAGGTCTTCTTTAGTGCTTATATCTGACCCTAAGTCAGAATGGCCCATCCAGCACTTACATCTGACCTTGACTCATTAGAAAGGCACACCCAACACTCACATCTGACCATGAGAGGAACTTAATCCCCTCACCATGTCAAAATGGCCCAGCCATTACATCTGACTATGAAAGGAACTTCATCCTCTCACCATGTCACAATGGCACAGCCCTTACATATGAACTTGACTTGTCAGAATGGCACATCCCTTACATCTGACCTTGACTCATCAGAATGGCATAGCCCTTACATCTTACCTTGACTTGTCAGAATGGCACAACCCTTACATCTGACCTTGACTCTTCAGAATGGCTCTCAGTCCTAGACTAAGGATCCCTGGTAACTGACCAGGTGCCTCCATTCAAATAATGGCAACAACCCTTATATCTGATCAAGTGGGAACACATCCCTTAATCACATCAGAATGGCCCTGCACTTATATCTGATCATGTGAGACTACAACTCATAGTCATATCATAATGGCCCTTAGTCCTACATTGAGTATTCTTGGTAACTAACCAGGTACCTCCATTTAGAGAATGGAAATAACCCTTATATCTGATCATGTAGGAACCAATCCTATAGTCATATCAGAATGGCTGAGCAATCATATCTGACATGAAAGGAACCAATCCTTTCAGCATGACAGAATGGATTAGCCCTTACATCTGACCATGGAAGGAACCTAATCCTCTCACCATGTCAGAATGGCTCATAGACTCATCACTTCCCCTTGGAGGGAACCTTGATTTGGAGAACACCAAGCTTCTCCCTGAAGTACTCAAACTTAACTCTGGCCAATGGTTTCATCAACACATCAGCTATATGTTCGTCCATCGCAACATACTGGAGCTTCACTGCTCCTCTTTGCACCCTATCCCTGATATAGTGATACTTGATCTCGATATGCTTCGACTTGTCATGGAACACCAGGTTCTCTGACAACTTCACACAACTCTGGTTGTCGCAATATACACAAGTAGCATCTAACTGGAGATCAAATAAATTAGACATTAGCTTCCTCAACCATACTGCCTCGCAACTAGTTGAACAGGCTGCAACATACTTTGCTTTAGATGTACTTAATGCCACATAGGATTTCTTCCTACTAAACCAAGAGATCACACCTAATCCCATACTGAAGCAACATCCTGAATTGCTCTTCCTATCGATGGCACTTCCTACCCAATCTGAATCAACATAACCCTCTAGGTTAATCTTCTGACTTGCCTCATACTTGAGCCCATAATCAATTGTACCCTTCAGGTACCTCAGAATATGCTTTGCAGCAATCAAGTGAACATGTCTTGGATCTATCAAGAACTGGCTTAAGGTGTTCACAGCAAAGCAAATATTTGGTCTTGTATTCGTTAGGTACATCAAGGACCCAATCATCTGATGATACATCATAGCATCAACCGCTTCTGATGAAGCATCACTCAATAGCTTCAGGTTTGATGCCATAGGTGTGGTCATGGCCTTGCAGTCCATCATCTTGAATCTCTTTAGGATCTCTACCATATATTTCCCTTTCCCCAGGGAAATTCCATCTGCATTCTGCCACACCTCCATGCCTAGAAAATAATGCATCATACCCAATTCCTTCATTTTGAACTTGGTAGAAAGCTTCCCCTTCGTATCAGCAATCAACCCATCGATACCTGTTACAAACAGATCATCTACATATAGTAGGAGCATCACTGGGTTGCCACCTTCAACCTTGTAGTAAAGGTTGGAATCTGCTTTACTCTTGGTAAAACCCAAATTCGATAGAAAGCTGCCAATTCTGCCATACCATGTCCTGGGTGCCTGTTTCAAACCATACAGGGATTTCTTCAATCTACACACATGAGACTCCCTGTCATGTGTCTCAAAACCGAGTGGTTTCTCCACATACACTTCCTCTTCTACTACACCATTCAACAAAGTAGTCTTGACATCCATCTATTGTATCTTCCATTTCATCACTACAGCCAGAGCAAGTACTGATCTGATGGAAGTGTATTTGGCTACAGGTGCAAAAGTTTCTTCATAATCTATTCCTTCTTTCTAGGAGAATCCATGAGCAACAAATCTTGCTTTATATTTTTCTATGCTACCATCTGCAACATGCTTGATCTTGTAGATCCATTTAGAAGTTACAATTGACTTCCCTTCTGGTCTTGGGACAACATCCCAAACATCATTCTTCATGATTGATTTATACTCTTGGATCATAGCATCCTTCCATTCTTTCCTTTCTGCTGCTTATTCATAGTTGGAAGTTTCTTTATCAATGAAATCACATAATTGGAACCTCCTCATTGATGTAGGAGTCCAACTCATTTTCTTCCAGGACCAGGGAGATTCTATACTTCCAGGCTTAGAAGTTATCAACTCCATCAAGATTTTCATAAAGCTTGGTATGATGAGACATCTTAACTGAGAACCTCAAATGGAAATACAATTTTTTTATATCTTACCAGGTCAAGATGTCGGATCTAGGTTTGGAGCTAAATTTCTGCAGTGATGGTTCAAGAGCAAATTAGGATTTGGCTTTCCCAAAGTTCTATCCAACCAAATGCTTTGATCTTGATCTCTAAACTTTGATTTTGGGGAGGAGATCAATCTAGGCCTAGGATCACTCAAAAATTCCTCTTCTGTGGAAAGCCCTAATTTTTGGCAGCAGTGTCGGGTCCAAAACTGAAAAAGCTCAGAATCAGATTCTGCTTCAACAGAAAGATGCGCCCTAGGGAGGAGAGTTATCCCAACATTCTTTTGCTAAAAATCTATGGAGAGAGATCCAAAAAGTAGGAAGCCCTAGTTCCTGCAGCTGCACAATGTCTTCTTCTTAGGTTAGCTCTGCTACCATGTTAGAGTTTTATCATTCAAGATAGCATTATGTTAGGATCTTTAACTGAGAGAATAAAAAGTACAACAATCAAACACAAGAGACAATGAACCCAATGTTTTTCCTCGGGCAAACCATAAATGGAGAAAACCCGCAACTTCCTCAAAGATAGAATCAGCACCAAAGTAAAACCCCAAAACAATAAGATGATCTCCCGACAGTAGTAGCCTCTTTATTTCTATCCCTAACAACTTATTCTCCCTCAGCTATGCATTACAATTGAGTGTGAGTGAGTGTGTGATAAATAGACATGCTCACTCTCTATTTATACTAGTTCCCAACTTGACAATAACTCACTAGGGCCGACTTCACTACAAGAGTCTAATAACCCTAGGGCCCCAGAACTGCGGGGACTTTAACCCTTGATCAATAGGAGGGTTACCGACAATGACTTGACATGACTTGTTTACATTATAGAAACTCTCGATCGAAACATCGGGGCATGACATGACTCAAATACATTACAAACACTTTCCGCAATAAACATCGGGGTACAATACATAAGATATACAAGTGAACACATTCTGAAGTTACAATTACATCAACAAATGGATTTGCAAGTATATATAAGAATGGCTCATACCTTGACAAACTAAGGTTGATCAAAGCAGCCCTTCAATCCTCCTCTTGCTCCTCTTTCTCCAAGAGACTTGCAAAATGAATTATACCTTCCTCAAACCAATATAACCACATATAAAACAATGATAATCAAAGCAACATGAAATAATAATATGATTAACATCATCATGTGATCATAAAAAAAGATTCAATCACACATTGAACAATGATTTTGGAAGAATAAGGACATCACATATTTACTAATATTGAAAACAAGTACAAATATACCTTCTCTTCAAGTTGGGCACTTCACAAAACCTTGATCTGGTTTTTCTATTTCTCTTCTCCAAGGAACTCATCCTCCAAGATCTACAACACAAGGAGAAAGATTCTAGGGAAAAGGTGCGAGAAAAGAGAATCCCAATTCCTCCAACATAACAATGAAAAGATTCAAGTCCCCTCTCATGGACCTCCCTACCTCTATTTATATGCTTCTGAAGAGATAGGGTCGAAGACAAATTAGTTACAATTGAAGGAGTCAGTTGCATAACTAACCAAACTACCCAAACTTCGAAAAACGTATTTTTAACATGAATACACAGGTTAAAGAGACATCAGTCACGTATGCAAGATTTATATGTGGGTTTCAATGTATATAGTTGCGTATTTAGGGCATATGTGAGTATTATATATAACAAGTCACGTACAATGCGTGGGTTTCCTTAAGGCAACTCACGTATTCATAACAAATCTCATTTTTAGTGTACTTATGAGAATTCTTAGACTTTGATGTATTCTTAAAAGTTTTAGCTAATTGAAATACCTTTCCAACAGTGTAGAGAATAGGTAAAATGGAGTTACATAACTCTAGATATGGGTCCTCCAATATAGGTGTTTTTTTAGTGACTTTCATGAAGTGTCGTCATGGAAGTGCCGACATGCAACGAAATCATGGGAAAGTGGTCACAGGAAGAGATGCGTCATTTTGAGCTATAAAATCCACTCAAATAAAACATCTTGGATAAGCAGGATTATGCTTTGGTGTAGGCTTTGAAGGAATTCCGAGTGTATATCTTACATTCCCATATACTAGCGCTGTAAAGGACATTCCGACACAACCAAATCATGAGGGATGAAGGGGAAAATGATAGAAGTCCTATTGTAATATGACTTAGAGATCAAGCCCAAAGAAATATTTAAAGGATAGGGACTAGCCAAACTCATGGAACTATCTAATTGTGATGCTCTCAACCTACACATGATTGTTGAGTTTTCCGTAGAGGAGAAAAACCCCAAGGAACAACTAGATCCACAAATAGTTGAACACCTCCTTTCATCCCCTTGGCATTTTGACATTGTCTTCATGTTGCAAAACTTGCAAGCCCCATAGGGTATGGATAGAACAAGGGCTGAATTCCTCAAGAAGAAAGCAACGCGGTTTTTCATTTTAAATGGGAAGTTGTACTAGAAAGAGCCAGGGGGAGTCCTTCTGAACTGTGTGAGTGAACAAGAGGCTAAGAAGCTCATTGAAGAATTTCATGCAGGGGAATGTGGGGGAAATCAATACTGGAAGACCACTGTAAACAAGATCACGAGGGTGGGTTTTCATTGGCCTACTATTTTTTTCTGACACCCACAAGGAGGTTGATGCCTACCATAAGTGTCATATTTTCAAGGGAAGAAGGAACCTGTTGCCATTTCCTTTAAAACCCATACAGGTTGAAGCGCCTTTCTACCAATGGGGAATATATTTCATTGGAGAAATAAATCCATCTTCCCCAGGAAAACAAAAATGGATCTTCACTGCCACAGAATACTTTACTAATCGGATCAAAGCCATCCTAACTAGACAGGACACTGAAGCAGTGATCATGTAGTTTCTAGAGGAGCATATCTTATCAAGATTTGGGGTTCCCAAGAAGATAATAACTGATAATGCTGCTTCATTTATGTCAAAAAATATGGTCGAATTTTGTTTCAAATATCAAATAGAAATGGGCAATTCCACAACCTATTACCCACAGGGAAATGGGTTGGCAGAATCTTTGAACATGATTCTTATGAGGATCATCAAAAAGCTGTTGCAAGACAATAGAAATATTGACACACAAATCTGATCCATTGTTTGTGGGCTGATAGAATCAGTGTGGAGAAATCTATTGGCACCTCACCATTTCAATTGGTCTATGGCTCCGAGGTAATCTTCCCTAGTTCCGTTAGCTTTCCATTTATGAGATTGTTGCAAGAAGAATATGTTGAAACCCACCCAACCCAAAGAAGAATGTATTAGTTGGTTGAGCTATAACAACAAAGGGATAAATTTTTTGATAGGACTCAGAAATTTCAGGACAAGATGAAAGAGATATTTGACAGAAGGACCAAACCTGATGATTTCCATATGGGGGATGTAGTGTTACAATGGGATGCACCCCATTAAGTGAAGGGTAAGCATGGGAATGTTGATCACCTATGGAAGGTCCCCTATAAAATTCTATCCTTAAGAGGAAAGAATTCCTACCTATTGGAAGAGATGGAGGGTGGTCTGGTGTCAAGAGCTCTTGTAAAATGGGAAGCTCCTTAAGCACTATTTTATGTAAAGTAAGTTCAGTTCCATGTCATTGTATATACTATTTTTTATTAACATTGCATGTGTGGAAAGATCTTTGATAGACTTAAAGCTAGAGGTGAAGGAAGTAAGGTCACCAAGAGGAGGTGTCATTTGTTTTTTTTATTTTTGGGAAAATTTGAAGTTACAGGAACTAGAATGTTTTTTGAGGATTTCAGGAAAGTTTGGAACAAGCCCAACGAATAAGGAACTTGGTCTACGGAGTTCTTTTGTACCTCACAGGGAGGATAACATCCCCGATTTGGAGCCGCTATTATCACCTGTGCTAAATTTTGAATATTTTTTATAGAAGTGTTAACACTTATATTTTGGGCTAAGCAGTTGGAAAGGGATTAGGTTAGAGAAAGGAGGACTAAGGCCTAAATATTTCTTGTCATAGGACCTTGAAGGAGGCTAATGAAATTTTGCAGATAGGTTGAAGGATCATTTCTAAGTTGGAAATGAAAAATAATTGAAAATAATTATATATGGGAACCTTATAAATGTATGTGGATGAGGAAATCTATTCCAAGTTGCATAAGGGCAGGAAATGAAGGGCCTAAATTTATAGGTTTAAGAGTTTTGGTGTGAGCAGGAGCAAGATAATATGTAGACATAACTATCTGTTGGATGAAGGGGTGTGTTAACCCAAATAATCCCTCACTAATCTATACATGACCTACACCACCCAAGGACATCCATGCATGACCCTCATTTGACCCCATTTGACCCCCACACCCTCAAGAAGGCTTAAAAATATCAAAAAGGGCTTTAAAACCCCTAAATAGAGCCAAAATAGATCTCATAGGGGCTAAAGCCTCCAAAAGGGGGATAGAACCCCTCAAAGGAGCTTAATACCCCCAAAAGAGATAAAAATTGAGCGAAAGGGCCTAAAGGCCCAAAAAAGGGGCTAAAGCCCCAACCAGGGGCTTAAAACCCTAAAAGTCTTGAGAAAAAGTATAAATATAGGGGTGTGGGTCACTCTAAAATCAATCCTTCACTCCCTATCATTATGCTACCCATGTGAGTTCCTTGAGACCAAATTCCTCTCAAGCCATTCACCCTCCCTCTCCTCCATTCCTCCATTGAGCAATAGTTCCCCATTCCTAAGAGAGGTGCTCCCCAAGCTAGGGCATGGTGGCCCATTTCCACCCATAGAATGTATCACTTTTTGTTTTCTATCATGTTTATTGTAGTTGTTTAGCATGTTTTTATTGCAGGTTTATTTGCTTACAGTTTGTTGCAGGTTCACCATTTATTGCTTGCAGCCATTTCTTAGTTTTCTAATAGTTTCATGCAGGGTTCTAGAGCTTGGCCCTAATTTAGTTTTGCAGGATTTTCTTTCTTTTTCATTTCATTCTCATAGGAACCCTACCCTTCCATACTATAGATGGAAGGGAGTTGTCCTTTCCCGTAGTAAGGGAGAAATCCCTACTATAGAATTGATGACCATACCAGGTCGATCCCACAGGATCCATGGATTTTCTTTTCAAGTTTTAGTTTTTATTTATGTTTTCTTAACCTAGGTCAAATTTATGTTAAATCTAGTTTAGATCTTTGTTTTTATGCATTTTAGTTCATAGTCGAGCCTCCTTAAGGCCAAAAACGATCCCATTAGGCCACAGTACAGGTTACTGTCGGCCATTCCCAGCTCAGGGTTTTTTTTTTTTTTTTTTGGGTCCAGTTCGCTCATATCAAGCCAAAAAGAGCAATCCAATCGCATATTTAGGCCTGAAAAGCATGACCTAAAAACAATTTTTTTTCGGCCAAGTCACACATATCGGGCTGAAAGGTGTGACTAGGTCGCTCATTCAGGCTTAAAAGGTGCGACTTCATCCCAGAAACTAGATGCCTTCTGTCTACAGTTTCTTAGTGACCCCCTCACCACATTTTCCTCGAAAAGAGTGATCTATCTCTTAGAGTCAGATTTTTAAAGATTTGGGACTGTCAGTGTGGCTCAACTGCCTCTGTCCATCAAATCTGTGTCTATTTCCTTTCAGTATCTGTTTATTTTATTATAGCATGTGTAAATCACTGTTAAATTAAATGGTTAATTGGTTAATGAATCTATTTAAATCTTGAATAAAAAAATTACTGTAGGTTTCAATTCTTAAGTTGAAATTAACATCTTTCCTAGCCCTTCCTCCTCTACCTAGTCATCACCCTTCGAGGTATTTTGGGATAAGACGAAGGGTGAAGCTCGTATAGTAATAGGCACTTCACTTGTCATTTTTCAAAACCACTAAAAACGGGTGACTTGGAAGGTAGAGGGGGTAGTAGGCCCAGGGGGTGACTTGGTCAACATCCCTCAGTGTCCTCCTTGTTGACCAACCTTGCATCCGGAGGGTGACCTGAGGATCTACGGATGGGCTTAATCCTGTTGTGTTGAGAGCCCAACACCCTTTTTTGGTTGAAGAGAAATACAGGTGTAAGGAAATCACCTAGTCAGTCTATCATAGTTCAGATTCAGATATAGTACATGTTTACATTTATGTTTATCATTTACTAATTTAATCAACAATGTTCTAAACTCTGCGGAATATTCATAAACCATTCAAGCAGCCACTAAATACAACATAAATACAAAAGGACATGCACACAAACTATACCATAAAAAACAACCAAACTCAGTTCATGACGCTGAGCAAGCCATTAAAATCTATAATTTACACTAAGTCAAACATCTGCAGTCTTTGAGGACATAAGTCCCTGACTACCTTAACTATGGGAAGTACTTGGGATCAGCCCATAAAATCATTGTGAGGAGTACCATGGGAACCCCAAAGTAGCTGGCTGCTGAGAGGAATTGCCAAGTGAAACGGGCAATGACCCCCACCGATTGACTAGCACTCCCATGAGGAAAAAACCAAGCGTTGTCTTCTAGCAGTGTTGGTGGTTGAGTGACCACCTACAGCCAATAGGAGGCCATTAAAACCAGGGTCCAAAAATAATTACCACATTTCACCATTTTGACATACAAATCAGACACGATTGATCCCCCATATTCTTCCTCACACTTGAGAGGCGATCCACCACAGTTCAAGTCCTTGAACCAACACCGTTGAGACCATTCTTGATGACCCTCTACACCATCAAAAGGCCATACAGCCTCTAATTCAGACTTAGAATCATACCAATCTGAGCTAGACCTGCATACTGCACCATCTAGCCCCATGGATGGTGCAAACCCGGATCCATTTTTCGGCTTAGTGATTGGCAATGGACCCATGTCCACACCCCACACCACCACCAACACCTTTGCTGGTGGCCCCAGCATAGTCATGCAAACTGTCATAGCTAGCTACCACCACCCATATTGACCAATCAAGTTGTCCCACCTGTAACACATGGGGGTAGTGTGCCTTCTACCCACACTGTCCCACTTGGCATACATGGGGGCAATGGTCCTTCCACCTACAATGCCCCTCCTGTCACACATGGGGGTAGTGGCCCTTCCACTCACACAGTTCCTTTTACCACACTTGGGGGTAGTGGCCCGTCCACAACGGTGCCACAAGTACCCCTAGTTATGAAGGTGCATCATGTCCCTGCAAACCCCACCACCATTGCTGCCCCATCTCACATCAACCTTGGGTCAAACCTTCCTTTCATGGCACATCTCAACTTGCTTGACTTGGCTCAGTTAAGAAATGACCCTATCCGCCATAAAAAAATTTGGCCTCCCATTCCAACCAAACTTCCCTCATACATTCCCAAGTTTGAAGGGAAGGCAAGGGAGTGCCCCCAAAACCACATCATGACATTTCACCTATGGTGCTCATCAAATAGCATTGTAGATGATTCGATGAGGCTCAGATTGTTCCAACGCACCCTCACAGGTGCTGCAGCCAAGTGGTACATCGAGCTACCACAAGCCAAGTACCTGGATTTCAAATCCTTGGCTTTCATGTTCCCGCAATATTTCCAACTCCCCATTAGATACGACGAAGGGGTGGAGATCTTGTTATCTTTCCACCAGAATACTACAACCCACATAATTGTCCACATCTATGATTAGTGGTGACGTCGTAGTTCATGGAAGATTCAACTTGATGATAGCATCTTCCTGGATTGGTTCCTAAAAAAATTTCTACCACCTATAGCAAAGGACTTCGCATCCAAATGTCCCCAATCTGAAGAGGAGGCCATCTTGAAAGCCCAACAGTTTGATTTGATCTATGCATAGTATGGATACCTTTACATTGTCATTCCAGATGCTCCCTATGCGGGCACCTCCTACCGGGATGTACTGGGGGCATCCCATGCCACAGATGGCATCATAGGTTCTGTCTCCCACCAACCATACCACCATCTGACACCACCTGCAATACCACCACAACCAAGCAACACCCCTAGTGTTGCGTAACAAAACAAAACTTCAGACTATGCAAGAATGATGTCCCAGTCCAGACCCACAACTTCTTATGCACAACCTATGCCATCACAATAGGCCCAGGCATTATCTTGGCCAACACAACAATATGCGGGACAAATGGCCAGATTTGTGGCATCGACACCCACCTAAGTCTACTATGCACCACTGGTGCAAGCTGTTCAAGCCCTCGCCCCTGCTCCAACTGCTCCATTGGGACAAGTGTTTGCACAGCAAAACCGTCCCAACTAGCCAGCCCCCAATAACCAACAAGGGAAAGCTAGGAATAATCGACCCCGTAACCAAGGAAAAAATCAACCATATGGAGGCGGTCAATAACCAAATCCTCCCAACAATGCTGCGTTGAACCAGTCAGCCCAAAATCCTCAACATCCAAATGCACCAAGACGCAATGCTCCATTGCATACAAACCAACCGTGCGTATTATGCGATGTCTACGGGCACTACACATATGAGTTTCCCTTCATGGGTCGCACCAAACAGGCCATTAGGAATGAGGTTCAACATGCCACCAATACAACAAACCAAGCCCAACCCAACCCGGCACCACCAAGACCTCCTCCTATGGTGCTCCAAAATCCATTACCAGTCCAAGGACTAGTGGCAACTGCACCCCCTTCCCAACCCAATCCCAATGCCCTGGGGGAACCGTTGACGAAAGAAATAGGTGTTCACCACTTGCTAGCTATGACAAATAAAGAGGTCAATTTATAGACCAGACGAAACCAATACAGAACCAACACCGAACCCACTAACACATTAGCGACATCTACATCCAAAATAGTCAATGCACCTCTTTAGTTACCCCCTTTCCCTTTGCGCCCCCCCATATGACGGGTTACAAACAATGCCACAGCTGGAGCTGCAGTCAGCTACAACATCGTGGATGATTTGTCCCAAACACCTATAGCCATGTCCATTCTTGAGGTACTCAAAAGTTTCCCAACACAACAAAAATCCTTATTAGCCGCCCTTGGTGCTATGGACCCCTCTGACTCCTAGTTAATCACATTCAACATGGAGAATGGAGAACCATGGATTCCATCAACCATTGCCTTCCAAATCCTGGTGTCTATGCAGAATTTGGTCATGCACCGGTGCATAGTGGATGAGGGGGCATCCACGTGAGTTATGTCTACCCTAGTATGGCAGAAGCTTGGATCCCCAATTCTGCAACCATCCTCTACAACTCTGCGGGATTACAATGGCCATCCCACTAAAGCCCAAGGAATCCTCCCCCACATCCCCATCACATTAGATGGGAAAACAGTACTGATTGACATAGAGGTTGTCAATGCTCAGTTGGACTATAACCTTCTCCTTGGAAGAAGTTATATGTACGCCATGAGAGCCATAGCATCAACTATTTTCTATCTCATGATGTTCCCCCACGAAGGGAAAATCGTGACGGTTGACCAACTTAATTATCACGATCCACAAGGGATAATGACACTTTCCAACAATATCCCTACGATCAACACCATAGATCCATAAGGGCTAACCGCACCTATCAATGTTATCCTTGCAGTCAACACCATGGTTGAAAACATACCAGCCTCCCCATTGTTGAATGTGGGCCTTGGGTTGTTTTCCGATACCACCATGATAGCTTCTTTCCCATTAGTGTCACCACCATTGACACCAAATGAGAGTGTGGATTCATGCATGCTCTCATCCAGCACCACTGCACCCAAACAACAATCGCAGCCGCAGCCCCAGCCCCAACCGCAATCAAAACTCCGTACGCAACCGCAACATCAATAGCAACCGTAACCTCATATGTAGCCACAACATTACGTATAGCTACAACCACAACCTCATCCCCACATACAACCATCAGGGAGTTATTTGGGCTCCTCCCCAATCCACACAATTCCTTTCCTCTTTCCCCCACCTGGTGTCATGAGCAAGCCAGTAATGGCTACCTTAAACTTACCCAATTTTACATTGGGAATTCTTATGTGGTACCTTGATCCACTAGCTCAACCACTAATTCCCCAGGTGGTCTTAACCCCCATTCAACCCATTGCGGTCGAATCTCATCCTCCACCAGGCCCGCAAAAACCAACCACCACACCCCCACCCGCACCCGCATTGCCCCACCCAAAAAGTGCCAGGGGAAAAAACATGAAAGCTACTACTGAACCTCGACAGATCCCGCCTTGCGCCATCTGTGAAGAATAGGGCCATCCAACTCAAAACTTCCCTAAGATTCCCATAATCCACGCACATTTGGATGCCATGGATACAATGAAAAATCTCCTCGTGGTTGAACTCCCAAGAGGGCCAATAGTGAGAAACAAGTCATTGAGAACAAACCATGCTTGCACCCTTTACGGATTGTATGGACACTATTCTCACCACTGCCAAGACTTGTCTGAGTTCTGAATGGCTCTAGCCAACCTTCGACAACATTCCCTTGAATCTAAGATCACTCTGATCAAATAAATCCATCCCCCATCTCCTTCTTCAGAGACCATGTCCATTTACATGATGTCCAGTTCTACAGACCATCTTGTCTCCACCATCATCGATGGTCCATCAGACATGTCTCTCCATTGCTTCCACAATGATGAGAAGATACTTGAAGCTTTAACTGCCTCTGGTTTTAGCCCATTCCCTTTAAACCATAGTGTGGAATCGGTTCTTCCCATAAAAGACCATATTCTGTCACTCCACCTTGCCAAAGATTATCGTCTTGGCAAGAGGGCATACCTCTTTGCTGACTCAGATGGTCGCCTCTTGAAGAAGCCACATAATGGGCTCTACCTCAAGAGAGTCTATGCTTGATACCACCACTATGAGTCCCTTATAGCATAGTTTTTTCTTTTTTGTTTTAAAACATTTCTACCACAAATCAGAGACCACAAGTCAAGGGCAACACCATTAGTTGCTAATCCAAAGTCACTTGGAGCCTGTTCGAGACACCTCTCACACCTCTGGGATCAAATTTCCATCTTCTATATTCTAATGAGACCATCGTCTCATGTTTAACAAGTAATTTTTAGGACCACTTCGTAGAAGTTACCTCGATTCATGAGCCACATCATGGTGATGCAAGTGTCTTTGTACCTATACTTGCATCACACTTTCCTACCGCCACTCATGCGGGTTCTCAGACCACCGCCTGTAAGGTGCATCACTTTATTTTAGCATATAGATTTCTAATCTGTCCACCACACCTTATGTGGGTCCCCAGGCCACTGCCCAGAGGACAGATCATTTCTTTTGCATGCATTTGGCATATAACTGCCTTTGGACTTGCACTCACACCACATGTAGTCAAGTCTGTCCACCACAACTCACACACAGCTCTCCTGACCTCTGTCTGAGAACCACCTTGGTTTGTGTACCTCTACCACATCGATTCACATGCCTCTGATGTGATCTATCCCATGCATGTATTTAAGAGCCACCTATTCCATCCATATTGCACGGATGACCCTGGGACCACTTTCCACTGTCCTGACATGGGGCACCACCTATGCCACCACGGTCGGTTGGCCATACTAGAGTTTCTTTTAAGCTCTTTTTTGACTCCTAAAAGAATGAAAATATCACCAAACGCTGCTGCTTCCTTTCCCACTCATTAAAGTATAGGAAAGGGAATCTACATCGTCTCATTTATCTCCTTTTGTGGACTATGTAGACCATCAAATGAAAAGGACCACCTTGGCACATTCAAGCCAAGACCGGTCCCCTCTGCATCCTTTTATGCTTTCTCGGGCAGAGGGGCCGAACTTTATGAAAAATCTCACCATGGGTTGTCGTTAAGCTCTTTTCCAGCCTTCTCATCAAGAAAATATTGCTGAGCAAA
Source organism: Pseudotsuga menziesii (assembly GCA_001517045.1). Lineage (NCBI taxonomy): Eukaryota > Viridiplantae > Streptophyta > Pinopsida > Pinales > Pinaceae > Pseudotsuga > Pseudotsuga menziesii. The sequence continues at coordinate 41,313 of LPNX010695934.1, forward strand.
CTTGGTTTCGTTCATGCTCGTAAAAGTATCTAAATGACTATCTAGTCAGTATAGTCTTAACCTTTCCCTACCTAACTGGACTACCAAAGGTAAAGAAGTCTCTCATCCCCTAAAGGATGGGAAAGCTCTATTGTGTATACTTTTATCCTTTTTCAGGCACAGGATACTACCAACGAAAAAGATCCCCCATTGGAGTCTTCTTCATGCTTTCAGACTCTCTAAAATTGAAAGCACCATCGAGCATTTACTTTCTTGGGCTCACCAAAAATACACTAGTTTGTACCACAATGGTGTCTTTAGACACCACCCCACAAATAACAGTTTGAAAGCATTCCCACATTGGGTTTCCTTTGTTCAGAGTACTCTGCAATGTGTCTTCCTTGGATCAATATCAAAAATGTCTACCTCCCCCAAGTATTTCCCATCTGCAATTACATTCCCAGTATTACAGCTATGATCCCTTTCCCATGAGTCATTTTCATTTACTGCCTGTTTTTCCCTACCGTCATACTCTAAACAAAGGAATTTTGAGTCTACTACACTCCCTCTACCCCTGTTCAACTCCTTCCCTTCCCCCCCCACCCAATTTAGTGGGTTAGTCCTCAGTTTGTCTCACATATTTCGGTTATCTCCCTCGTGCTTCTGGTGAAGGAAACACCATTTCCTTGACCAGGGGCAGGTCTCCCTCTGTCGACAACAACACATGTATTCCAAAGGATAGACCCAGAGGTCCCTATATCCTGGTTTCATTAACCTCATTGATGAATTCCTTGGACCACTTGAGAGGAGTCCTTAGTGCCTCTCGGGATGGTTGTTTCTCATGTTCTCGACTCCAGCTACATCATTGTACCGTTGAGATTTGTTCAGGGTATTGGTCTGTGCAATATTTGGTCAAAGACCCCAAATGTCACCTGACTCTATCACATTGATGAGTCTATTTCAGGGACCCCAACAGGTTCATGTCCCTTGTGATTTTCGGGTTGCGTTGGAGACAGTGTTCAGAAGCCCTTGTAGTGCTTCTATATAGATTTATCATTAATGCAGCATACTTGTACCATAGGGACTCTGAATCTCCATCAGTAAACTATGTACCATTCCAGATCTAGCAGACCATTATTCATGAAGATATAGCATTCCATTCGAATGCCATGGGTCCAATGTAGCAGCTCTTCAGATCATTATTGTATTCAGTCTCTCATTGAGGAAACCACTATTGTAACAACAGTTGTACATGATCATCTCTTGTATTATAGAGCTTAGATCACATTATTCATTTGACATCATTACGAGGATGGGAATGCCCTCCTCTTCCATATACATGTCACACATTATTTGTATCTCACCCATTCATGGGAACCATATTAATACAAAAACCAAAATCCACCACGCCCCAGCCCAGGAAGCACCACCTCTCCCCAAGAAAATCCTATGATATCTGTTGGCCATATGATGAGCTCCTTCCCTCACAAATCAAGAGGCAATCTGTTAACCCAAAAAATCCATCACTAAGCTTTACATGATCTACACCACCCAAAGACATCCATGCACGACCCTCATTTGACCCCATTTGACCCTCACATCCTCAAGAAGGCTTAAAAATATAAAAAATGGCTTAAAAGCCCTTAAAAAGAGCCAAAATAGCTCTCATAGGGGCTAAAGTCTCCAAAAAGAGGCTAAAACCCCTCAAAGGAGCTTAAGACCCCCAAAAGAGCTAAAGATTGAGTGAAAGGGACTAAAAGCCCAAAAAAGGGGCCAAAGCCCAACTAGGGGCTTAAAACCCTAAAAGTCTTGAGAAAAAGTATAAATAGAGGGGTGGGGGTCACTCTCAAATCATTCCTTCACTCCTTATTGTTATGCTTCCCGTGTGAGTGCCTTGAGATCATTTTCCTCTCAAGCCATTCACCCTCCCTCTCCTCCATTCCTCCATTGAGCCATAGCTTCCCATTCCTAAGAGAGGTGCTCCCCAAGCTAGGGCATGGTGGCCCATTTCCACCCATAGAAGGTATGATTTTCTATTTTCTATCATGTTTATTGTAGTTGTTTAACATATTTTTCTTGTAGGTTTATTTGCTTACAGTTTGTTGCAGGTTCTCCACTGATTGCTTGCATCCATTTCTTAGTTTTCTAATAGTTTCATGCAGGGTTCTGGAGCTTGGCCCTAATTTTGTTTTGCAGGTTTTTCTTTCTTTTTCATTTCATTCTTACAAGAAACCTACCCTTCCATCCTATATGGAAGGGAGTTGTTCTTGCCTGTAGCAAGGGCAAAATCCCTACTACAGGGTGTAAATAAATCTATGGTTCTGAAGAATTTCACTGTTTTAACATGCAAAAGAAATAAATTTTCTTAAATCAGCGGAACGACGTAGAATCTTGGTAAATAAATGATGGTGATCGAAGGTTAAATCAAATCAATGGTGGAAATTCATTCTGCTAAGCTAAGTTTCATAGAAAAATAACTTTTCATATCTGCAAAATTGCTTAAAGACATGCATGTTTTAATGGTCAGGATTGATGGCACTTTAGATCAACGGTGGAGGTGAGTTCCGCTAATCTAACCTGCTCGCGAAAATTAAATTCCCAATGTGCAGAATTGTTTAAAAGGGTTGCATGTTATAATGGAGGAGATCTAATCTGGAATGAATCTATGGCAGAAAATGATTCCATGGATCCAAGATGCACACAAAAAAAAAATCTCCAACTCCGCAGAATTGGGTAGAGGATGAAAATTTCAATGGCCCAGATTACCGTGGCCTCAGATCTATGACAGAGATGGATTCCGCTGGTCCAATTTGCGCGTCACAATTAAATTTTTGAAATCGATGGAATTTGGTAGGGGCTGCAGGTTTCAATGCCTCAAATCTGACCCCCCCCCATTACGATCTACGACGCGAACCAATTCCACTCCTACAACATGCCAAGAGATAACCTTTCCCTCAAATCAACAGAGTTCATTAGGGGGTCGCAATTTTCAATGGGCAGGATCAACTCCCAATTCCAGATCGATGACAACAATGGATTCTGTTAATGTAAGGCACGCGATATATGAGAATGGTTAGGTTTGAAAAAATATGGTGGGAGCTGCGTGATCCGACTACCACAATGAAGATATGTTAAGATCGACGGCAGAGGCATTTTTCGCTAAGGGAAGATGCAAGAAAAATAAGGAGGACGGTATAATAGAGAAAAAGGACCGATAGAGTTAAATAAATAAGGATCGATGACCCAAGATGAAGGAGGGATGGATGAATGGATGAGAGATGTTCCCACCAATGAAGGTGCAAGTGATATATCAGAGAAGAATAATATAAAAAATGCACACACGTGAATTTAGGTCACTTGTATGATTGTGCGCATTGGAGAGCGAGAGCAGGATTGTGCAGAAAGAGACCATCTAGGAAAAAAATCATCATCCCACTTTATAAAGGACAAGGTAGGCCACATTTATCCATTACACAATGTTTATAACATGGCTGAGGTAGAAGGGTTAGCCGACCAGAACCTAGAATACGAGAAAATGAATAATTCTTTGAAGATAAGGATTCTAAGATTTTCAATACCATACTACTAAATGGACCCATAGAAACTGTAAAGAACAAATTGAATCTACTTATGTATAGGGAATTGATGTGCATGGTGTTTATAAGTCATTTTCCCACATTTTCTCCACCTACCAAACCTTGAATTGCCCTGATTTCATCGACTGGTGCACCGCTGGTTACTTTTCTTCTGAGAAGGTAATCATGGCCAATTCTAGGTCTAAAATCCTTTACTTGATCATCCCCCTCGTCATTAGGCACACATTCTCAGTCCCTAAAGAGTTCAGTAAAAAATATAAAGAGTAAAATGAAGAAATCATTGCCCAGTGTTTTAGAGAGGAAACTTGGAAAGGAAAGAGGAATTTTTTAATGTTTGTTTCCAACTCGACACCCAGTTGAAAAATCACCCCTACCCTTTAGATGTCGATGATTTGAATGAGGAAACACAATGCATCACAACCCTCCTAAGTCAATTTTTAGGGATGGATACCGATAAATATGTCACAGATTCCATGATGAGTTTGTTGTTCACTCTGAGCACCTGCCCAGTCGACTCAGAGGATCCCAACAAGTCAATCCAAGTTTCTTGCCTCAATTTTGATGATTTTTTGGCCGAGAACATTCACTCTCAGCTAGTGTATTTCCCTAATACCAGAACCTTTAGATTTTGTTCCTAATTGTTTAGAATGTTTCTAGTGTTCAATGAAGAGAACCTTCAACTTCCGAAAATGGTGATCACAGAGGAAATCAACAATGATAACATCAATTTCATGAACTTTTTAATGACAGGAGTGCATAATGCCTTCTTCCAAAAACAACTACCCATGGTGTTACCTGAGATGATGGAAGCCCTACAATCCTCCCCTAATAAGAGGATTGGAGATTGGTTCCTTTTAGAAAAGGTACAATGATCAGGCTATATGGATTTGTCCACCAACCTTACATATTGCCTGCCTTTTTGTATCTCAAGGTGTTTTCTTTAGAGATGACCAGACAGAGGATGATAGTGGAAAATGAACACTTCCTGAGTTTCAGGAAGCATTTAGAGATTAAAATACCTTGGGCCATAGGCCTATTCATCATAAAATACAAGTTTGTTGTCCTACTAATAGAAATTCTGATAAAGGGGATGGGATTCCCTACCGAGGATTCCAACAATTACGATCCCCATCACATCATATCAAACAAAATGAAATCCAACAAAAACAATCCCTTTGAACAACAAGAGGTGGTAGGCCTGATTGAGGCTGTAAATTGGTCAGAATACCCCTAGGAGGAGCTGGGAGATGATGGTATGAAGGAGGACCCCACTTCTCCAATTCAAGGAAACAATTAACCTCCACCTATAACTTCAATCCTAGGCCCAATAGCACAAAAGTTTACACCTTTGGCTAGTGTCTCTTATCATTCCAACAAGAGGGACTTCTTTGCTATCATAGACACAGAGGAGGAGGACACAACCAACACACCCAAGAAACAGAAGTTGGATGATGCAAAGAATCTAGTATAGGTAGCTGGTGGGAAAGGAAAGAAGAAGCAAGTAAAGGTCAAAAGCCCTACCTTTGAGGTTCAAGAGTATGAATTTTCTCAGACACTTGAAGGATAAACAAACATATATTGGTCCAATATTGAGATATTGGACAAATACAAAGAGAACAAAGACATCACCATGAATGAATCCCTCAACCTATCTACAGAGGTGAGAAGAGTTTGTGGTCAGGAGGTATCTCTAGTTTCTGTCATAGATCACAATCATAATACATTAAATATGGCCACAACTTCTAGGAACAAGGTGGATAAGATGAAGATCAATCTAGATGATATTCATGTGCCAGATATGATCCACTTTCATAAGCAGACAGGGATATCATTCACACTAATATGCTGAAATCAACTCTCAAGATATCCAAGCTGCAGACTAGCAAGAGTAAGATTGAAACCAACCAAGAAAAGAGAAGGTAGAAAACAAAGGTCACCAGGCTTAGATCAAGAAGCTCTAGACAAATTTTTTGTTGGTTGAAAACCATGCTGATAAAGGGGTTGGAAAAAAAAAGTTGTTAGAGGAGAAAGAAGACACCATTCATCTGCTGAAGAAAAAGATGAATATTCCAGCTACTTAGTTGATCCAAGATTCTGAGTTATCAGAGCTAGAAAATGAGAAAGAGAGCTTGAATGGTAAGCTTAAATACTGCCAGTACAAACTACTCATACTCGTAGAAAAAGAGAAGCAATGACAAAAGGATATGACCCTCATAGTGGAGAGTGAGAATACCCTCAAGGCCAAAGTAGATGATTTGGAGAAAAGGTCACATTAGAAGGAAAATGAACTCAAGAAGGCATTCATCACTCCTATCATTGAACTTGGTGAATTATCCATCATTCAAGCACTAATAAAGGTAAGTCTAAAGGAGTTGTAGCTAACAGGGTTGAAGAACCAAAAAAATAACCTGGAGGGCTTGGCGGTGGAGAGAGAACGTGAAAGGAAGAACTAGGAGTCCAAATGTGCTAAATTGCAGGACAAGAATGAGAAGTTGGTATAGAAGGTAATAGGGAAATCAATAGTCCAGGGGGGAAATCACATAATATGGGATGCCCTCATATCAGAAGCCACCAAGTTGAGACCCTACCTAGATTACATTATGGTCTAAGAAAGGGTCATATAAGCATCCAAACAAAGTGTCACAGCAGTTAAAGAGAAGCTCAATAAGAAACTTGTTTACTATGATAAAAATGCTATAGAGTTTCTAAATGGGATGACGGAAGAGGAGATGAGAAAGGATGGCACAAGGGACAATGATTTTGTCATCACTTAGGATAGGAAGGTGGTAAATTAGTACCATCATTTGGAAACCGTCGAGGCCAAGATTTGTATCATGGCACATGAGATCAAAGTGTTTATCGAAATGTTTGACCCTTTGTTAAAAATGGGACTACCATTCTTCTGGCAGGAAAAGGGTGGCATGTTTTCATAGAGAGAATACTATGACTAGTTAGTTCGATGCAGGTTTGACTACTCCAAATTCACAGACATGTAGTAGTTTCTATTAGGAAAGACAATTGTTGATAAGCTAGTATATGATTTTGAGATAGTGCTCACTTTCAGAGCCACGTGTGCATAGCTCTTGGATTTTTCATACAGGGATCACGTGGAAATGCGGGTTTTTTCGAAGGAAATGTCCACTTTGGAATTACCTACTACAGATCAGTGGAAAGTAGTCAAGAATTTTGGAAGGACTAAGTACATTCTGCATGCTCCAGAATGATGTACATTAGGAGACAATTGGTAAAGATAGGATTTACAATGAAGATGGGATACTCCAACCCTGCAGTAGAGGAACAAGCTAGGATGAGTCAGCTTAAAATCATGGGAGGTGCTCTGAGATATCATTTTCTATCAAGAAATCATGTGTCCTAGACACTGGATTACTATTTTTAATCAAGCATGCACGTTATTCCATATTTCTTGTTTTATATATAAATCATGGTGAATGTGCCACCTAAAAACTATTAGGATTTGCAATGATGATTTGGGATTGAGGGCCCATTTTTTGTAACTAAATTTGGCTATGTTTCAAAGTTGGTATCGAGAGCCCATGACACTATAAATTTCACCTCAATAGAGGAATAAGGTTTGGAACTTTCATTCAGAAGCCTTCTGTGCTTGGGTTTCTGTAGCTCTGTTATTTTCTTGGAAGTAGTAATGGAAAGAATTTTCTGAGTTTGTTGATATTCATCAAGTTGTTCCATGTTCATTGTGTTTTCCCTATATTTCACACTTCCATATATGTTCATTGCTTCCAATACATTTCTAGATTGTATATAAGGAATTCATCCTTATTAGATGCTCCTTGTATTAGAAATTGTATTCGTTATGTGTGTATAATGATTGATATGGAATTCGTCCTTAGCTAGATGTTCTCTTTCAGCTGTTAGCCTCTTTTTTGTTTCTGATAAAGGTTTTCCTCAAGAGATTCACCCATAGATGGTTCCTTTTGTTTCACTGGTTTTATCCTTCGTTTTTCAACCATTACATCGAGTTATTAAACCGAATACAACAACCACGTTGCCTCAAATTTCATAAGGGAATCAACACTCATTATTGTTGTAAGCAACTTAAATATTTTTCACGCCGTGAATCCATTTCCCAATGGTATTTCTTGTTTTTCCATCTTACCATCGTTAAATTTACAAATATCATGTTCTTATCAAATATCTATCCTTCTAATCTGTTATCTCCCAAAATAAAATGAATTTGTTTTTGATAGTATGAAGGATTTAAATCATGCAATGAAAGATATGAAGATCACTAACAGTTTTGAAAGCCTCTATTTTTTATGCAAAATTTCACAAAGTTGTAGCTTCGGTGGCTTGGGAAAGGATCAGAACATCTCATTAGCCACCGAAAGATGGAAGATCAATAGGAAGAGGAAGACCCCATTGGTAGTTAGGAATAATGCTAAACTTATTATTGCCATCGCAACATTTTTAGACAGTAATCGGAGGTGTAGTCCTCTATTACGCCGCAACTACGGAGAGTACAGTGCCTGGAAGTTTCACAACTACAGAGGATATAATGATTAAAGGTAGTCGATAAATCAAAAAATCACCGCCGATCAGAGGGAATGAAAACTACACATCGAAGGTTTTTAATACTACAAATCGGTGAGCTAGTTCCCAAAGGCGCCACAACTGTGGAGAAGATAGTGGATGAAAGCTCCGATGGAAAGAAGTTTTGATTTTTGATCGTCGATGAAATTAGTTCAGGACTTGAAAACTTTAAAACCAGCAGCAAGATAGTTAAATGAGGAGCCGAAATGGCGGGAAAACAAATGACTAAGGGCTTCGCTACAACATAAAAACTTTGGCGATTAAGGACTAGCCACGGGTTCTGAAACAACACAGACTCATCACCGATCGGAGGAAGTGAAGCTATGCGTCAGAGCTTGAAAAGACTAATAGTTGGAAACATAGTTCACTAAGGAACTGAAAGGGTGAAAGATATACAAACCGTGGGTTCCACAAGCGAATGGAAACTTCGGCGTCGGAGGTGCTAAAGACTAACCGATAGCAAAATAGTCCACTGCGGAGCCGCAACTGCGGAAGGATAAAAGACTACGGCTTCTGATTGATGATGGGGATTATTCTGAAAGCGTGACAATAGATAAACTCTTCGGCGATTAGAAGAAATAAAGACTACATAGCAGTGGGACAAGAATGAAAGGTTCCAAAAAGTTGGTGATGTGAAGAACTAAATACCGCCGAAGTCAAGAATCAGAAGTCGGAACTTGGAACCAGTAGCCGTCGGCAAGAAAATTAAATGGGAAGCCGCAATGGAAAAATAAAAACAAACTAAGGCTCCTGATAAATGAAAAAGTTTACAACACTCCAATAAGCATGACAATAAAGGATCATCGGTGATCGAAAGGCATACAGATTACGGATCGGTGTTAGCTGGAATATTTCACCTCCTGCGGACAGCAAGGTGTTCCACTGGTCTGAATGGTTCAGATCCAGAACAAATAGAGGACAAAGGTTGAAGACTCTCCTTAGACACTGTAGATATCTGGAATACAAGGATTTGATAGTTCACCTATGTACCTGCAAAAAATCTCAACACGAAACGAATCAAAGCAACTAGAATATGATCTACTAATCTATGCTAGTGACTAAGGAATCTAGCAACATATATATGCGAAATCACAATAACAACATCATATGTGGGATAGAAATCAACTTGCATTAGAAATATGAAGAAGTTTACAACCAAGCCTTAGTGTTGACATACATCTCCATGAAACCAACTCTTCATCCCCAAAAGCTCTGACTCTAACTCTCTATGCTCTCTCCAAATGATCTTGGGCCAAGAATCAATCCAACAACATAACAATACCTTCAAATGTTCTCCCCTCAACCATGGCTATGAGCTCATATTTATAGGGCTTTAATGGATAGAGATGGTTGAGAAATTAGTGGGTGAGGTGGCCTCTAAGATCCTAGGATAAGGGATCTTGAGCTCAACCAACCCATAACAGTAGGGATAAGGCAGTACATGAGACTTATCATCTAGGAGACTCGAGAAACTTCTATTTTTCCCTTTTTACCCAGGGTACCACGCTTATCCTTCTATGAAAGAGAGGTTCTGGTAATAACCGCCTATGGACCAAGGGAAATGGGCTGTGGCACCGCTTGTGGACAACTGTTGAAAGGAAGTGCGAGCATGGGTACCTCTCCTAGATAAAGGGGCATGCATGGTGCTGGGAATTTGTATGATAGATTGATGAAAAACCATTTAGTTTCCACTCCAGAAGCTGGGATTCAGGGCAACTAGGTATGTCAAATGTCTTATCACATGATGGTGACAATATTTTGGTATAACAGGATGCCCCCCAAAGCATGAGTCTTAGAGTGATACGATAAACAAGAGCTTTGAGAACAAGTCGTCGCTAGGAGATGAAAATGTCAGCTTAATTGGAGTATGCAGTCAAGTAGGCATCTGTAATACATTAGTATGTTGACTCATAGATACAAGTAACCAAACTCATAGCTGTAGACCAATACAAGGTAGATCCATGAGTGGAATAAACAAGCATGGCTACTAGAATACAGCGTAGATCCATGTGATAGAGGACTCAAACTTGGACATAGCTACCAGACATACAACGTAGATCTATGTCATACAGACACAAATTTGAGCATAGCCACAACCATACAAATGTGGATCCATTCTAGATATACAAAACTCCATCGCAACCTGGAGAAAAAGCAATGAGCACTTTTAAACAAATGCCTAGGGTTTTTTTCTCATTTTCCACAAAGGACGATTCTATCCTTGTGATTACAATGATCTGAAGTCGAACATGGTAGAAACCACTTGATTACCGACCAATGATGTGAACCATTAACAAGTGCGAGGGAGATCACCATTAATGTCAATGATTCCTAAGGTACCCTAGTACAATCTACTGAGTGCGAATAGATGTCTCGATGTCAAACACCCAGTCAATTCTATCGATCAAAGGTCAATGATGTGAACCTATGTCGAGAGCGAGAGAATCTGTCATTAAGGCATACAGATCTCAAGGTACTAAATATTGTTTCTAAGACTATTTCCCAGATGATGAGCTGATGTCGACGGGAATAGTCTCGTCAAAGGAGGGCCATGATGAGTCCCACATCGACGACACAAAACTCAAAACATAGTTTTGGAATGATGTGAATGTAGTAACCATATGACTGAATTAAAGATACTGACACAAAGACTATGTAGACTGCAGAGGTAAAACTTCTTTAGATCCCCTTTAAACATCGGGCGAAATGAAAAATTACTTGGCAGCATGAATAGATAGGACAGATACACAATGCGACAGTGGACAATGCATTCTTTTGAAAGACTCAAAGGATTGACATGACTCATGAAAGTGGATCGTCACAGAGATCAGCTGAATACCCAATTGACCGACATGATTGTGCAAACAAGTGTTGTGTTCAAAGGTAATGACAAACAACTTTCATTATTTGCAAGATGATTCCCTTCCCATTTCCCCCATCATGATTGATGAGTGCCTCTTTTCGGTTTTACGAGTTCAAAGAGGGTAACAAACACTCGATATAGCTTGTCAGAAGGAAAGTCCAGTCTCATATGTTTTATTAACCTGAGAGAGGAGGGGTTTATTCCCAAAACGGGTCTCTCAATGTTTAATTTAATGAGTCCACTAAAAGAAAAATCGATATTGTTCATGTTTAGAGAGTCTGAACAAATACAGAAGAAAACTCCATGGGGGTCCTTTTCATATGATTTAGTCTCTGAGGCTCGAAAAAGTGTAAAATCATACCTTAGAGAACTCTTCCAATCATGATTGGCTGGAGTGTTCCTTTCTCGTAAATAGTCCTATCCGAACCAAGAAAGAGATAACCTACCATCGGACGGGCGACTCTTCAAATACTTTAACGAGCATGAAGAAGACAAGATCGCTCGACGATCTTTTCGTATTTAGGGAGCCTTAAAAGAGTTTAAATAGGACTCCATTATCCTTTTTCATGTTTGAATCTAGAGCACGAAAAAGTAATAAACTAAGCTCAAACCAATTTTCATGTTTTAACTAGAGCACGAAAAATGAAAAGTAAGCTCAACACCATCTTACTATTTTTAACGAGATCGAAGATCAGTTGAAAGAATTCTCAGGGATTGGTTTCATTTTTATGAAAGCTTGAAACCAATGGGTAAACTATGCTTAAAAATCCCATTAACATGATATACAAAGGTTGTAATCTAGCCCCCAACATGATTGCTAGCGAAGCTTACCCCTAGCATGGTTTCTAGCGGCTCGACATTCCCCCAAGCTTCGTTTCATTTAACATCGATTCTGCTTCCATACCCAACTTAAAAACCTCATTACTAATGTGAAAATGTTCACCATGGGGGTAGGAAGAATGAGAATTGGACATGTGAAAAGAAGGTTCAAGTTCTAACACTAAAGTGAAGACTTGTTGGAGCAGGGTCCCGCAGCTACAAGAGAAGCTGCCATTTTGGCGGATAGACAGTTTTGGCAAAGATATAAGAGATAAGGTAAAGCTATGATGTCGTAGCATGTTTCTCGCTGCAGATCAGAGCTGAAAACCATGACTATCAGGATAGAGAAGTCAAAGAAGACGACATTACCTGAGCGACCGAGAAGAGAGAGCTCACCCACTGCATTGAAGGCAGCGACCGAGAAGAGAGAGCTCACCCACTGCATTGAAGGCAGTGACCGAGAAGAGAGAGCTCACCCACTGCATTGAAGGAAGTGGCAAAGACAGGAGGGCTTAGCTACCCTCATAAAGGAAAAGGAGCAATGAGGCCGAGGTATTGAAGACGAAGGATAGAAAATGGGAAGCGACGCCCAGTACCCATGGTCAGCACCGGGAAGCATGGAAGACTACAGAGAGTAGTGGTGTGACGGAAAGCAGCTACTCCAAGTACAGATACGCCAACTATCACCAGTTAGGGTTTTTGGGTTACTGTTGGGACAGGCCCATAGTGTTGTAAATGGTGAGACCCTCGGGCCGCCTATAAAGGGATGTATTTTGTATTGTAAAAGGTTAGACAGTAGACAGTTAGATAGTTAGCCACTGAGTAAATTAGCTAGCTGAGTGTCTCTAGAGTTTTAGTATTGTAAGAGTTGAGCTCTAGTCCTGGTACTCCATCTGTATTATCTTACTGTAACCAGTAGATGGCTCTGTGAGAATGTATATAACAATCCACAGGGATTGAACAATCCATAGGGATTGAGAGAGAGGGAAAGAGGATATTGTAAGAGAAGCAATATAGAGGAAGAGAAGAGATCTAAGAGAGAAGGGCTCCAGGCTGTGTGCGGAGTTACCCAGAAGATCTCGAGCTGCATATGAGGTGCAACGAAACTGTGTTTACTTCCCCAAGTTATAATATATAAAGACAGTTTTGTGGATGTAGCTTCTACCCTGGAAGTGAACCACGTAAAATCAGTGTGTTATGCGACTGTTTCATGTGATTGTGCTTTACTCAGTTGATATATGTTATCTATTACATGAACGTTACATGTCAGTTAGTAAATGTTTGTATGTTCTCATTTAGTTACAGCATTATAGAAGGTTAAAGGCAAGTTTAAATGTATCAAGTGTCTGCATATGAGTTTATTAGCGCTTGCTTCACACAGTAATAGTCACTCTGTTAAGTGTTTCAAATATACTTATTCAGCAAGTTAGGTATAGTTGATGTTGAGTGTGTTGAACCGTGGAAGTTCAAGTAAGATTGTTCAAAGCCCTGTAAACAGTTGGCCGAGTTATTCCACCCCGTAAGGCAGCTTTGGACCTTGAGGGTCGCATTGGGCCATACTATAGAAGATATCGCATTGACAGTAGGCGATATCGCACCGTCAGAGGAGCTGCGGCGTGAGATATTGCAGATCGTGGGTTAGGAGGAAGGGAGATTTTGCGCATCGTCCCAGAAGTTGTGATGCAATAGGAGTCCATCCCCTGTCAAAACCCACGAGTAAGAGAAACTACGCATCACGGAGAGAGACCTCGCTGGCTAAGAAGAGCTACGAGACCCTAGGATGCTACAAAACCTGGTCGAAGACACTTGAGTCTTTGACCAACTCATTAGAATCACTTCGGGTGAGACTTCAGGCCGCTCCCAGTCTGTCACCGAAAGGGCCAGTGAGCTAGGGGTGTTGTTGGTACATTACAGTAAACCCGAGTTTGCCCATAGCGACCAACAAATGGTTCCGTTGCCAGTTTTGAACAAACTGAGAACTAATGTTCTGTTGGCATCCTACTAAAGATGAACTCAACCAGTGAGTTGGGTCTAAGGAGAAAGAATTTTTTGAACAAGAGAACAAGAGTCCTAGACTGAGTACAGAGGACTGGTTACAAAAACATATCCTTATAGACTTGCATACGATATTTTTTGCGACCTATGGAAATGAGCTTTACAACTGGTTATCAAAGTTGACTGATCAGAGCATATTCAATAAGAAAAGAAACATTGTCTGGACACCGGAGCTGATTCAAACCGTGAAGAGCCTTGATAATCCCATTACGAGGATAGTAGACTTCTTGCTTGTGAGTGTGCTAGAAGGCTTCGTCACAGAGTTTGCAGTTGAACAGAGAAAAAGCTTCAGCGAGGCTGAGCGGTACTTCTTCAAAGGATAAAGTGTAAACTATGCTTAAGGAGTGGTTTTATTTTTTAACGATCTTGAAACCAATAGTAAACTTTGCTCTCAACGTGGTTTCATTTTTATGCAAGCTTGAAACCAAAAGCGTAAACTATGCTTAAGGAGTGGTTTTATTTTTTAACGAGCTTGAAACCAATAGTAAACTATGCTCTAGACATGGTTTCATTTTTATGCAAGCTTGAAACCAAAAGCGTAAACAATTCTTAAGGAGTGGTTTTATTTTTTAACGATATTGAAACCATAGGGTAAACTATGCTTTCAAACCTACTCCTACCAAACATGATATCCATAGGTTGGTAGGTTTCCCCCATTACATAAAAGCTACCTTCTTAAATCCAGTATGAAGTCCAGATACTAGAGCCATGCCCCCCATTTTACCTATGATGGGAAGAAGCTAACTATAAGGGGAAAGAGACACAAGAACATGCGGCACATTCAGGGAAGTCTGATTACTGGGAGTCACAAGATGGTCGGGTGTAACAAAGGAAAGCTGATCAATGGTCACAATATTCCCATCATGGGGAAAATGCATAACTCTAAAGAGTGTGGACACAACAACCTTCATGGAATAAACATAATCACATCCAAGGACCTTGGACCACCATAACGTCAATACAGATAGTTTCCCCCCTAATGTAATAGGAAAACGAGCAAGGATTCCTAAAGGTGTAGTAGGTCTTCAATTAAAAGCCAATATCTGATCGGTGGCTGGAAAAAGCTGAGGAGAACCTAAATCTTGCCAAGCAGTTGAGAATAGAATACTAATAGAAGCCCCTTTGTCAACGATAGTATGAAGTATCTGCCTAGAAGTAACATTCACAACTATCTGGAAAGGAACACTCGAATGAATACGAGACTCTGTTAGGTTACTCCAGTCAAAGGAAATAACCTCACTACTCGGAGAGGGTTCTGTCGAAATAGACAAAATTTCCTCTTGTCGAGAACAATCAGAACGGAGCATAAAAACTTCCGTAGGTTTGGGTTCATTCTCTACTGGAAGAGAAGAACAAGACAAAGATTTGGTCAAAGAGACTACTTCAGTATTAACACTCTCTGATGAAAGAGTGGGATCGAGTGGAAATGACACCTACTCGACCATTTTAACTTCACTCTCCAAAGGAAGAGTGGGATCAACCACAGATAAATCCGAATCGACCACTTGGTCAACCAGTGGGGGATCGAGGGATAACTTACTATCACTTGTTGGAATCACCTGTTGATGATCAGTAATATTTTCCAACCAATGCAAAGCTTCATCCATGTTTGGACAAAGAAAAGTACGATGCATAGCCTTGCATATCAAACAAGGATACAAGACTTTACCCTTACGACCTTTTACCAATGGGTCACTGGTTGAAGGAGTATCGTTAACATGATGATCAAAGGTTGATGACACAAATGGTTTGTATCTTTTAGACCACTCTTTTTATACATGGGAGAGACCGAGACACTCCTTAAGAAGGTGGTACCCCTTGAAAATCTTACAAGGGAACTTGGGTTTTCCAGGTGTTCTCTTAGAATGAGCACCATCAAGGGAAGATAGTTACTGCTTTTTCCCTTTCTTATCCTTCTTCTTCTTACTCTTCCCTTTCTTCTTATTCTTATCCACGTGACTACTAACCATAGAACTTTGGTCAAGTGAAGAAGAAGAAAGAGATGAAGTCAGAACCGGTGAAGAAGGAGCAGGATTAGGTTGAGGTCGATCCTCTCCCAGAGGAGAGGTGACATTTGAGACATTAGGTGTAACAGGAATTACCAGATTAAACAACCATACCGGTAATCCTATAGTTAATCCAGGAAGATTTAGAGTGGCAATAAAGGGAGGACCAATACCTTCACTTGGAGGGAATACAAAAGGTACACCTTGGAAAGGGACCTCTTGAGTGGTAGTCCCAGATTGGGATGCCATCTCTAAACTCTCTAATAACCCCCTAACTACCACGCACAAGCAAGTACTACTCAAACTAAAAGAAAAAAGCACACATGTGAAAGGAGTGGATAAGAGTCAGGAATCTCATAGGACAGGCCAAAAGGATAACTTAGATGGTTTGAGGATTCCTAAAAGGGTCTCCCGATATACGTAAGGTACGAGGGAGCTCAAATCGGTAGTAGTGTTGTCTAATGCATAACCATACACAAGGGGCCTTTCGATATACAATCGAGTACGTGAAGTACCTTTCAATATACCTCAAGGGTACGTGAAAGGATGTTCGATATACCAATGGTACGTGGAAGAACCATGCAAGTCCCAGGATGTAATGCAGAAAAATAATGACAGCTCCTACGCTTAACGATGCCCGAACATGTCTCTAACTTATCACTCAAATTGCTAAAAGTTTTAACCTAGTACTATCGTTAATTTTATCTTGTGCGTTTAGGTGGAACCATGGAGTGAAAAGTTGAAATTAAAGAAGATGTATACTGATCTATATGATAGTGCAAGTTTTCCTCTTCAATGAAATTCTACCTAAGAGAGGGAGAGAGAGTTACTTTTCTTCCCAAAAATGCACACCCAAATGCAAATGAAATTCTATATTTTCAAACGAAAAGTGAAATATCAATGCACCCCAAACAATCTTTAAAGAAAATATGAAAGAGATCTAGAGAACATATAACATAAATAAAAAATGTTTCCTATCTTTTCATGCTTGAAAAAGACGCATAAAAACTTCAAGGAAAGATGATTTCACTAATGTTTCCAAACAAATCTAACTCTAATGCATGCAAATATGAAAACAGATATTTCTTCTTAATGAAAGTAAGATCTAGAGTTTCAAACAATCATGCACAAAACAAGAAGAAAATTGTTTAACAAACTTACAAATAAAGCAAAAGAGAGAGAAAACTAAAACTTCTCTTTGAAACAGACAAGGAAACAAAGAACCAATCTTTCCTACCAAGCACTGAAAAAATTAGTATGCAAAAGGAAACAAGAATTACCCCAAGCAAAGAAAGACTCAAAACAACATGGATCACTCATGCATTCTAAGTCCAAAACAAACCAAAACCTACTCATGAAAATGAAATGTGTATTTCCAATTCCAATGAATAATATCTACAGAAAAGAGCAAGAGGTTTCAAGCAAAGAAAATACCACAAAATCCAATGCAAGAAACATAAACTCTCTTTGAATGCAGAAAGAATACAACAATTAAAGCAACTGCAAAATACACAATTCATGGCCCCTCCCAGCCGTGAGGGAGCATTGTTTTTCAAAAACACACTTCATTTTCATCAAAAAGTAAACCAAAAACACACTTAATTTTCATCAAAAAGTAAGTCAAAAACACACAAAAAACAAAATACAAAGTCTGGAATAGGGCCTACCTGGCATAGCGCAGATGAAGCTGCTGACAGGAGATTTTGAGGCAGAACCGCTCCTTGCTCACTGGATTCAGGCGGTGGAACCGTGTGCTACTAACTATACTCAGGTGGTGGCACCACTCCTTGCCAATAGAACATGCGTGGTTCCCTGTAAAAATTCAAAACATAAAGAGAACGATAGATCAAGTCAGAAAAAGACCAGATCAAGTTAAATACTATTGAATTGAGCATGGGAACAGAGCATAAAAGACCGAAATGACTCAGATCTAAATAGATCTGGAAATTTCAAACCCAAAAGGAGTCAGTCAGAGAGTAGATCTGACTGAAGAGAGTTGAAGGAGCCTGGATTCAGACAAGAGTTGCATACTGAGGAAGATCAGAATGAATGATACTCAACTTTATTCCCTAGTGGAGTTGCCAGATTTGTTAGCTGGAATATTTCACCTCCTACGGACAGCAAGGTGTTCCACTAGTCTGAATGGTTCAGATCCAGAACAAATAGAGGACAGAGGTTGAATACTCTCCCTAGACGCTATAGATATCTGGAATGCAAGGCTTTGATAGTTCACCTGTGTACCTGCAAAAAAGATTAACATGAAACAAATCAAAGCAACTAGAATATGATCTTCTAATCTATGCTAGTGACTAAAGAATCTAGCAACATATATATGTCAAATCACAACAACAACATCATATGTGGGACAGAAGTCAACTTGCATTAGAAATATGAAGAATTTTGCAACCAAGCCTTAGTGTTGACATGCATCTCCATGAAACCAGCTCTTCATCCCCAAAAGCTCCGACTCTAGCTCTCTATGCTCTCTCCAAATGATCTTGGGCCAAGAATCAATCCAACAACATAACAATACCTTCAAATGTTCTCCCCTCAACCATGGCTATGAGCTCATATTTATAGGGATTTAATGGATAGAGATGGTTGAGAAATTAGTGGGTGAGGTGGCCTATAAGATCCTAGGATAAGGGATCTCAAGCTCAACCAACCCACAATAGTAGGGATAAGGCAGTACACGAGGCTTATCATTTAGAAGCCTCGAGAAACTTCTCTTTTTCCCTTTTTACCCAGGGTATTGCGCTTCTCCTTCTATGACATAGCGGTTCTGGTAATAACTGCCTATGGACCAAGGGCAATGGGAAGTGGCACTGCTTGTGGACAACTGATGAAAGGCGGTGCGAGCACGGGTACTGCTACTGGATAAAGGGGCATGCATGGTGCTGGAAATTTGTATGACAGATTGATGAAAAACCATTTAGTTTCCACTCCAGAATCTGGGATTCAGGGCAAGTAGGTATGTCAAATGTCTTATCACATGATGGTGACAGGATTTTGGTATAACAATCAGTGAGTTTTGGATGAAAAATCTCCACAGTGTCAGTGGCACGGAGGACTAAAGCCTCGATTCAAACCTCTATGGACCTCTGATGGGGATAGAAGATAATCGCCGACAGACAAGCATATAAAGTTTTGGAAAGAAAAACAAAGGGGATAGCATGCATCGGCAAATGGCGAGACTGTCCATCAGTGGCATAGAAGACTAAATGCCTTGATTCTATCGCAAATCAACTTTCGGCAGCAATACATTGAAATTTAGTTCGTTTCACGGCTGCAATGGCAGAAAAATAGAGATTTAGAGCGTCGACGAGCTAAAATAAAAAGCCCTCGATCGATGACGGTGGAGATAAGGAGTAAACTGCGGAAGCAGTCAGGCTTGGGGCACCGATGTGATAGAAGAAAAGGTTTTCGATTGTTGACTGAGGCAACACAGTTAAAAAGGTTTCGGGCAGATTGAACAAGACAGGGTACTTTAGTTAGACGTCAATACACTGGTTGTTGGTGGAAATTTCACAGTGAACCAGTAGTGGTGGTTATTAGCTACCACTTCAATCATTAAAAGATTTCCCAGTGAACTAGATCTTTGCATTAGATAAACAAATATTTAGCAAGGGTTTGAATCCCTAATCTGTAAAAATTATTACTTTCAATTATTTTTGATGTAAACAGATCGGATTTTCAGGATCTGTAATTTTTGTAAGAAGCTATAAAGCCCATGATTTTTTTATTAATAAAGGTTCAATTCTGGGGATTTATAAGCCCATCCTATTAGCAAGCATCTCATCTGGTTTATTCATAATACGAGCTATTTTGTTGTCATTTGTTCAACCATCTTCTTTATCATTACTGTACTTAAGCCTGAATGTGCATTTAGGTGGTTTCCAGTTGATTAAAATCTAATAGCTATCATCCTATTGGTAAGTTTATGTGATTTGATTGATAAGTACCATCCTTGTTAGGTTTTAGCCATTTGTATGCATGTGTTATGCGTGTAAGTCTACTAGCTTGGTGAGTTCTCCTTTCCTACACCTTTTTGTCAAACTACTAAACAAGTTGTAACTAAAAGCCTTGTGATTGAGTGAACCGCATGCATGTCTTGAGAGTGGGAGGCTATATAGGTTATCCGGATTGATCCATATCAAAACCCCCCAAAAAAATTTAAGTTAGCAGGCATCCTCGAGCAAAAAGCTAGAGGAGTTTCCTAGAGTGATAACAAAGTGGCGCCATTGCCGGGGACGGGATATTGAAGCTCAGCTTCCCTAGGAGACGACATAGATCCATGCTTTGATGATAGATAAGGCTTGGACATCATTACGGTTGTAATCATCTATCTAGAGACTCCATTGATATAAGGTGGTTCAAGAAGACCAAGTACTAGAGCAAACCCAAAGGGGTCACCAGCAACACCCGTTTCAGATCCAGAAGAAATATTGAGGAAAGCTAGGGCTTCACTAAGACAGACCAACAGTGCTGCACAACACGTTACATCAGGTATTTCAAGAAATCTTTCTGCTCTTATTTCTTTTGCTAAAACTCTTAATTCCCAGGAATTTTTTATATCAGAAAAATCTAGGGCTTGGGCATCTTCAAGCACTGCTGCTTGTGGAGATCCAATCCTCGGTGAATCCACTAGGATAAGTATACCACCGCCTTCTCAGTAAATATCCTCATCAGTGCTGCCTTCCACCTCCATTTCCATACCCATTTCCAATATGGCTACCCCTCAATTTTCCAAGATGGAAAGGATCCTAGTAGCTATGTACGCACCCCTAGTTTTTCCAAATCCTATTGCAGCCATGCCTACCGAGGATTACCTCAAGTATATGCCTAAGTTTACAGGGGAACGGGATTTCACTGTTGAAGAACATCTATAGGATTTTTATAGCTATGCTGAAAATATAAATATAGAACAAGAAGACGTATGGACCAGATTTATTGTGCAAAGCCTAGATGGCTAGGGTAGAAAGTGGTTTAAGGAACTGTCTCCTGGGTTAGTGGCAAGAATAGAGGCCCTAGATGACGTTTTCCTAAAGCATTGGGGAGAGAGGAGAGACCACCTCTACTACATCACAGATTTCAGCAACCTAAGAAGAGAAAATCGTGAGTCTGTCTCCAACTTTACCAAAAGATTCAACAACATGTACAGCAATATCCCCATTGAGATTAATCCCACCGGTACCTCAGCGATGATAACTTATGTAAATGATTTTGACTCTGACTTCTGCCTACTTCTCAGAGAAAGGAGGTTTTCCTCCTTATAACTCATGTAGGATTCTGCCCTAGAGGTAGAGTCAAACATTCTGGCATCTCAAAAGGTCAAAAGGAAAGTAGACAGGAGAAGGCAACTAGCAGACTATAGTGAGGCTTCAGCATCAGAGAACAATATTGAAAAAATGACCAAACTTTTAGACAACCTGACTACTGAAATGTCTAAATTGAAGGACCAAGGACATGTGTCGGTGAGGGCTAAGGGGCCAAGTGAATTTGTTCCTTGAAACCCAAATTTTGTTTCTTATAGAAGAGGAAACCCCCCTATTCAGATTCTTAGAAGGGAGAGAAATCAAGGGGAAGACCATAGGATAAGAGCTCCATTTCAAAATTTTGTATTATAAGAAGAGCCATAATTCATTAAAGACGAAGGAGAAGTTGAAGACAATATCCACTGCATGGAGGATGAGGTGGATTATTCTTTTCTGACCCAGGCAGAAAATGAAGAAGCCCTGATTGATGAGCAGATTGCTGAAGAGACTGTCTATCAAGCTGATAGCTAGGAATGCTACCAACTGAGGTCTAGGTTGGTTGCTCCCCTCAAAAAGAATGCTGCACCTGTCAAGCAGCTTTTTGCACCTAATAGAAAGGCTGCTGTTTTACCAAAGAAAGTGGTTGTTTCATCTAAAACATTGCTTAAACCAGCACCTTCAGCCACACCTGGTCAAGTGCAACTTAAACTTACAACTCATGAGGTAAGGTTTCTAGATAACCTGCATTATGCTTTCAAACTTGAGTCTGAAATTCAAAAATTGAAAATCCCTTTTCCTTTGATTGAGTTGATGAAGAATGATGCATTTAAAACCTCCATTCTGAATTCCCTTCATCCCAAGGTGCACATTGACATTGAATTTGTAAATTTGCAAGATGAAAAGCCTGTTGTAAGCCTGGGCCTCGTGATCGAATACCTAAAGGACTCCTTCCCACCATTCTATATCTCTTTGAACGTCCATGATAAAATCCTCCATAATTGTCTGCTGGATTCAAGAGCCTGTCACAACCTAATGCCTAAGGCTGTGATGGATGAAATAAGCCTCAGCATTACCAATCCCTACCATGATTTATTCTCCTTTGACTCCAGGAAGGTCAAATGCCTGGGTCTCATCAAAGGCCTCATTGTAAACCTAACGCAGCTACCTTCAAAAAGCGTAATGATGGACATCGTGGTGGCTGATATTACCCCAAAATTTGGCCTCTTGCTATCCCGATCATGGAGCAAACGATTAGGTGGCACCCTCTAGATGGCTCTCACATATGCTACCATTCCCATGTTTGGAGGGGAAACTAAGTGGCTGTATAGAGAAAATCAGCTAGCATACATCATAAGCAAAGAGATTTGCTCGATGAATCACCGAATTTATGCCATGGACACTGATTTTGGATCCTATATTTTGCAAAATGATGATAATCAGCAGAGGTTGGTTCAACTCACTGAGCCCACCCATCCGTGGCCAAAAGAAATCACAACAGCGATATGGACCATGTAATTCGATGGAGCTAGCGCCCAAAACTCAGCTGGCACGGGTATAGTCTTGATCTCCCCATCAAAGGAGAACATTCACCTGTCTTACAAGCTCGATTTCAAAACCACCAACAACGTAGCAGAGTAAGAAGCCTTGCTGCTAGGATTTAAAGCGACCAAGGATATGGGGATCATGTGTGTGAAGATTTTTGGGGACACAGACCTCATCATATAGCAGGTAAACAACACTTTTCAAACAAAAAATATTAGATTAAAGGCCTATAGGGACGAGGTATGGAAACTCAGAGACTCATTTATGTTTTTTGAACTGTCATATATTCCTCAGGATTTGAATCACCTGGATGATTCCCTGGCCGTCTCTGCAAGTCTTTATGTTCCTCCCTTGCCCCCTAAGCTCAGCTATGATGTTCAAGTCAAGTACAGACCTTCTCTTCCAGACAATGTAAAATTTTGGAGGGTGTTTGAAAATGATGAGGAGCTTAGTAAATTCCTTCAGTTAGTGGATGAATTCTCTGACATACACATAGACCAGGAAAAACTTAACCTGGAGGAATCCAAGCTTCTCAAGTTAAAAGATAAAGTGACTGAGCACAATATTGTCCAATTGCCTAGCAACTACATACCCCGAGGTCTAGTACCGTTAGAAGAACTGTTTGATCACAATGACGTCCCTTTCAAGCCATCCAAAAGGGAGCTATATCTTGCTATCCAAGAGCTGAACATAGGTAGCCAAAGCCATCCAAAACTAATAAATCTATCCACTAGGTTGATTACCGAACAAAATTCTAAATATTGCAGCTTGATAAAAGAGTTTGCTGATGTCTTTGCATGGGAGTATAGTGACCTAAAAATGTATGACACCAACATCATCTAGCATAGGATTCCCTTGGAGAAGGACACCATTCCTTTCAAATAGAATCTGAGACCCATCAGCCCCCTTCTATTACCAATGATTGAGAAAGAGATCCACAAGATCCTCAAATCCAAGATCATAATCCCTATTAGATATTCCAAGTGGATTGCAAATCTAGTAGTGGTGAGAAAGAAAAATGGAGAAATCAGGTTGTGTGTGGATTTTAGAAACCTGAACAAGTGTTCCAAAAAAGACAACTATCCACTGCCCAAGATGGAACATCTGCTGTAGAGAGTATCGGGGGCCAGGGTCATGTCCTTCCTTGATGGTTTCTCTGGATATAGCCAAGTTGCTATGCACCCATATGACCAAGAGAAGACTACCTTTACCACTCCCTAGGGCACCTTCATGTATGCTAAAATTCCATTTGGGCTAATGAATGTTGGGGCTACGTTTCAGAGAGCTATGGATCTATATTTTGTAGGGATAAAAGATACATTTGTGCTTATATATTTGGATGACTTAATAGTTTACTCTCACAGCCATCATGATCACTTGCATCATTTAAGGAAGGTATTTCTGAAGTGTAGAAGGTATGGAATACCACTGAACCCCAAGAAGTCCCAGTTTGCACTCAATGAAGGAAAGCTCCTAGGCCACCTAGTCTCAGCTGAAGGTGTAAATATCAATTTGGTAAGAGTGGAGGCAATTCAGCAGCTGTCGCTACCAAGGTCGAAAAGAGACATTCAGTCCTTTTTCGGCAAGATAAAACTTTGTCAAAAGGTTTATTCCAAATTTCTCCGAGTTGGTAAAGCACGTAACAGCCATGTTTAAAAAAGGATGTAGAAATCAAGTGGACCGAATAGGCAAGAAATTCTTTTGAATATATTAAGAAAGCCATCATGGAGGCCCCAACCCTGATTAGTCCTGACTACACCAAGGGTTTTTACATTTTCTCTTTTGCATCTTATGACACAGTGGCAGTTGTACTATTACAAAAGAATGATGAAGGTCTTGACCATCCAATTGCTTTCTTCAGCAGAACCCTGAGAGATGTTGAGCTGAAGTATGACCCAATTGAGAAGCAGCTTATGCTCTCATAAAATATTTGAAGAAATTTAGAATATAAATTCTCCATGCAAAGGTCATTGCATATGTCCCTTCAGCTGCAGTGAAGGATGTTTTGACTCAGCCTAACATTGATGGGAAGAGAGCTAAGTGGATTTCCAAACTCATTGAGTTTGATGTAGAGGTGAAACCCACCAAGATAGTAAAGGGATTAGGCCTAGACAAACTCATGGCTAAAGAAAAATGTGAGCTGATGGAAATAAATTTCACATGTATCAGATCAGCAAATGTGCAGACTATGGTAGTAGTTGAAACAGAAGTAAAACAAGATTAGAATGACAGTCCACCAGTAGCTAAGAACATATCTTCCTGTGAGTGGTACTTAGGTATCATTAAATTTTTGATTAAATTAGAAGTTTCTCTTGATCTCACTTCTAACCAAGCACGAGCTCCTAAGTTGAAGTCTGTTAAGTTTTACATAATTGAAAATTTCCTGTATTGGAAGGATCATTCTGGAATTTTGTTAAGATGTCTAGATAAAGAGGAAGCAGAGCAGGTCATGCATCACTTTCATTCCAGTACATGTGGAGGCCACCACTACTGGAAAACCACAGCCCACAAGATCTTAAAAGTAGGATACTATTGGCCAGCCCTCTTTGTTGATGTATGCACTTTTGTAAGGGCCTATGACCAATGTCAAAGATTTGTAGGAAAGCAGCAGCTCAAATCCTTGCCCCTTAGGCCTTTTACAGTGAATGGCCCTTTCTAGAAACGGGGTCTAGATTTCATAGGTGAAATAAATCCATCTTCCAATGGAAAAAATAAATGGATCTTAGTAGCCACTGACTACTTTACCAAATGGATAGAAGCAATACCCACCAGAAATGCCACTCATCAAGTCATCATGAGATTCTTATATGAGAACATATTCAGCAGGTTTGGTTTCCCGGTAAGGTTAGTAACTGATAATGCACAAGCCTTTAAAGTTGGGGCATTGGTTAAATCATGTGAATCAATGGGCATTCAACTAGTGCACTCCACATCCTATTACCCACAAGGAAATGGCCTAGATGAGTCATCCAACAAAAGCTTAGTCCGGATCATTAGGAAATTGCTAGAGACAAATCAGAAAAGCTGGGATTCAAAGCTTAAGTTTGCCTTATGGGCTGATAGGGTGACAGATAAAAGATCCATAGGGACCTATCCATTCAATTTAGTCTATGGCACTGAGGCCATATTCCCTATCCATCTCACCCTTCCAGTGGAAAAGTTCTTTCAGGAAGAGGAAGATGAACCAAATGATATGATGAGAAGGATGATGGATTTGGTGGATTTACAATAGATCAGGGAGCAAGTTGTAGAAAAATTAGAGGCTTATCAACAGAGGATAAAGGGCATATTTGACAAAAGAGAAAAGACAGACAACTTCTAGGTCAGATATTGGGTCCTCAAATGGGATTTCGTTAGACAGGACAAGGGGAAACATGGAAAATTTGACTCTTTATGGATTGGCCCTTTTGTTATAGACCAGGTATATGAAAATAACACCTTCAAATTGCTGAATATGGAAGGTGAAGAGGTATTCGATGGACCAGTGAATGGGCAGTTCCTAAAACTCTATTTTATTTGAGGCTCTAGGGCCTTATGATTGTAAATTAGTAGATAGTAGTTTGTTTTGCTTTCATAATAAGACTCCATGCCCAATGGAACAATAAAGAATAGTGTTAGTTTTCTTAGTTGCTTTTAGGGAAAGCCATTTTGGTCTAGGTTCTCAGGACCTCACAGGGAGGTTCCCATCCTCGAGTAGGATCCAGATGTTATCTCCCAAAATAAAATGAATTTATTTTTTATAGTATGAAGGATTTAAATCGTGTAATGAAAGATATGAAGATCACTAACAGTTTTGAAAGGCTCTATTTTTTATGCAAAATTTCACAAAGTTGTAGCTTCGATGGATTGGGTGAGGATCATAATATCTCATTAGCCACCAAAAGATGGAAGACCAATAGTAGGAGGAAGACCCCGTTGATAGTTAGGCATAATGCTAAACTTATTACTGCCATCGCAACATTTTTAGACAGTAATCAGAGGTGTAGTCCTCTATTACGCCGCAACTGCGGAGAGTACAGTGACTAGAAGTTCCACAACTGCAAAGGATATAATGATTAAAGGCAGCCGATAAATCAAAAAGTCACCGTCGATTAGAGGGAATGAAAACTGTGCATCAGAGGTTTTTAAGACTGCAGATCAGTGAGCTAGTTCCCAAAGGCACCACAACTGCGAAGAATATAGTGGTTGAAAGCTTCGATGGAAAGAGGTTTTGAGTTCCAATCGTCGACGAAATCAGTTCAGGACTTGAAAACTTTAAAACCGGTGGCAAGATAGTTAAATGAGGAGCCAAAAAGGTGGGAAACCAAATGACTATGGGCTCTGCCACAACATAAAAACTTCGGCAATCAATGACTGGCCACGGGTTCTGAAACAACACGGACTCATTGTCGATCGGAGGAACTAAAGCTACACGTCAGAGCTCGAAAAGACTAATAATGAACAACATAGTTCACTAAGGAACTGAAAGGGCAGAAGATATACAAACTGCGGGTTCCACAAGTAGATGGAAACTTCAGCGTTGGAGGTGCTGAAGACTAACTGGTGGAAAAATAATTCACTACGGAGCTGCAACTGCGGAAGTATGAAAGACTACGGCTTTTGATCGATGACAAGGATCATTCTGATGGCGCGATAATAGATAAACTCTTCCGCGATCAGAAGAACTGAAGACTATGTAGTAGTGGGACAAGGATGAAAGGTTTCAAAAAGTCAGTGATGTGAAGAACTAAATACCACCGAAGTCAAGAATCGGAAGTCAGAACTTGGAACCACTAGCCGTCGGCAAGAAAATGAAATGGGAAGCCGCAATGGCAGAAGAAAAATAGACTAAGGATCCCGATAAATGAAAAAGTTTACAACACTCCAATAAGCATGACAATAAAGGATCATCGGCGATCAGAAGGCATACAGACTACGAATGTACGATTTTTCAGTGAAACATCTCCGCAGTGTCAGCAGCACGGAGGACTAAAGCCCCGATTCAAACCTCTACGGACCTCCGATGGAGATAGAACAGAATCACTGACAGACAAGCATATAAAGTTTTGGAAAGAAAAACAAAGGGGATAGCACACATTGGTGAATGGTGAGACTGTCCATCGGTGACATAGAATACTAAATGCCTCGATTACGTCGCAAATCAAATTCCTGCAGCAATACAATGAAATTTAGTTCATTTCACGGCCGTAACGGAAGAAAAATAGAGATTTAGAGTGCCAACGAGCTAAAAGAAAAAGCCCCCGATCGGCGACAACAGAGATAAGGAGTAAAATGCGAAAGTAGTCAGGCTTGGGGCATAGATGTGATAGAAGAAAAGGCTTTCGATCGACAACTGAGGTAACAAAGTTAAAAAGGTTTCGGGTGGATTAAACAAGACAAAGCACTTCAGTTAGACGCCGATACATTGGTTGTTGGTGGCAATTTCACAGCAAACCAGCAATGGTGGTTATCAGCTACCACTTCAATCATTAAAAGATCGCCAGGTGAACTAGATCTTTGCATTAGATAAACAAACAGTTAGCAAGGGTTTGAAGCCCTAATCTGGAAAATTATTACTTTCAATTATTTTTTATGTAAACAGAACAGATTTTCAGGATCTATAATTTTTACAAGAAGCTATAAATCCCATAATTTTTTGATTAATAAAGGTTCGATTCTGGGGATTTATAAGCCCATCCTATTAGCAAGTGTCTCATCTAGTTTATTCATAATACGAGCTCTTTTGTTGTGATTTGTTCAGCCATCTTCTTTAACATTACTGTACTTAACACTGAATGTGCATTTAGGCGATTTCCAGTTGATTAAAATCCAATAGCTATCATCCTATTAGTAAGTTTATGCAATTTGATTTGTAAGTAACATCCTTGTCAGGTTTTAGACATTTGTATGCATGTGTTATGTGTGTAAGTCTGCTAGCTTGGTGAGTTCTCCATTCCTTCACCTTTTTGTCAAACTACTGAATAAGTTGTAACTAAAAGCCTTGTGATTGAGCGAGCCTCATGCATGTCTTGAGAGTGGGAGGTTATATAGGTTATCTGGCTTGATCCATATCAAAAACCCAAAAACCAGTTTAAGTTACCAGGCATCCTCGAGAAACAACCTAGAGGAGTTTCCTGGAGTGATAACATAATAATTTTCTTAAAGCCATATATGTATGTGAATGTTCTCGTGACAAAGAGTGAGCCCTTTTTGAATGTACAAGATAGAATACAGTCTAAATATTGGTTTAAAATGGTTACCCTAGTGATAGCCTACCACAACCATAAGAAAATCATTGGGTGATAATAGACCCTGTACCATGGTCACTTAAAAAATCAATTGATTTATCAGAGAATCGATCAATCCTCCTTATTGATTTGTATCTAAGAAATTTCCTCTTAACCTTTTGTATCTGATCCTTAGACCTAAGGTGGATCCTTATTTTCATAAACTTGGAAGGTAAATCATCCAAAACATGAGGGAAACCATGTTGATTTCATCTATGCCAACTTCAACCTATATGGCATGTCATCATGTCCTAGGTGATTCCTTTATCATTACAGAACTTCTCTGACATCAATGAAAACCATACTCAACACATGGGAACATACAAGCAATTGCTTGACGTAGGAATTCACTTCTGTTGTGTAGCCAAAATGTGGCATGTGCATTAGTGATAGTAGTCCAAATTTATCTAATCTTCTTTCCCATTTCATTGGAACTATGTGGATAGGGCCATCCTCTATTTCTCAGACAATAGTTAGGTATATTTCCATCGCTAGTTCTCACAATTTGTGTAGGTCATGGATGGCAAAGCCCATATTATGCAGATTTGGAAAATGTTTTCTGTTACTCACACTCCTTTAGGTATTTTTTGGTGTGGCCAACAGATATTTGAATTTTTTTCCAATTATGACATTAGGTGCATCTACTGGCATAAACAAGACATAATCCAACAACAAGGATGCAAATCCTATTACTTCATCATCTGCTAGAGGTGTATAAATTGAGGCACAACAATATTAGAAACCAAGACAAAATTTAGTACAGATAATATAGATCAATTTACTCAATGAAATGCTAGAAACCGTGCAAAATTCTTACAGCTGTGTATTTCTTAATCATTAATTAGAAGAGATAGATTAGAGTGCAATACAATGACATGAATAGCCATGAAATTTGAATCCACGAGATTTCATTCGAATTGAGTGAATGAGAGTGTCTTACTTGTTAGTTGACACCACTCGACACATCAGTTAACCACTTAACTCCAACATAATTGAATCTAACTAATTCAAAGGTAGTTTAGACTGAGTCTAACTGAATAGAACTCAATTGCATGCCAACAAGTAGGTGGAGGCACATTTATTACTTCAATTGGGTGAGTTAAACTGAAACGAGTCACCAAATTTAGGTGAGGAAACCTTTAACACTCCAGTTAATTGCATTTAGATAAAAAATAAGCTCAAATCATGAGAAAGGTGCCTTTATCACTTTAGTTAACTGAAAAGTAGGTAAAACAACTACCACTTGACTAAGCGGGGCACATAAATAAAGAAAAGTAACCCATATTTTCTCCCTGATTGAAGGAGGAAGCTTATTCAGGCTTCTTGATTGAAGGAGGAGATCCAATTTGATGATGGATTCACATTTTGATTCAAAACTTAGGATACATGGTAAATTAGGCCAAAATAAGACAAATAATGATGTGTAGATGGAAAATTACTCCAACACCCCCCTTAAGCTAATGTCATGTGGAGGAGTAAAAAATAGGGCCCCGACAACAAAGGCCATAGGTCAACCTTTACAAAAATAATCCTAAAATGCTTAAAACATCTAAGTGAGGAAAATAGGAAAAACCCAGTGGGAAAGAAAATGCACCCTCAAAATGAACAATGAAGAATTAATATGTCTTCACCATGATGGAAATCACCCCCAACTATGAACAAGGGTAAGAGAACTTCTTCTCAGTGAATCTCTTGGTGAAAATGTCTGCATTTTTCTCATTTGTGGGGCAATATTGTAGAACAATTGTTCTGTCATACACAAGTTAACTGATGTAGGGCATGTGGATCTTGATGTTTTTGGTTCTCTGTCTCTAAGAAAGATATGTCGATATCTTGATAGCACTTTGATTGTCACAAAAAATGACAGTAGAAGTGGTGCTACCAATGTCGAACTCTGCTAGAATGCCTTGCAGCCAAACTGCCTGAATGCATGCATTGACCACTCCTCGATACTCTACCTCTGCTAAAGATGAGGAAATGTCTGTCTACTTTTGCTTGACCAAAAAATAGGCTCACTACCAAACATGAAAAAATATCCGTAACTGGACTTCCAATAAATTCTATCTCCATCACAATCTGAGTTTGCGAATCCTACCAAATCTAGATCAAAATATGCAACATAATAGATGTCGAAGTGTCTAGTACACTACACGTACTGTAGAATCCTTTTGGATTCCCTCCAATGAATTTCATGATGCTGATTCATGTACCTTGATACATAATTCATGACATAACAAATACTAGGCCTTGAATGTGAGAAGTACATAAGACTTCCAATCAATTGTTGGTAGATAGTAGAATCCACCAATGGTGTAGAATTCCCTTCCTCGTGACTGATTTCTGAGAGGAATGGGAAATGTGCAGCCTAAAATTCTTCCATACTAAAATTAATTAGGTTTTTTGAAGCATATGTTTATTGGGTGATCATTATCCCATCAAAATCCTGAGTGATTTCTAGGCCAAGAAATTGCCTCAACAGGCCTAAATCACTCATGTAAAGTGGTTTTTATAAAGCTGATTGAAGAAAGTGTGTTTCCTGTAATTAATAAATCATCAACATACAAAACTATAATCACAAAATTGTTGAAATATTGTAACTTCGAAGAATATTCTATATGTATCTTTTGTGGTCCCCGATGGTCCTACCGGGAGAACCACTTGTATTACTTTGTACCCTGATGCTTCTAATTGAAAGAACTAATAAGAGTTATGAGGTAGTCCCCTCTAATTGTAAAGGTGGGTCATTAGCACCCCAGTGTGGTTACTTAAGCCTACATGTGTAACTCGAGCCTACATGATTTAACTCGAGCCTACATGTCGAATGAGTTAATTAAAGTGAACGGATGAATATAAATAGAGGTGTGGTGCTCCTCATTTGAAGCACACACACTCACTTGTGTAGAGCACTTGTGAAGGAGAGAAGTAGCTGGAGAAGGAGGAGGATCAGGTTTTTGATCTCCTTGTTGGTTTTACCTTTTACCTTTCTGGTGCATCTATATTGAGGAAGATTTTGCTAGGTTTTTTTCCTTTAGGGTTTTCCCAGGATAAATCTGTGTTGTTCTTGTGATACTGTTTCTTTCAGTGATCCTGTTTATATGCTTTTGTTATGAAAATGAAATGAAATACTGATTTTTTAGCTAAGCATATGGAAATTTAACATGGTATCAAAGCTAACCTGAACATGATAGCTTTCACAAGGTGAAATAGCTCTCTCCTTCTCCCCAGAAGAAATTAGGGTTTTCGAGAAAAAATTTGAGTCTCAGAAAACTGCTTGCATAGAAATTTGTGCCCTCCCAAAGCACATATTTTGAGCTTGGAATCAAGTTTTTTGGACGTGTGAGTCTCCAGAAAAGTCAAACCCTAGTTTGACAGCTGCCCCAGAAAATTGCTGAACCAGAAAACTGCAGAAGCTGAATCTTGCAAGTCTGATTTGAAAGGTGAAGAATTGAGATCTCCAAAATCCAAGCACATCAGTCAACTCACCTCATTCAAGCGCATCTCCTGGTAAGGTCAGTTTCTCATTCCACAAAATTTCATTTTTTTGTGATTCTCTGACAAGATGAATCCAAGCACTAAGCTTGAGGACAAGCTAGAAGGCATAGAGAATTTCCAAGCATGGAAATAAAGGATTGGTCTCATTCTCCAAGAGAATGATCTTGATAAGTATGTCAAAGGAGAAGTTTCAGAACCTGAAGAAGTTGAAGCCAAGGAGAAGCACAGAAAAGATATGATTAGGGCACAAAGAATTATTGCTGACTCCATCAAGGATCACTTCATTCCTCAAGTGTCATCCAAGAAGACTCCAAAAGAAATGTAATGATTCCCTTTCCAGAATGTTTGAGGGAAGAAACATCAATAGGAAGATGAATCTAAGAGCTCAACTAAAGAGCATCAAGATGAGTCATGGAGAATCTAGCTAAGACTACTTTTCAATGGTTTCTCCGATCAAAGAGCAACTAGAAGCTATTGGAGATAATATTGATGAAGATGAAATGGTCATGACTGCTCTCAATGGTCTCACTAGACCATGGGAGTCCTTTATTCAGATGATGTGTGCCAGAAAAGAAAGCATGAAGTTTGATGTTGTATGGGAAGACTGCATTCAAGAGGAGACTAGAGTGGCAAATAGAGAAGCCTTACTAAAAGAAGATGATCAAGCCCTAGCCACTCACACCAAAAGAAGAAAAGGCCAATATAATTTCAAGAGAAGAAATTTCAAGGAGTCTCAACCTCCCAGAAGAATTCAAAGGGTAAGAGAAATACCTCCCATTAGAGACTATTCTGATTTTGAATGTTTTCATTGTAACAAGATAGGACACATTGCTCAAAATTGTCCTGTGAAGAGGCAAGAATATAGAAAGAGGTTTAGCAACAACAAAAGACACCATGCTCATCTAGTAGAAGATTAAGATGAAGATGAAGAAGAAGAAGAAGAAGGACCCCAAAGAAAACAAGCAAGAGAAGAAGATGCAGAAGAGTATGTGCTATTCTCTGCACTCTCTGGATCTGTAACTCTTGGAGAAGATACTTGGCTTATTGATAGTGGTACTTCAAAGCACATGACGGGACAAAATAAAACTCTGTCCAAACTTGAAGAAAAGAGCTCTCCTCAGAAAGTATCCCTAGGAGATGACTATCAATATCCAATCAAAGGGGTTGGTGAAGCAAGATACAAACTTGATTTGGGTAATCCCCTAAAGATGAAAGATGTATTATATGTACCTGGTCTAAAGAAGAATTTACTTTCTATCTCAGCTTTAGATAAGAAAGGATTCAGAGTTGCTTTCATAGATGGCCAAGTACTCATGTGGCCCAAAGGAAAGAATATTGAAGATGCAATCACTATTGGTGAAGAAGAAGGAGGCTTGTATAAACTCAAGGGGCACTCAGAAATAGCCCTTGTGCATGAGTCCACTGACCCTAGTGAACTATGGCATAGAATGCTTTCCCACATTAATTACAAGGCTATACCTCATGTGAACAAAGCAGTGACAGGATTACAACACATGAAGAGCAAGCATGAAGGAATTTACAAAGGATGTGAGAAGGGAAAGAACAGTAAGAATCCATTTCCGAAAAGTGAGACTAAAACAAAAGGTACATTGGAATTGATTCATTCAGATGTTTGTGGTACAATGTCTTCTACATCCTTAAGTGGTTTTGAATACTACATCACTTTTATTGACGATTTTTCAAGAAAGACTTGGATATATTTCTTGAAAGAAAAGAGTGAAGTGTTTTAAGAATTCAAGGATTTCAAAGCCTTGATAGAGAATCTTTCAGACAAGAAAATAAAGACACTTCGTTCAGACAATGGAGGAGAATATACCTCAAAAGAGTTTGAGGCCTTTTACAAAGATTCTAGAATCAAGAGGGAACTAACCACTCCATACAATCCTTAGTAGAATGGGGTTGCAGAAAGAAAGAACATAACCATCATGGAGGCACTAAAGACAATGATATATGATCAAGATCTTCCAATGCATCTATGGGTAGAAGCAGCAAGAACTGTGGTTTATGTATAGAATAGAGTATCTCATAGTGCTCTTGGGTTCAAAACTCCAGAAGAGATATTCACGGGAAAGAAGCCTAAGGTAAGTCACCTCAAGATTTTTGGTTGTCCAGTATATATTCATATACCAAAAGAGAAAAGAACCAAGTTGGACCCTTCCAGAAAGAAGGGAATATTTGTTGGATATTGTGAAGTATCCAAAGCATTCATAATTTACATTCCTGGATTTCATCATATGGAAATCAGTCGAGATGTGACATTCGATGAAGAGGCATCCCTCAAGAGATCCCAGAAGTGCCAACATGAAGAAGTATATGAAGAAGAGACACCTCCTAGAAATGAAGAAACTACATGTTTCCCTGAAGATGAAGCTCTTGAAGATCATGACATGGTAGAACCTCAAGAATCTCCTATGATGGAAATATCAAGAAAGAGAAAGCCTACTTGGACAAGATAAATTATACGAGAGGCAGAAAAATATGGAGCTCCTGAAGGCTCCAAAATGGAAAGAAAGAAACCTAATACTTTCTCAAACTATGTAGCCTTGATGTGTGATCTTGTAGATCAAGAACCCACAAACTATGAAGAAGCGGTACAGAAGGAAGAATGGAAAGAAGCAATGACTGAAGAATACCAGTCAATAATGAAGAATGATGTGTGGGATATAGTTCCCAAACCAGAAGGAAAAAGCATAGTATCCTCCAAATGGATATTCAAAATAAAGCATACAGCTGATGAAAGCATCGAGAAGTATAAAGAAAGATTTGGGGCCATAGGTTTCTCTCAGAAAGAGGGAATTGATTATGAAGAGACATTTTCCCTAGTAGCATGGTATACTTCGATTAGAGCTACCATGGCACTTGCATCCACGATGAAGTGGGACTTACACCAAATGGATGTGAAAACAGCTTTTCTGAATGGTGTGATCGAAGAAGAAGTATACATAGAACAACCACAAGGATTTGAAGTTGAAGATAGACATACTCACATATGAAAATTGAAGAAGGCCTTGTATGGTCTTAAACAAGCCCCTTGAGCTTGGTATGAAAGGATAGACAGTTTCCTGTCAATTATGGGCTTTACCAAGAGTAAAGCTGATCTGAACCTTTATCTCAAAGTTGTAGAAGATGAACCTGTCATCCTGTTATTTATATGTAGATGACTTATTCTTGATAGGGAATAAGAAACAGACCATGGAAAGCAAGAAGAAGCTAGAAGAAGAATTTGAGATGAAATACCTTGGGTTAATGCATTATTTCCTAGGTCTAGAAGTATGGCAAAGTTAAGAAGGAATCTTTCTCGACCAGGGAAATTATGCAGTAGAGATATTGAAGAGATTCAATATGTTGGAATGCAAATCCATGGCCATACCCATGGACTCCAACCTGAAGCTGTTCGCTGATGACTCATCAGAGTTAGTGGATGCAACTCATTATAGACAGATCATTGGGTCACCGATGTACTTAACAAATACCAGACTAGACATTTGTTTTGCTGTGAACACCTTAATAAGTCAATATCTGGTTCAACCAATTAGACAGGTTCACCTAGTAGCTGCAAAACATGTGATGAGATATATGAAAGGGACTATAGAATTTGTTCTATACTATGATAGTAGCCATGAGTATAGGTTGTATGGATACATAGATGCAGATTGGGCTGGAAGTATCTTAGACAAAAAAAGCACTTCGGGTGGATGTTATAGTCTGGGATCTGCTATGATTTCATGGTTTAGCAGAAAGCAATCTAGTGTTGCTCTAGGCACAGCCGAAGCAGAATCTATAGCAGCTTGATCTGCTAGTTGTGAAGCCATATGGCTTCGGAAGCTGATGTCAGGATTATTCAACCTAGAGTTGGACACTACTGTGATTCTATGTGACAACCAAAGCTGTATAAAGATGACAGAGAACCCTGTGTTCCATGACAGATCAAAGCACATAGAAATTAGGTATTTCTACATTCAAGATATGATGCAGAAAGGAGATATAAAGCTCCAGTATGTGAGTACTGATGAAAAATTTGCTGATGTGTTGACAAATCATATGTCCTGAGTAAAGTTTGAACACTTTCGAGACAAGCTTGGTATGGTTCAGAAAGACCTTCCCTGAAAGGGGGAGTAGTGATGTTGCAGTGGGATTGTATCATCCTTGGGCACTTGCCTTGAAGTGATATGGAGACCTCAGTATTTGAGAATGAATAAGGATTGTATCATCCTGGGACATATGTCTAGAAGTGATCCGTTGACTTCGGTCATCGAGAATGTGGCAGGATTGTATCATCCTTGAACTTTGGTTTAGAATGGATCTGGTGAGCTTTGGTCATCGAGAATGTGGCAGGATTGTATCATCCTTGAACTTAGGTTCAGAACGGATCCGGTGAACTTCGGTCATTGAGAATGTGGTAGGATTGTATCATCTTTGAACTTAGGTTCAGAACGGATCTAGTGAACTTTGATCATCAAGAATGTGGTAGGATTGTATCATCCTTGAACTTAGGTTCAGAACAGATCCAGTGAACTTTGGTCATCAAGAAGGTGGAAGGATTGTATCATCCTTGGAATTCGGTTTAGAACGGATCCGATGAACTTCGGTCATCGAGAAGGTGGTAGGATTGTATCATCCTTGGACTTCGGTTCAGAACAGATCTGGTGAACTTTGGTCATCTAGAAGGTGGCAGGATTGTATCATCCTTGGACTTCGGTTCAAAACGGATCCGGTGAACTTCGGTCATTGAGAAGGTGGCAGGATTGTATCATCCTTGGACTTTGGTTCAGAAGGGATCCGGTGAACTTTGGTCATCGAGAAGGTGGCAGGATTGTATCATCCTTGGACTTCAGTTTAGAACGGATCCAGTGAACTTCGGTCATCGAGAAGGTGGCAGGATTGTATCATCCTTGGACTTTGGTTCAGAATGGATCCGGTGAACTTTGGTCATCGAGAAGGTGGCAATATTGTATCATCCTTAGACTTCGGTTCAGAATGGATCCAGTGAACTTCGGTCATCGAGAAGGTGGTAGGATTGTATCATCCTTGGACTTTGGTTCAGAATGGATCCGGTGAACTTCGGTCATCGAGAAGGTGGTAGGATTGTATCATCCTTGGACTCTAGTTTAGAACGGATCCGATGAACTTCAGTCATCGAGAAGGTGATAGGATTGCATCATCCCTGGACTTTAAGTCCAAAAGAGATCCAAAGACTTCTTTGTCTTTGTACTATGGTTTGTAGGTTGTTGCTGCTGCTGATGATGCTTCTGATTGAAAGATCAGAGTGTGATGATGATATTTTGATGTTGATATTTTGATAATGATGATGTTGATATTTTGATGATGTTGATGTTTTGATCATAATGATGGTTTGATGATGATGATGTTTTCATGATGATGTATCTGATCAAAAGATCAGAGTATTATGATGATGATGTTGTTGCTGATCAAAAGGTCAAAGTATTGAAGATGTTGTTGAAGATGTTGCTGATCGAAAAAGGTCAAAGTGCTGAAGATGTTGCTGATCAAAAGATGTTGCTGATTGAAAGGTCAAAGTACTGTAGATGTTGCTAAATATGTTGCTGATCAAAAGGTCAAAGTACTGAAGATGTTGCTGAAGTTGTTGCTGATCGAAAGGCCAAAATACTGAAGATGTTGCTGATCAAAAGGTCAAAATGCTGAAGATGTTGCTGATCGAAAGGTCAAAGTACTAAAGATGTTGCTGAAGTTGTTGGTGATCGAGAGGTCAAAGTATTGAAGATGTTGATGCTGATCGAAAGGTCAAAGTGCTGATGATGATGTTGCTGATCATAAGATCAAAATATAATGATGATGATGATGTTGTTCGAAAAGTCAAAATACTGAAGAAGTAGTTGCGGATCAAAACAGTCAGAGCATTGCTGTTACCAAAGAATGAAGATTGAAGATGAAGACTACATGATGTTGAAAAGATTCCAATGATTTATAGATGTGTTACCCTGATGATGTTGATGATGTCCTCTATCCCTCTCCTACTATTGTTTTTGTAGAATACCCTTCTCATTAAGGGAAAGTGTTGAAATATTGTAACTTTGAAGAATATTCTATATGTATCTTTTGTGGTCCCCGATGGTCCTACTGGGAGAACCACTTGTATTACTTTGTACCCCGATGCTTCTAATCGGAAGAACTAATAAGAGTCATGAGGTAGTCCCCTCTAATTGTAAAGGTGGGTCATTAGCACCCCAGTGTGGTTACTTAATCCTACATGTGTAACTCGAGCCTACATGATTTAACTCAAGCCTACATGTCGAATGAATTAATTTAAGTGAACGGATGAATATAAATAGAGGTGTGGTACTCCTCATTTGAAGCACACACACTCACTTGTGTAGCGCACTTGTGAAGGAGAGAAGTAGCTGGAGAAGGAGGAGGATCAGGTTTTTGATCTCCTTGTTGGTTTTACCTTTTACCTTTCTGGGGCATCTATATTAAGGAATCTTTTGCTGGGTTTTTTCCCTTTAGGGTTTTCCCAGGATAAATTTGTGTTGTTCTTGTGATACTGTTTCTTTCAGTGATCCTGTTTATATGCTTTTGTTATGAAAATGAAATGAAATACTGATGTTTTAGCTAAGCATATGGAAATTAAACAAAAATTACCTTCAGATTTTTGTATTTACACATTTTTATCAGAATTACATCTTGCAAATTTTTTTGATTGTAGAAAAGAGTTTATCTTTGCATACCAAGCTCTCGAGGCCTGTTTTAATCCATACAATGATTTCCGAAGTCTGAAAACTAATGTTGAGTCTGATATGTACCCTTCAGGATGATTCATGTGGATATATTATTGAAGGTATCCATCAAGAAAAACACTCTTCACATCCATATGATACACCTCCTGGTGTTTGGATGCAGAAATGACCAAGACTAGCTGAATATAATCCATTTTTTCCACCGGCTCAAAGGTTTAAGTATAGTCCATTCCTTGAACTTGTGAGAATCCTTTGGATAAAAACCATGATTTATATTTTTAGGTTGAACCATATTCATCAAACTTGGTTCAGTAGACCCATTTTCATTGAACAAGTTTACTCCCATGTGGAAGAGAAGCTAGCCCCTAGATTGCATTTTTCTGAAGAGATTGATCCTCTTCATCCATATCATATTTCCATACAGGATGGTGGGCATGATAATATGATTTTGGATCAGATACAATCATCATGTAGCATTTCTCAGACAACAAAGTATCAGTTCAAGAAAGAGCAATACCTGCTCTTTGATAGTCTGCTCAAGTTCTCCTTGGATCAACAGGATTTCCAATGTTTGACCCAACAGATGAGAGAGTATTTTCTTCCCACTTTGGTAGATGATAGGTATCATTAAGATAAGATTTAGAACATGATATTTGGGTTACCCCAGTCAACGAGATTATGTTAGTTTACTCCAGTCAAAGGAAATAACCTCACTACTTGGAGAGGGTTCTGTCGAAAGAGACAAAATTTCCTCTTGCATAGAATAATTAGAACTAACTACGAAAACTTCAGCGGGATAGTTGTCACTCTCAATTAGAAGAGAGGGACAAGACGAAGACTATGTCAAAGGGACTACTTCAGTCTCAACACTCTCTAATGAAAGATCAGGATCGGGTGGAGATGTCATTGAATCGACCACTTTAACTTCACTCTCCAAAGGAAGAGTGGGATCAACCAAGGATGGACTTCGATTGACCACTTCAAATTCACTCTTCAACGAAAGAGTGGGATCAACTGAGGTTAGTGGGATCAACCGAGGTTAGAACTGGATCGACCACTTCGACTTCACTCTTCAACGGAAGAGTGGGATCGACCAACGATGGATTTGGATCGACCATTTTATCAACTAATGGGATGTCAAGTGACAACTTATGATAACATGTTGGAAGCCGTTAATGAGAAACAATAATATATTCCAACAACTTAGAAGCTTCATCCATGCAAGGACAAAGGTAAGTAAAGTGCATGTCCTTACATAGCAAGCAAGGATTTCTAACTTTACCCTTCCAACTCTTAACCATAGAGTCACTGGTTGAGGGGGGATCATCAGCATGATGAACAGAGGCTGATGACATATCTTGTCGGGAAACCTTATATCACTCTTCTAAAACTAGGACCATACCATGACAATATTTTAGAAGGTGATCACCCTTGCAAAGCCTACAAGGGAATTTGGGCTTACGCGATATTGGGGTGTGCAGATCAACACTCTCCACATTGGGAGGAGTGGTTGGTTGAGACTTGGTTTTTTGCTTGCGTTTCTTCTTCTTAATCTTCCTTTTCTTCTTCTTCTTATCCACCTGGCTACTAGTACTACAAATTTCAACAGGTGAAGAGGGAGAAACGGGAGAAGACACATCTGGTGAAGAAGGAGAGGGATCAACATGAGGTTGATGCTCTTGCGATGAAGGATTAGGATCAGAAGCAATTGATGTACATGGGATAACTAGACCGGTGAATAACCAAACAGGTAATCCAATAGTCAAACCAGGAAGGCTTAATGTAGCCATGAGCGGAGGACCAACATCCCCATATGGAGGGAACAGAAAAGACATGCTTGGTAAAGGAGTCTCTTGGTTGGTAGTCCCGAAAGGTGAAGCCATAACTATGTAACAAAACTATCTTTCTCTTCTAAAAAATGTGAACTATCTAGACAACAAGCGCTACTCAAACTAAAAAAGTAAGCAAAATATGTGAGAGGATTGGATTAAAGGTATGGAACCTCACAGGATTGTCAAAAAATCACAACTAGTGTGATTCCAAGACAACCAAAGGGTTAACTCAGATGGTCTCAGTATTCCTAAAAGTGTCTCTCAATATACACAAGGTACATGGGAGCTCAAATAAATAGTAGTGTTTTCTAATGCACAATGGTACACAAGGGGCCTTCCTATATCCAATCGAGTACGTGAAGTACCTTTCGATATACCTCAAGGGTACGTGAAAGGTCGTTCGATATACCAACGGTACGTGGAAGAACCGTGTGAGTCCTAAGTTGCAGCGTAGGAAAATAATGATAGCTCCTACGTTTTATGATTCCTGAACATGTCACTAACCTATCACACAAATTGATAAAAAATTTACCCTTAAGCTAGTGCTTAATTTTATCTTGAACGGTTAGGTGGATGCATGAGGTGAGGACATAAAAATTAAAACCATGTAGTATGATGTGCAAAATCTCACTTTCACTTTAAAAGTATGCCCTACTTAAGGAAGGGAGAGAGAGGTTCAATTCATTTCAAACATAGAATAAATCCCAATCAAAAATAAAAGACACTTTCTTATATGGCCCTTTCCTAACTGAAACAAACAAAATATTCCTTTTTGAACTGAAAAAGAAGTGATATCTCTAATGAAAAGCAAGAAAAGATTGTTACAACTTTAAACAAAAGTGTTCATATGTTTTCAACTAAAGTAAGAATGAACTAAAAGCAACATTCTACAATAACTTTTATATGGATTCTGTCACAATTTTTGAAAAAAGAAAAAACCATATAAAAATCATGTATAACAAATGAAGAAAAACTGTAATGAATCTTTTCTTTTTCTACCAAAGAAGATAGAAATCAGAGATCTAACAAAATGAATTTCTTTTCAAATCCAACTATGAAGCTTTAAAGAACAACATCAATCACAATTCTTGAAAATATGTATGAATTCATAAGCACTCAAGGGGGGTCTGACTCGTTTTTTTTTTAATTTTTTGATTTTTGGTTGAGATTTCTATTCAAAAATGAATTGCAGAGTTCAAAACACAATTGTAACAATATGAAGCATGCATATTAGATACCAAAAGAAGAATTTAAGAATCAAACACCAAACAAGGCTAAGAATAATACCTAGCACTGCTTCTTGTACACAAAAACAGTGAGGTGGCACCGCTCCTTGTACACAGCAACAAAGAGGTGGCACCACTTCTTGTACACAACAAAAGAGAGGTGGAACCCATTCTTATACATAGCAATAGAGAGGTGGCACCACTTCTCGTAGGTTCACACAAGGGCATTCCCAGCTCTAACACTGCTTCTTTAACATAGAGAAAGACCGGTGGCACCGCTTTATGCTAACAGGGAAAGGGAGGTGGTAGCTCCAGAACCGCACTTATAACACAGCCCAAGGGCAGTTCCCGAGATGGAGATTTGAAAAAATAAAAAAATGCAACAGAAAAGTAAGTTACAGTCTAAGTAATGAACCCAGACAATCACCAGAAAACCCAGTGAACCAAAAACATGAAGATCCAAAGGCAGGTAGAGGAAAAAAAATCAAATTCAAAGAAGATCTATAGATCTATGAATGGAAAAGTAGTTCTAGAAATTGAAAATAAAGGTGGAGGTTTCAACTTACCAATGATTTAGAATTTGAAGTAGATCCCCAATGGAGTCACCAATTTTGTTAGCCAGAAATACACACCTTCTATGGACAAGAGTTGGTTCCCTAGATCTGAATGGTTCAGGTCTAGAACAAAACACAAACACCAAATGTTAAACTTCCCCTAGATCTGGTTAATCAACTGAATGTAATTCCATAATACTTCTCTCAAAGGTTGTCCTTGCTATCCTCGCAGAAGAACCTGTAAAATATGGAAAACAACAAGAGAAACATGATAGCATACAATATAATCAACTATATCTATGCTTGTGACCAAGGAATCAAGCAATATAAACACATGAAATAGTAAATATGGGAAAGAAAAGACATTTTTTATTAGAAATGATTGGAGAGACTAAAACCTTCATGCCTTGGTGTTGAGAGTTCCTTCCAATGGCCCCTTGCCTCTAACTTCACCTTTCCTCCAAAGACTCAAGAATGATTTTGACAGAGTTTGGGTATGAAACACAATTCTTCCTCCTTTTTCCCATGGGGGGGTGAGCCAGTATTTCAATGCATGGGAGGATAGGAATGGTTGAGGATCTCATGGGTGGGGTGGAGATTAGATCCAAAAAGGGAGGATCTCGAGCTCTAGGTTGTCCTAAACCATAGGGATGAGGCTCCACAGAGGTCAGCTTCAAGAATCCTCTTAAAGCTTCTCTTTTTGCCCTGAAAACTCGAGAACTGCTCCTCCAATGAAGAAACTAGACGGTGTTAAGGGGGTAATGCTTCTTGTAGTAAGGATAGAAGCAATGGCACCTCTCTTTTCTCATGTATCAGGAGTAGTGCTACCCTAGCACCACCTTTTTTCAATGGAAGAGGAGCGTTACTAGCTCAAAACAAGGAAAAATTGCAAGGGGATATTTTTCCCTATCATTTCTCTAGGGAAAATATAAGGGATTGGAGCAAACAAGGGAATACCTATCTCATATAATGATGGTGACAAGATTTCGGTGTAACAAAGCTACATGCCCTTTCACCATTTTCCAGGTAGGATTCTAACCTCGTTTGGTTTGTGTTCAATGAACTGTTTAGGTAAACGAGATTTGGTAAAACGACATTGTGGGATTTCTTTGTTTATGGGGTTAGGTTTTTTTTACCTCTGTCGTGGTTTTAAATTATTTTCCCCAAACTCATAAGGATTTGTTTGCTCTGAGCTAGATGACCCTTGTAGGATTTCCCCAAGCAAGTTTGCATTAGAATCCCTGGCCTCCCTATTTGTTTTGACTTAGTTTGAAACTTGGTCATGGTTTTTCACCTGGCCCAAGCAATTTTTTCTCTATCACTTAGGATATGGACATGGATAGCTCAGACCCCTAGTGTTTCAATGATGAGGCTAAGGCAGGTCGAGTTTTTCACTGGCCACTCCTCATCTATTTTTTTTTGTTTGCGATGATAGGGGATCAGTGAGGCCCGAAGCTCAGACGGCCATTGTTTTCCTTTGATTTCTAGCCTAAGGTTTCCATGAGAAAGTATATCACCCTTTGTGACCGGCATTGTGATTTCAAAAGGTTTCAAAGTTGACCTAGGATTGTTTGAGTTGCCACCATTTCCTCTGGACTGTTTTCTCGCAGGTAATAAGGTTAATGAAAGGAGGTTTTGCATAGGGTTAAAGACTAATTTTGATGATTCTTCTATATTGTGTTTTAGAACACCAGGAAATTTAGAGTTTGAACTCCCAAAGCAGCAGTTTGAACCCACACTTGAGATGATAGTTCCCTTTTTAGTTTGACCTTGCCTCAAAGTTTTAATGATGGCTAGAGATGACTCGGTAAAGATACAATTATTATTCTCCATGAATGCAATCTTGTTTTTAAAAGAAATATGATTTGTTAGCTAAAGTTTTCTTAGTATATCGTATATATATT
Organism: Pseudotsuga menziesii; assembly: GCA_001517045.1. Classification (NCBI taxonomy): domain Eukaryota; kingdom Viridiplantae; phylum Streptophyta; class Pinopsida; order Pinales; family Pinaceae; genus Pseudotsuga; species Pseudotsuga menziesii. The sequence goes on from LPNX010695934.1 coordinate 86,008, forward strand.
ATAGTAGATTCTCATTTTTTGTTTACATGAATGCATGTGTTTTAATCGCAGGGACACTAAGTTATTTCTTGATGTGATTATATCACAGCCTCAGTCCTCACATAACACCATGCCAAAGAAAGGAAAGAATAAATCCAAGGATTCTAAGGAGGACTCAGACTTGGAAGTCATGTCTAGGATAGATATAATTTATGAAGATACTAAAGCGGTCACTGGAGTTGAACCAGAGTTTAAATGGGGACAGAAATATCCCATGATCACAGATCGGAAGGTCCCAGATGTGGGATTAGAATATATACCCCTGTATGAAAACATATTGAGATCCAGGATCACAAAGGCATCCACATGACCTAAAATTTTCCCTTGTGATGAGGTGATTGGATGGATTTTACCTAAAGCAGACACAAATACTATGATCATGTATAACATCGAAGGAAAAGGTTTTTCCTCCTTCACCCCTGCATACATATCCAAATCTTGCAATCTACAAGCCTCATAAATCAACAAGATGGATGACTAGATAAATGGTTTGAGTTTAGACTATATCGAATGAGCAAAGCTGATGATGATAGCAGGAAATCAATTTCAACATAAATCCTCTTGCGAATATGAAAACACCAGCTTATGCACTCCTTACAGACTTGTATCCCTAATGCTCAACAGAATTTTCGGCAGGGCCAATGGGAAGTTCTATAATATAGGCTATATCCCACTAATGTATCATGTGACCATGTAAGCCATGTTGGAAAGGGTTTTGGGGGCGAGTGAGTTGTGCAGCATCGTGGAAGCTGCACAAGCTCATGTGGAAACACACAAGGGAATATCGGCGCGATAAGCGGGAAAATAACTGATTTTTGAATATTTTATGTATATTTTGACCAAGTTGTGTTGCAATAGGTCAGTAGTGGTTAGAAGTCAATTAGAAGTGGGACCTTCATGTAAAGGCATGAGCCTATTTATAGATCTATTTTTGGGGCAATTAAGGAGAATCATAGGTGAGTCATATGTGATGTAAGTGTGAGAAATTGTATGTGATTGTATGCACGATTGAATGGGATAAGATCTAGTGCGGTCTATTTTATGGAGAATTTTTTGTCTTGACTGGGATTTTATCTGGGCTTCTTCCTGGTGTATGTAGTCTCCGGTTTTGGAGAAGGATTGTGTAATGCAGTACATTTGTGCAAGATTAATATATGATGTGATGAGTATGGCTCAATTCTTGTCTTTTGTTATAGATCTGTTATGATGATGTGACTCTATTTTGTCACAATGGGATAATATAGATGCGATTCAGTCTATGCCCGCTATATCAATGCGATCTGTTGTTTTTAAGTTGATGCAATCTATGTTTCTGTAACTGTCTTATGTGCTATGATGTTTCATGAATAATGCTGAGACATTTTGATACTGTGTGATGATCGCATAAGTTATGGTTTCCCTCTGTCGGATCCCCATATCCTCCTCTCCCATTGTCGAAAACTCGGTTCTGACAGCTCTCCCTTGAACGCCTCAGGTGAGACCTAATCTGTTCTGCAGACGTTGCTAGGCAGAGTAAAACCTATTTGGGCTAGTGCTCAGGGAGATTGCGTTGCAGGGAGTTGACAGAGTGGGAACCATATCGATGAAGCTTTGTTGGAGGGTTTTGCCAACAAATGGTTCCATTGCCAGAACCAAGTTGCAAATAGGAGGGGGATATGTTCTGGCATATGACTCGATAAGAGATTGAGGTATTGTTTGATCTAAAGTTACGGCAGTTTGCTGAAGCTGAAAACCAAAATCCTAAGTTGTCGACGAGCCACTGGTTGGATAGATATATCCATGATGGTACTCATGAATGGTTATTTTATGAATTCCCTATGCTCTTGTATGAATGGTTGGAAAAGTTTTCTAAGAAGAAAGCAAACTTTCAAGGAGGAGATTCAACATCCTGGACCCCATAATTGATCTAGGCACTGCAAGAAACTAGCAGCAAGGCATCGTGGGCAGTTGAGGTATGGTTGGATAGTATCTTAGAAGGATACATCACTGAGTTTGCTATTGATACTAATAAATATTTTAGCGAAGCAGAAAGGGAGTTTTTCAGTGGACCTCGAGGAAGATTTTTATTGTCCCTACAACTATCGATTAAGTAACTAGTCTGTGAAAAGGGTATCCTAAAGATGGACCAAGAGTAGTGGAACTTTGGTGTGCGGGGGTTGTAGGCACTATGACAGAAAGGGGGGAAATTCATAAGGAAGTAAGGGGTAGATGGGCATGATTTTTGGTGAGAATGTAAAGGTCATCTAAGAAACAAGTGTTTGTACAAGGGGAGGAGCAAGGTTTTGAGAAGAGGTAGAGGACAGGAGAAGGTCCTGCTGAAGTCAAAGTGTGATATCGTGAAGAACAAACACACAGGATGAAGTGACCTTTTTGTGACAAAGGGAACATACAAGCCCAGGATACACCTAGAAGAACGACAGGATCGAACCCTAGTAGTAAGGTGTCTACTCCTCTGCGCACTACTCCACCATAAGGAAGGAATGCACATTCTACATCGACTTGCCCGACGTGTCAGCAACAGTATAGTAATAGAGAACCAACAGGAGGAAGAAGGTCTAGAATGTAAGGAGATGAAATGAAGTTGCCAATATTCAATGGAAATGGCACCAACGATCCAGAATAGTATTGGTTCTTATGTGAAGTGATCTGGACTACTCGACAAACTATCAATGATGATGTCAAGAAAAGTCAGCTAGCCACTACTCTAAGGGGCTGCGCATTGGAATGGTTTATGAGGTTCACATGGGTGGTTCAACGAGGCACTGCAAAAATATTGGATGAGATCAGAACAGAGATATTTGAGGAATTTAAGAAGCTGAAGTCTGAATCTCAGTACATTACTAAATTAAAGGAGATCAAAAAATTCTTTAATGAAATGATTTGGGATTTTTAATCAATGATCTATCGCAACACTTGTCCCGCATATCCGACAACCATTAATGCAGCAAAAGATTGCGACATAGAACGAGGCTCTAGATACCACGATGAAATTGGAGGCATTTCTAGTAGGGGAAACTACTATTGGAATGACTCGGATTCAAGCCCAATTGACCAATTTGATGCTGCAATTGCAAGACATCAAAAAGGTCAGGGAAGATCGCGATGATCTTTGGTGCATCCATTGCCATGCAAGCATACATACCAAGGATACCTGCCTGAAGTTTCAAAACTATTTGCTGTCAGGAGCCCCTAATATATTGATTGGTATTGGTGCACCATGGTGCCACATCTGTCAGGTCTATGGGCATTGACACAAGAACTATGATTACATGTAGAAGATGGTTACCAAAGCAGAAAGTTTGTACTGTACATTTTGTCAGTCAGTTGGACATGACAACAAAAACTACCGCACTTATGATTTTCTCCAGGAAAGGACGTATGATTCATACTTTGTGAAAGGGGGGGACCCCTGGATAGCGCAAGCATAGCCATCCGCATAGGTATTGTATACACCACCGCCTCCATTGCAATTTGTCCCCACACAACCACAGCAACAGTTTATAGCGCAGCCCCAATTCACACCACATCCGTAAATGGTGGTATAGCCATAGTATAACCAAGCACCATGACCACAAGTATAATCAGTCGTAATATGTTCAAGTCATGCAATATGTTTAGCAGAAACCTAACCCACCGCAGCAACAAATGGCCCAACTGCAGTATTAGAAAGGAGGAGTTCGAGGAGGATTCTGCGGAGGGTTCAGAGGTCGAGAAGGAGGATTTGGCCGTGGAGGAGGATGATGTCATACATCAATCTAGTGCTACAACTATGGAGTATTTGGAAATTACCAGAGGGAGTGCCCTCATGCATAGTGCACATATTGTGCATCCAATGATAATAATGTTGAAAGTTTCTCTTAGTTGATTGCAAAATGGCAGGCAGGAAAAATTCCTCAGTTACAGAATGCGCAGAATCAGAATTTGCCTGCATTCCAAGTACATAACCAGCTGATAATGCAAAACCAAGTCCAACCACAGACTCAAACTCAGAACCTACCTCAGACACAGAACCAACCGATGAATCAACCACTGAATCAGAACCCGCCTTTGAACTTAAACCAGGGATCGACAGTTGCCACTATTCAGGCTGAGCCACGAATGAAGGATGTTGACGTTGGGATTATCACTCGCACTGGTGTGACAACTGGAGATGATGGACCATGGCTACAAGTTTAGATCACTGGTAAGAAGAAGTTCACATTTGATATTGCGACAGAGAAACATACCTTCTTTGACGCAAAGAACAAAATCAAGAGAAATCTGGGTAAGTTACCAATTGTTGATATGCCATTTGCTTTCGATCCATCTGTAGAGGCAATACCATCATGGCAGTATGGTACCTTGCACAATTTATTTGATATTTTTCTATCACTGGCAAGGGACTCAGATTCCCTTGTCAAGCTTGAGACATTATTGCACCTCCCGGATAAGATAGTGAAGGATTCTGCTGTGAATTCCTTGCAAAAAAGGAAGACCGACAAGGAGATGAGGATGAATGTCTAGATTGGAGATTATGAGGTTGACTCGGTCATTTTGGACCTTGGATCGGATGTAAAAATCCTGATGAAGAAAACTTGACAATTGATGGGAAATCCAACATTGGGATGGTTGCTGGTACAGCTGTGTTTAGCAAACCAGGCGAAGGTTCATCGCATTGGTCATGTTTCAAACTTGGTTGTTGACATTGAAGGTATGAAAACACGTGCTGACTTTCACATGGTAGAGGTTGTAGGAGATGGTGGTTCCTATCCCGCATTGCTAGGAATTGGATGGGCTAATGATAGCATGGCAATTATCAACTTCAAAAAACATGTTATGACATTTGAAAACCAGGATGTTAGGGTCATTTATCCTATGGACCCTCAGGAAGGACGGTGATATATCGAACCTGTAAAGGATGAAGTCGGGAGAAGTTGGGATCATGCTTATAACATCTCTGAGGACTATATCCATCCTACCATTGATGGAAAAATTGGATGGCACAGCGCAAGTTCTGCATCCTCCAACTCCGATGATGCACTAGAAAATTGGAAGAATCGGTTGCATGAGGTATCATTCAGAAAATGCGGGTTTATTACATAATATTTTCGACATGTTGCGAATGAGACATTAAAGTTGCCTATTTATGAAGGACTGCTGGGGCTATCAGAATTCTTTCAGGTATTTGAAGAGAAGGTGTTTGAACCGCAAAGGATACTAAGTCTTGATGTATCACTGAAGGCTACTCCGGCTTGATGGTGGGTGACACACAAACAGACAATCCATGATTGGGAGCAGTGTCGTGGGTTGATGATGGTCTGCTTTGGTGATATAGAGGTCTATCATGCTGGGAGATTGTTATAGCGGATTTCACCACACTAGGTGAATCACACATTGTATGGCCTTCCCCTATCCCGCTGCAGACTCATTATTCCCTATGGACCTTTTATTGTCTTTTGATGTATCATTGACCATCCCTAAAAACATTAGAAAAATGATATACGCGGCCTTTTCCCCGATAACCGCATACATACGCGGATATTCCCTCTATAGTCGCGTACATCGAGATGTGTGCATAATTCAAAACTGTTGGACCGTTCCTTGCCTTGAATCCGACTCATATGATTCCTGGCCTTCCATATGCCTTGAGATCGCACGGATTCGACCTTTCAGTATCACTTTGAAAAGCTATATAAGGAACCCTTTGGTACATTGAAAAAAAAAAGAAGAGAGAATTGAGAGTACTGAAACTATAGTCCATTGTTTCCAGAACTATACTTGAGTCTGCATCCCTTTGTCCCTTTGGAGCACTGTTGTGTTCTT
>LPNX010695934.1:92052-178545 GCA_001517045.1 Pseudotsuga menziesii
TGATTTGCTCTTGGTTTCTCTCTATTTCTGTGTCGCATGTTATAGTATGTTTGTCCATTGACACTCCCCTTTATTGGTTTGGCCTTGACCTGCTTTTTACCACTTCCTTCTCTGTATACGCGGGTTTTTGGCCAACAGTCGCGTGTATACGCGGGTTTTTGGCCAAAAGGCGCGTACATATGCAGCTGTTCTTTGTACAGTCCCGTACATCCTCCCTTTTGGTGAGTTTGATGTTGTGGGAAGTTGCTGGGTGGGTTGTGAGTGTGGTTGGGTCTTCCTTGGGTCTGAAGTTGTCTGTTGGATGCTTCTTTTGCGACCAGAGACCATTCGTGCCTATCACAGGTATTATGTCTGAACTGGCATATAGGTTAGGATTTCACATCCACTTGCACTTATGCATTGCCTTATGACCGTTCCATCTTAACCTTAGGTACGAACCCATTCCATGGTATCACAGAACCTTCATGCTGCTGTTAGAAGTGATATTATGTGAATGGTAGAGCTTTCCTATACATGGGTGCCCTAGTTAGCTCCCTTTTGCATTTGGTACCCATGCTGTGGGTCCTCTCTTAGGTTGGAGTCCGTTGTATAGTATTGCCATGACATTTAGCAAGAGCCTCATACTCCTCTTGATCTTATGCTGGCCTGTATCCCCCCGGACTCCCCTTATATCGAGTTGTGAATGCATTATCATGAGCTTTGCCTATCTTATTGAGCTTTATGCCGACTCCCATGACATTGCGTTTAAGCCATATAGCCCGAGCTTGTCTCATGTCTAGCCATGCAGAGCCTTTATTTATATCTTTCGCAGCTTGATTCCCTTTTTACCGGGAGGGGATTTTCTCCCGAGTGTCGATATCCTACACATGTATCCTTGCATTGAGCATAGGTATGTTCCACTGCTTGGAACTAGTTTGTTTGCCTTTATGACACTCGTCTCCTCCTAGTTTGTAACTATAAAGCTAGTTTATTCTTTTTTCAAGCTTTTCAAATAACTGAAAAAGACCCCAAAAAATCAAAAAACCAAAAAGCCGGACAAGAAAAGATATTATCTTTGGCAGCTGTCGAGTCATGTCGCCTTTGAACAGAGCACTGTATATCACATCCATTGGTTGGGTTATAGTTTGACTTTAGGAGCTGTACTCGTTATCTGAGTTTTATCTCCACCGACTGGTTAAGCTTCCAGTCCCTATGGAGCCTCTATTGATGCCTCCTGGGTCATAGAGATGTCCCAGTTTTTATATCGAGTCTATGCTTCCTTCATTCAGTCACCATACGCCGTTATGCTCTTGTTCGAAGGAAGTTGAAACCTGAGTCGGCCATTCCTCAGTTATCTTGACTTTGCATGTCGGCCATTCCCGGTACAGTTACTGGTTCGTGCACCTTATGATCGAGTTCTTCCATATTATACAGCCTTGCTGAGTACCTCATGTTGGATGATGGGGGATGCCTTAATGCCCTCCTTCCAGTGGATTTCATCCCATTGACTTCAGATCATATATTTTTGGATTGGAGTCTAGAGTCATTTTGAGTGCCTTGAGACTTGCAGTCATCAGTGGCAGGTTCTCTCGCCATCGACAGTTTTGGGAATACATCAATGTCCCCTGATCGATGGATTCTCTCAATTGTTCGACCTCAACACATTTATTCACACTTGTTAGTTTGCACTCTAGTACCTTGATTCCCATTTTCATTATTGGTGGGTGATCTCGCGTCTGTTAACGGTATACATCAATGACCGGTAATCAGACGATGGACTACTATGTTCGACCTCGACACCTCTATTCGCATAGTAGGACATGTACTCGTAGCGGTTTGTGTAGAAGACCTTCCAAATTGGTGGCATCCACTATATGCTACCTCCTTGATCGTGCCAGTGTTCATGAGATTTCATCTCTCGTGACTTGTTCCAGTATATGTCGAATATTTCCAGCCACTATGGAGATCTTGATTTGTTATATATCTTCAACCTATGTGGAGATCATTGTACTTTGTATATCTTCATCATGGAGATTCTGATCTATGTATATTGTACGTGACGATGACCACATATGTTCTATCATGTTTCATGCCTATTCATGGCCATTGTACTCTTATGTATCCGGGACTACTCTATGTACTTGCAGTTATATGCAGAGTTGTATTATGGTATTATGTTGATTGGGTGGCTGGTATTCCATTTGGGTACCTTCATCACTTCACTTCTGGGATGGAATTATAATGTATTTCGGCCATCGTATAACCCCTCTGATCTCATACATTAGGGGGCATCTGTTATAGCGGATTTCACCACACTAGGTGAATCACACATTGTATGGCCTTCCCCTATCCCGCTGCAGACTCATTATTCCCTATGGACCATTTATTGTCTTTTGATGTATCATTGACCATCCCTAAAAACATTAGAAAAATGATATATGCGGCCTTTTCCCCGATAACCGCGTACATACGCGGATATTCCCTCTATAGTCGCGTACATCGGGATGTGTGCATAATCCAAAACTGTTGGACCGTTCCTTGCCTTGAATCCGACTCATATGACTCCTGGCCTTCCATATGCCTTGAGATCACATGGATTCGACCTTTCAGTATCACTTTGAAAAGCTATATAAGGAACCCTTTGGTACATTGAAAAAAAAAAAAGAGAGAATTGAGAGTACCGAAACTATAGTCCATTGTTTCCAGAACTATACTTGAGTCTGCATCCCTTTGTCCCTTTGGAGCACTGTTGTGTTCTTCCCAAGCTTGCCTTTGTTAGTGAGCTTGCTATCAGAGGGATGGAGGATTGAGGTGGTGGAGGCCCAAGTGGGGGATTCAATTTCTCCGGTTCGCAGACGTGCCGTCAGAGGTTGTCACTTGTAATCTCTGATTCATATTAATAGAAATATCTTTTCCTGTCCAGTAATGTGTATTTGAATGAATGTTGCATCCATTGGAATATGTCAAATGCTTATACATTATTGATTATATATGCTAGAATAGATCTAACACCATGAAATATAGTATGCTTGTATTGTTTACTTGTTGTTGAGGACGTGCTATAACAATTCAAGCTGAATATTGGAAAGCTCAACGGGGATCTACTTCAACCGTCCGAAATAAGGTACAAGGTTCGATCCTTTAGTGTTAGATGTTTTTTAATTTCGATTGCATATTGGGAAAGATTGATTTCTGGAGTCTAGCTGTCTGTTGTGGTACCCCAAGCCATAGGAATTTCTCTCCGTAACAGAGATATGACGGATGAAATGACCCAACCAGTCATTTGATCAAGTGTCAAACGTTATGGACATTGTGACCCATACATGAGTGGGTTCACGCTTTTGTTCATACTCTAGAAGAGATGCCAAGATCCTGGTATGTGGCAGCAGAATTGTGCAGAAACATTACCACTTGGGAGGAGTTGTCAGTTTGTTTTGTGCAAACATTTAGCTTTCAGGAAACCAACCCCGAGGTATGTAACGCTTTGCACATTATCCACGATGTAGTACTAAAAGTCATCCCTGTTGCATATCTTGTTGATCCTCATGCAAATTACTCCATCCAATCCATGATGACGTGCTACAACTTGTCTGGGGAACCTGAAGATGATGACAAGTTGCAGAATGTTAATATCCCAGAGTCTGAAGGAAGTCATGGTGTTGGAGCTCCCAACATACCAATGGAATCGATGAATTAGCCGCTGAGGATCCAGAAAGTGAACATTGGGTCGGTAGAAAATCTAAAATTTGCTAATGTCAAAGACTATTTGGGTGAAGAGACTGTGGCCAAAATCACAGATCTACTGCATGAATTCCAGGACCTTTTCCCAACACAAATTTTAGAAATGAAGGGGATACTCGACGACTTGGGGGAAATGAATATTCCACTCAAGGCAGATGCAAAACCAGTACGCTAGAGGTCATATAGACTTAACCCATGGTACAAGGATCGCATGAAAGCTAAGATCAATAGGATGCTCGATGTTGGGATCATTGAACCGGTAGAAGAATCAGAATGGATAAGCCCGATGGTGGTCCAAGATAAGAAGACTGGTGAAATCTGCTTTTGTGTCAATATAAGAAATTTAAATGATGCATGTGTACATGATTCATTCCCGACCCCTTTTACAGATGAAGTCCTGGAAGTTGTAGGTGGCCAAGAGGTATATTCCTTCACAGATGGATTTTTGGGATACCACCAGATCCAGATTATCAAGGAGGATCACCATAAGACTACATTTGTCACCGAGTGGAGCTATGTCCAATATATCATCATGCCATTTGGGCTGAAGAATGCACCCACTATATTCTCTCGTTTAGTTGTTGTTGTATTTAAAGATTGTATTCAAAAATTATTGCAGGTATATATGGATGATTGGACCGTCTATGGCCTGATTAGAGACCATCAGGACAATCTGTGATTGATGTTGGAATGGTGTAGACATCATCAAATTGAATTGAATTCAAAAAACTATATTTTCTGTGCACCCTTTGGCATGCTACTTGGGCACATTATATGCAAAGAAGGTCTGTTGGTCAATTCGGTGAAGATTGCGTTGATCCTCAGTTTACCACAGCTGATGAATATAAAGATGCTCCGAGAAACATTGGGACATACGGGATACTATCACAAGTTTATCAGAGGATATGCTGCGATTACCGCTCCCATGGAAAAGCTGTTAAAAAAATACGCTGCATTTGAATGGACTCCAAAATGTCAAGGAAGCTTCAACACCCTAAAGGCCAAGATGGCCTCTGCACCAATACTGGTTTTCCCTGATTGGAATAAATAATTCCATGTGTATGTCGATGCCTCTTCTACTGCATTGGGGGTTGTTCTTGTGCAGCTAGGTGAAGGTGACTTGGATCATCCAATAGCATATTCCAGTAGAAAGTTATCATTCGCTGAACGAAATTATACCACGGCTGAGAGGGAAGGCCTCGCGATGGTTTATGCTCTGAAAAACTTCAGCCAGTATTTGTTGGGAGGACATTTCAAGATGTTCACTAAACATTCTGCTTTACAATACCTAGTCAATAAGCCTGTGTTGGGGGGGATAATTTGTAGGTGGTTGCTTTTGTTCAAAGAGTTTGATTTTTAAATAGTGGTAAAGCCAGGATGGTTGAATGCTTGCCCGAATCATCTGTCGTGTATTTTGAATGGTGAAGAACCAACCAATATTGATGATGGCTTGCCAGATGTGCAATTGTTTTGGGTTGACGCCACAAATGATCACTATGCACCAATTATTTAGATTTTGTCTACTGGAATTTCCCCAGCAGACATGTCGACTAGCCAAAAGAAGCAATTGGTTGTAAAAGCCTCCGATTTTCAACTAATTGCTAGATATTTATACAAACTTGGACCAGATGAAATATTGTGATGGTGCATCTTACTGGATGAGCAGGGTCCCATTCTAGAAGAAGTGCATGCATGATTCGCAGGAGATCACTATGGAGGCCGCACTACTGCATGAAAAGTGTTGCATGTTGGGCTCTGGTGGCCCATGTTGCATAATGATGTCGCAGACTATGCAAGGAGCTGTGATGTCTACCAACGGGTTGGTAAACCATCGTGGAGGGATGATATGCCACTGGTCCCACATGTGACTCTGCAACCATTTGATAAATGGGATGTAGACTTTGTGGGTCCTATCAATTCACCAGGTAAGCGCACTGGCACCCGCTATATTATTACTGCAACTGACTACTTGAATCAGTGGGTGGAAGTTGTACAAGTAGTTGATTGTACCACTACGATAGCAGCAGGGTTTATTTTTTAGAACATTGTGACATGATTTGGGTGTCCAAGAATCCTGATGAGTGACCAGGGAAGTCATTTTGTCAACCAGACATTAAAAGCGCTAACTGAAGAGCTCTAGATACAACATAAGAGGAGTACACCATACCACCCACAGGCGAATGGTACTATTGAGCCCTTCAACAAAATTTTGGAGACAGCGCTGACCAAGGTATGTAACAATAACCGTGATGACTGGGATTTAAAAATTCCTACAGTTCTATGGGCATATCGCACTACTTGCAAACGGCTAACAGGTCAGAGACCATTGAATTTGGTTTATGGGAAAGAGGCAGTCATGCCTATGGAGTATATCGTTCCCAGCTTGTGCATTGCTGCAGCAACAGACATGGATGATGTAGAGGAATTAGAAGAATGCGTTATGCAATAGAGTAAGCTTGAAGAAGATCACTTCATCGTAGGCTTCCAACAACATGTAACAAAGGATCGACAAAAGGAATGGCATGATATCCATATTAAGCATAAACAGTTTGTGACATGAGATTTGGTGTTGTTATACAACAGTAAGTTCATCAAGCATCTAGGTAAGTTACAAATGCACTCATTAGGCCCTTATCTTGTTCAATCAATTACATCTGGCAGTGCAGTTCAGTTACAACAATTAGATGGTGTAATGTTGTCGAAGCTCATCAACGGGAGTCACTTGAAGCCCTATAGAATGGGGCCAGAGATGCACACCACATGAAGTATCGAGGAATTTAAAAAAAATGAAGATTTTAGGTCAGCAGAGTAAGGCGAGTCCCGGGGGAGAGGCTGCGTAAGGATAAAATTGTTAGCGGTAGTCGGTTGACCAGTTGCGATAGTTGCAGGGCTATGGGGTGGTCAAATCAAGTAATAAATGCAGGTAGTTAAACTAGTTGGCTGGCGGTGCTTGTTGAAGCGACCCACATTAATGGGTGATCCGACTATTAGAAGCATAAGATCGCTGGCATATTTGGCATCATTAATACCCGATTTGGCAATAATGGTGAAGTTAGATTTGGTAATGATGGATTTGAATTCGAAGTGGCTATAAAACACCACACAGGATGCGTCTGATGGAATTATTAATTTGCATGAGCAGAGGTAGAAGGTGGATTCTATGCAGAGTGTTGAGTGAAGTACAATTCGAGCTATGGAGTGTATTTTCAGGTTTTGAGGGGTAAGGGATGTTGAGCGGCCTTGACGCTATTGATATTTTGAGTGAGTACGAGTCCCCTATTTGGCCCATGGCTATAGAATAAGAAGTCATGAGTATGCGAGTGGGTTCATCGTCCATTCCGAAGCGGAAGTGGCAGACTCAGAGACCTAGTCCAATGCCACCAGAGAAGAGGCAAACTCGCACGTCGGTGAGAATGTGGGGAGAAGGAACTGCACAGACTAGGCCATCGAGCTCAGGAGCTGTTGAGTCCGAGGCACCTCAGGGTGTCTTGGTGCATTATATTTTGGGATACGTTTCTCCTACATGTCCAGGATCCAAACCATGGCAGCTGTTGAAGAATCAGAAGTACCCACCCAAGTTGCCAACGCTGCTAGAAGGGATGATCTACTCAGTCAATATCATCTTTGCATTGATCAAGATCAATTTTGATGATCATGACCCAATCTTGCTTAAATATGGTTGGGACAAGCCATATGAATCCATCCATATGACGCCTGGTGGCCCCATTCAGTGAATTCTGAAACCATGGGCCAGTGGATTAGACAAGTTTGGGTTATTGGGGCTCATCAATATGCCCCATTTTGGCTGTTTGAATGAAGCACATGCGTGTGTGAAGAAATTGTTGGCGTGTTTCCATGGAGGGATGCTTTGGCTAAATACCCCGATTCTTGTCACAGTCAACTTGATTACAAGCATTACTGGTTTGCCGAAGGCTAGGGAGGACCCGATGCAATATATTCGTGGAAGGGATACATATAATAAACTTGCGAAGTAGTTGAAGGAGCACTTCGGTTTACAACGGTATGGTCGTGCTTATTGCATTGACAATATTAATTCACAGACAGTGCGTATTTGTGCAATAATTCTGGCCAGCAAGGTTGTACACAACAATAGACTAGTCCAATGCAATTCAAGTGTTGTTTCCTATGCCTAGAAATGTGCCAAGGGGGTACAAATGAATTGGTATCTATTTTTGTTGAATTAGTTGCTTGAAGATGTGCTTGCTACTCAGACTGGGAGGCCCTTTTCCTATAGTTTTTTGTTGATTCTTATCACTCTTGTTTCTTGGATGGAACCCAAAGACTACCAACCAATGGCGGTTGAGGCAGTCAAGGTGTGCCGCGGTTCCTGCTATCAGAACCTATGGTGGGTCGAAGAGCCCAGTCTCCAAACAGACTGTGCCATTCATTTCTAGATCTATTAGGAAGCAATGCAGGCTACCACCATTGTTGTTCCTAGATTTTCTCCCTACGCCACAGCCAAGTACCAGCGGATCCTTCGGTTTGCTATTGGGCCCCACACCATTCATATTCAGGCCAGGCAGGACCCTGATTGGAAGTGGCTACAATTGCCTTATAAATTCACCATGGAATAGTTGGATGCTATTATGTAAGATTAGCCAGGGGACTGGTGTGTCCCGGTGAGTCAAGAGGAGTTAGATAAGGAGCTACCCCTGGAGGTCCTTGAAGACCCTACCCTGCAGGAATTGAGCAATCATGACTTCGAAAATGAATCATCAACGGATCCTGAAGATGTAGCATAGCATATGCGGGAGCAGACTTGCACCAAATGGCATCAGTAGTACAAGGTGGGTAGTGGTACTAGATCGGGGATGGAAGACTAGCTACAGCAGCTTATCAAAGATATCACTAATTCATCTACAACTGTGACTACGACGATCTGCGAATCCAACCATGAAGAGTTTGGTGTGGTAAGAAATAAAATAGAGTTCATTTTTTATATTGTTTCCAGACAACCATCGACAAGACCTCTGTTGCAAGATAGCCCATCGATCAACACTGAGCCCCAGGCTAGGAATGTGCAAGTTTCCTTGACTGCAATCGACGCCGGCAATGAAGAATTTCACCAGTAGCTACACCCAATCCAAAGCATGACTTTGGATCTGAAAAAACTATCAACTATAGTGTTGGTTGAGTTGCAGCATGGAGTCGCACTAGAGTTGGAAACATGGCAACAAGATTTGACTGCAGGCTATGTCAAGTCCTGGAATACCGCTGCGAAGCTGTAGAAGGAAGCAGAAGAGCTGCACTAGGTCCACGTGTAGTTGGTAAAGGAGAAGTTACAAGAAATAAACCAATTGAAGGTGACACAAGCTGAGTTGCAGCGACAGGCTTCTGAAGATATTACCGACCTCAAGAAGGCGCAAGACCGCCAAATTGTTGAGCAAGCGCAGCTATGTGCTCGGTGCAAGGAAGTTGAGCAGGCTATTTCTGATGCCTACCAGAACATTTTTGACAATACCACAGGGATCACCCCAGTTGACAAGGCCAAGTGATTGGGGAAAAATTTGGTTCATCTTCAGGACAATAACTTGCTGCTCCAGGACCAGGTACAACCCACAATGCTGCCGGAGCAGGTTGCCGAGCACAAGACCTCCATTGAATAAATTGCCCCTTAGTTCGGCACCATGGAGCAAGAGGGTAAAAATGTTATGGAGGAAAGCACACAGTTTTCGCAGAGTATTGTTCTGGATGAGCAACTTGATCAACTAACTGCGCAGGTGCAAGAGGCAGAGGGTCAGTTGACATCCATGAAGATGCCACTGAAGGCCATGCCATTGATGGTGGAGATCACCTAGGCCACATAACTGAAGGATTTATAGCAGCGAGCTGCTCGTGCACAAGAATGCCAAAAAAAGTGCCACAAGCAGCTTGGTGAATTCCAAGAAATCGGTGGCCAATTGTTTGTTAAGGCCATCGCCATGCTCCAGGTTTTTTAAGAGAATCGATAGATGGTCGACAGCAAGGCTAGTGAGGAGCACCCCGTCCAACAAAATTTTCCTAATTGTCAGAGTATTGCCAGTAAAGTCCAGCTGCAGGTTCAGGAAATTATGCAGCAATTTGAAGATTTTAAGGACAAGACTTCGACACACACCCTATCAACTTGATGTGGCTCGAGGGCGAGCCAAAAAACTATGTTGGGGGCCTGTTGGAAAGGGGTTTGGGGGCAAGTGAGTTATGCAGCATCACGATAGCTGCGTAAGCTCACGCAGAACCACGCAAGGGAATATCGACACGATAAGCGAGAAAATAACCACTTTTTGAATATTTTATGTATATTTTGACCAAGTTTTGTTGCAATAGGTGAGTAGCAGTTAGAATTCAGTTAGTAGTGGACCCTTGATGTAAAGACATAAGCCTATTTATAAATCTATGTTTGGGGAAATTAAGGAGAGTCGTAGGTGATTCGTATGTGATGTAAGTGTGAGCGATTATATGTGATTGTATGTGCGATTGTATGGGATAAAATTTGGTGCGATCTGTTTTATGGATAATTTTATGTCTTGACTGGGATTTTATCCAGGCTTCTTCCTGGTGTATGCAGTCTCTGGTTTTGGAGAAGGATTGTGTAATGCGGTACATTTGCGCAAGATTAATATATGATGCGATGAGTATGGCTCAATTCTTGTCTATTTTTATAGATCGGTTATGATGCTGCGACTCTATTTTGTTACAATGGAATAATATAGATGCAATTCAGTCTGTGCATGTTATATCAATGCAATCTGTTGTTTTCAAGTTGATGCAATCTATGTTTCTGTAACTGTTTGATGTGCTATGGTGTTTCATGAATAATGTTGCAATATTTTGATACTGTATGATGATCGCATAAGTTATGGTGTCCCTCTGTCGGATCCCCATATCCTCCTCTCCCATTTTTGAAAACTCGGTTTTGACAGCTCTCCCTTAAACACCTCAGATGAGACCTCATCTGCTCCACAGACATTGCGGGACAAGGTAAAACCTGTCTGGGCCAGTGCTCAGGGAGATTGCACTACAGGGCATCGATAGAGTGGGAACCCTTGTCGATGAAGCTTTGTTGGAGGGTTTCACCAACAAGCCACTATATTCATCTGGGCAGACATTGTAGCCAACAACTTGTCTTCTTACATAGGTGCTGCATTAAGAGGACTGCTACAAAGAAAATAAGAATTCTACATGGGGTCATATTTAATTGATTGTATCTTATGCATGTACCCATTCTCAAATATGAACTGTAGTTGGAACAAAGAGAAGACACCCATTTACACTTCATATCAGATCTAATGGGCTCATTAGTATCACAATTTTTACAATCTTATCTATGAGGAACTTTTGATGCCACTCTACCATTTGATCTTTCTTGAAGAGTGCAAGTGTATGTCTGAGGGTGCACTAGAAGTTATAAGTGAATATGGATACTTTTGTTTCTTCAAAGAAGGCACCTTTTTGAGGATGTATGGAGGGACTAGAGCCCTATCACTATTTCCTAAGTATGCCACTGATTACATCGTTCATAAGGAAGTAGTAAGACAATTTTTTCTAGATGGACTTGGGAATTTTATGTTTGACATGAAGAAGGCGTTCTACCCACCAATGCCTTTCTATGTTGGAAGCTACAAGTTTTCAAAAGTAAAATGCACGCCAGATTTTGTGAAGGACCTAGGAAAATTCCACTTCGGTGAGAAGAGTTTTCATAGGAACAATTCCCAGGGCAAGGTTGTTGCACATTGTGCACTTGTAAAGGTAAATTTTTAATACTCTGACCATTGGGACAAGGACGAAGAGATTTTTAGAAATGCATGCAATATGACTACTTTAAATAAGCGGTTCAGACAGAAAGCCACAACAGTAGGAGGAAAGGCAAGCAACAACACTACAGAACAAGAAAAATAGAAAGCGGAAGACTACTGAGAACTTGAAGATAGAGTTTGAACTCGTGGATTTCAGCAACAAGACTACTGCAAGATTGACTGCTGGGGTCAGAAAAACTTTGGAGAGGTGTATATAGTTTTATAAGAGGATGCTCAAAACACATAATATATGTCAAACCTCTGCAGCAAAAAGAATCCAGGAGTTTCATGATTGAGAGGGACATTTGAAATACCTCCAAGACGGATTGTAGGAGGATGAGCTTCGCATACAACAATTTAAAGGCATCAGTGAGAAAGTGGTAAATATTTTGGTTGCACAAGCCACAGTTAGTAATTTCCTTCTGGAATACCAGCTCAGAATAACTCCGCCCAAAGCAGTAGAAATTAAGTCACAATTGGCCATACATGAAGTGGCAGTCAGATTGCTGGAGCCTACAGATTTAAAGACCGTCGCTGCAAAAGCTGCTGCATGAAAAGAATTCATTGGGGGATTAGTTGGTCCCTCCTAAGTTTTGTCTTGTTTACATGTGGCACTTTTTGTAGATTATCTTATTTTATTTCTATTTTCCTAGTGTGAGTGACATTAGAGGAATTTTAAGGTCTAAAATGGGCCTCCTAAGGAAAATAATAAAACAATAGTTAAAATAATAAAATAATATTTATTGATTTTGGAGGGAAAAAAAACTACTTTTTTGTTCATATTTTCGATATATCTCCCTGTGTTTTTACTCAAATTTCGATTGGGAGAGATCGTTGGATGTGGAATTTGATTTTGCATCCAACGAGTACCCACACTGCATACTTTTGATGGACCCCTCTTACCCAAAAACAAGAAATACCTAAAAAAATGTGATGATGATGTCATCATCACATTTTTTTAGGTATTTATTGTTTTTGGGGTAATAAGGTCCATCAAAAGTATGCATCATGGGTTCTCGTTGGATGTGGAATCAAATTCCACATCCAACGAGCTCTCTCAATCGAAATTTGAGTAAAAACACAGGGAGATATGTCGAAAATACAAACAAAAAAAGTATTTTTTTTTATGACAAATATGTCAATTCAACCATTATGGTTGGCTCATTTTATTGGAATTCTATTGGTTCTTGAATTGTAACTCACAAGAACTTATTGTTGGCACTTTTTCTTATAAGGACCATTTTAGACCCCAAATTTCCTCTAATGCTAGAAGATGAATTCTGTAAGTCGAAGACTCAAGGAAGCCTAAAAGGCTGGGGTAACTCAAAAGTCATTTGTAAAATGTATAAATAGGGGTAAAGTAGAGATTATAAAGGACTTTTTCTAGCGCATATATGCTAAAGCTATTTTTATGATAACTACTTATTTTATGAATAAAGAGAACCAGATTTTGTTGAAGGAAGTACTATACGAGTTTCCAAATGGATTGTGTGGATTGCTAAATGATGAGGTATTTCTATTTTAGCCTTCTATACAACTATGATATCGTTCTAACTTGTTGAATTATTTTTGCAATTTCTGAATGATTTTACTTTCTATTAAGAATCTTGTGCATGAAATGAGTAATGAATTGTTTCACATGACACAACTATCTCTGTTTATATTTTCCTACTGTATTTATGTATGATGAATTTGAACAACTACCTGTAGGATTCCACATGCAATAGTACATTAAATTACTCAATTATATATAAACTTTGCTCCCCTATGGATAGGTATAATAGTTCAGTTGTTGTTTTCTTTGGGTGATTGAGGAGAAACTTATTCATGCAAGGCGAGAGGTAAGACCCTGCACAACTCACTTGTGAGGTTCTTGTTTTGGAAATCATTTGCATTTGGTTTAGGCACTTGTATTTCATCCATTAATATAAAATACATAAACGATGGATCGGGCCGCAACCGGTAAAACAGACTTAAAATTTTCTTTTAATTCTAAGTAGCTGGGCCGCTAACCAGACGTGTTCCCCATTTCAAATAGTAAGCGATCTAATTGGGAAATATTATTGGGGAGAATCCCTACTGTCGGTACCTGGGATTTTTCCAGGAATCAAATTTTTTCCATTGGAAGGATGGGCACCAGTGCATGGATGACAGAGGAAATCCATTTACTATAAACTATTCTACTCATGATAGCTCTGGAAAAAAATTCCTGGAGATTTTGTTTCTAAAGAAAGAGTAGGATCTAACGAAGTAGGTCTAGAATGTCTCTATCATGTTCCATTTGAAGTAGTTAACCACCTGAGGAGACATACACTATCTTATGTAAAGAATCTTGTAGGATTGAAAACTATCCCTGAATTACTGAGAAGGAAGGTTTCTAGGAGGGTACCTACTTACACAGAAGACTCGATCTTGGTGGGAATTTTGGAAGAATTGGTGAATTTCTCCATACAAGAGATTGTTCAAGCGCTTAATCAATTGGGACCAGATTCCTCTTTTTTTCAGTCTCCATTATAGTCACTTGTTCAATCTCCACCACAGACTTATTGTAGAATCATGGATGGAAATGTACCCCAAATCCTAATCAACCCAATCCACTACTGGCTTGGAGAGCCAAAAAACCACTCAACTTTGCTTCTCCTTTGCATGCTTTGCCTCTGAATCCTGAAAAGGAATTACCTAAGTTCGACCCCGAAAAATGCATTTCAGTAGATGACCACCTGCAAAGATTATATCTGGCTCTAGAAATTTGAGTAGTGAAACACAAAGATGTGGTATGCAGACATTTTTCACATACCTTTGAAGCTAAGGCCACTGCTTGGTATTTTGGTTTACAAGCAAATTCAATAACAGATTGGAATACTTTTGAAAGGTTGTTTAAAAACAAGTTTGGCAGTCAATGAACCACTGCGGCCACTCTCATGAAAGAATTGCTATATCTAGGGATGGATAAGAAGGAAAAAGTGAAAGACTTTAACCAAAGGTTTGGTGCTCATCTGAATAATTTTAGTGCCACAATAAATCTTGTAGAAGAAACTTTAATACAATACTACATTTCAGCACTTCGTCCCATCATAGAAATGTTTGTCAATAGGTCAGTAAAGCCTTCTTTGGTGGAAAATTATAAGGAAGCCAATAAAGTAGAAGTTGAACTTGACCTCATAAACAAACACATTGTAGAACCAGAGGTAAAGACTTATAGTAGTAAAATACTTTTGTTGCTAACTATACCTAAAGAGGAACAGTCAAGTGAATTGGAAAACATGGTTAAAATGGTACAAAAGTTATCAAAAAAGATTGTCGATCTGGAAAAGGATAAAGAAGCTAGTTCATTCAAGAAACATTTCAACCCTTATTTTAAGAAAATAGAGGAAAGTGGGGCATCTCAACCACATGTGCATATTTATTATGCTTTGAATTTTACCGAGGTATGAATACATCATTTCTGCACTTTTCATCAAGAACCTCATTCTGAAAAAAGTTTCCCACAATGGATTAACTCAATTTTTGGTTTATCCCACAATACTAAGAGGGGGGGGGGGGGNTCATTAATAAGATGAATTTACAAAATTGTTTATCTTCTGCAACAGAAAGGATGCAAAACACACCCTAGATTTTTCTTGCAACTAAAGACTAGGATTCTACAACACCCTTATGGTATTATTCCCCCTACAACAGACAAGGATGCTATGAAACCCTGTTCTCCAACTACAACTGGAAGGAGGCTTCGAACCGTTGTAGACATGTGGCTTGCCCTAGCACCACCCTACCACCCTATTATGATTCTCACGATTTTCTCTCCCACTAAATTCTGTAACACCCACTGGTCTCTAATATTGATCATTCAATTCAAACTATAGAGACCACTTCCTTCTTACTCGGGATGTTGCTTAAATACTTCTCAATGTTTAAGCTTCTTTCAAAATTTGTGTCTCTTCAAACTGAACAAACAAACCTTTCACTGTTACGCCCTTTCATATCTGAAGATCACACCTTCTAGAACGTCCTTTCACATTCTTCCATTGATCCCACACCTCAGAAATTGTTTCCACAACTTGGAAACCATTTCCGCACCTCTGCCCAATGTTTGCAGGTGCTTCCATACTGCCAAAATTATTTCCATGGGATTAACTTTCTGATCCAATCAGAGTCATTGATATTATCTCTAATTCAATCTGTATTTTTGATCTAACCTTTGATTTCTCCCTCAAAATATCCTTTCCACGCCATGATTTTTCTCATCAATGATTACCCACCGCTGATCTTCATCAAGCATGTTCCTGATTATCGATCTCTAGATTGTGGGATGTGGGATGTGGGACGTTGATTGTTTTCTTATGCCTTTCCACAAAATATTTTCTGCAATTTTCTTTCCATAATTATTTTTCCGCACCATTGATCTATTTTAGCAGAACTAACTTCAGCCATCTGATCTCTTCATATTGCAGGATGCGGGATGCGAGATGCGAAAACTTAACATTTCAAATTTTCGCAAGCTCCTTTTTGCAATTTTTCTTCCACACCGTCGATATTTTGTGGAGTCTTTCTTGACCGTTGATCTTACAGATTGGGGGATGTGGGATGTGGAATCACACTTTCCTATTTTGGAATTCCACAATTTCCTTCCGCAACTTTGTTTCCACATTTTCTGGACCGTTGATTTCCTTGTGTATTTAAACATGATCATCCATCTTGATATTATTTTGTGGAACTTTGTCTTTTCCTCCTAACTTATGTAACCTTGATTTTCATCATCAGATCTAGTGTGGTTCACTCCCTGAACATACATTCTAGAACTAATGCAGAATTTTGGATTTTCTTCCTAACTTATGTAAACTTGATCTTTACGGTCATATCTAGTGTGGGATGCTTCCTAATTGTTGATTTCAGATCGAGTTTGAATATCACCATGACTTTGTGGATCAAAATGATTTCTTTGCGGAAATCCTCTGTGACAATTCTTTCAACAACAACATTGGATGATTGATCTTTATTCATTCAACTTGCTATAGTTTTATTTGTTTGTCATTAACCTTGCAACCTGCAACCTGCAACTTGAAACATGGTTATTCCTTTGTTATTCTAGATACATGCAACCCTTACTCTATTGCAACCTGTAATAGGGTTATTCCTTTATTATTCTGGATACCTGCAACCTTCAATATACCACCATATTCGATGGTTCTTCCTTTATCATTTGTGAACACCTTTGACATCAATGACAACTATATAGTCAACAATCCCCCCCTTTAGCATTGATGGAAACCACTACACATTCTCCCCCTTTGATAACAATGACAAAGGAACCTTTCTATTTGACAGCTCCCCCTATCATCAATTCTCCCCATGATATTGAGATTTCTCTTCTTAGTACTTTTATAATGAAATTACTCCCATTTTATATCTAAGACGCTCAAAGGATTCCTTAGGTAGTGGTTTGGTGAAAATGTCAGCAATTTGTTCTTTTGTGTCAATGTATTCTAACTGGACAGCTTTTTGAGATACTTGTTCTCTTATATAGTGATACTTGATTGGTATATGTTTTGTCTTTGTATGCATGATAGGATTTTTAGACATATTTATAGCACTAGTGTTATCACATTTTATCACTATTGGATGTTCATATTTTACAAGTAGATCCTCTAGGGTTTGTCTGATCCAAATAACCTGAGTGCAACATGAGGCAGAAACAATATATTCTTCTTCCACTGTAGAGAGTGAAATGAAGGATTGTTTTTACTTCACCATGATACTAAACAATCTCCTAGGAAAAATGTTGCTCCATTAGTACTCTTTCAATCGTTAACACTTCTTGCTCAATCTGCATCAGTAAATGCCTCCGAGGTAAATTCTTGTCCTTTCAGATACTATAAACCATACTCCATAGTACCTTTTAAATATTTGAAAATCCTTTTTACTGTTGTTACATGAGTTTCTTTGGGAGCTGACTGGAATCTAGCTACCAATCCAACAACTTGCATCACATCTGGTCTTGTGGCTGTCACATATAGCAGACTTCCAATCATGGATCTAAACAAGGAATGATATACTTCCAGAGATTCATAATTCTTACTTAACTTGCAACCAGTGACCATAGGAGTACTAACATGTTCTAAATCTTCCATTTTAAACTTTTCCAACATATCTTTGTTGTACTTAGTTTGAGATATGAAAATTCCTTTGTCTATTTGGTAGACTTGTAACCCCAATAAGAATGTCAATTCACCCAACATTGACATTTCACATTATTTCTTCATTTCAAAGGGAAAAATCTACACTTAGGATTTTAAGTTGCTCCCAAATACAATATCATCCACATAAACAACAACAACGATCATATTTTTATCTTCAATCTTTAGGTAAATATTACTTTTAGTGGGTCCTGTTTTAAAACCTTGTTGTTTTAAGTAATTTTCTAGTCTTGAAAACCACATTCTTGGAGCTTGTTTGAGACCATAGAGAGCCTTCTTCAGTTTATAGACATAGTATCTATTCTCTGACAAGAGAAACCCTTCAAGTTGTTCAATATATACTTCTTCTTCTAGTTTGACATTTAGGAATGTAGACTTGACATCCATTTGATATACTTCAAAGTATTTATGGCATGACAATGCTAAAAACATTATCTTTGCTTCAAGTCAAGCTATAGGAGCATAGGATTATCCAAATCAATACCTTCTACTCGGACATACCCTTTGCATACCAATATTGCTTTGTTCCTTATTACTTGTCCATCTTGATTGAACTTGTTTTTGAAAATCCATTTGGTTCCTACAATGTTCTTATCTTCAGGTCTTGGGACAAGTTCCCAAGTCTCATTTTTCTCAATCTGATATAGTTCTTCATTCATGGCTTTGACCCATTCATCACTTTTGCTGGATTCTATAAAGTTCTTGGGTTCCACTATTGAGAGTAGGGCTTGTTCTACATTTGGTAGTTGTCTTCTTGTTTTGACCCAGCGTTTTTATCACCCATGATCTATGACTCTGGATGATCCTTTTGTATCCTTCTAGAAGTATTTTTAGTGTCAGATCTAGGGAAGTCTTCATCATCTTCATGTGTATCTTCCTTCTCTTTGTCTTCTTCTTCATTATGAATCCTCTCATCCTTTTACGAGTCTTTTATTTTATCTATTAATCTGCACATTAATATAGGGACTCAAGCACAGTCTCATAAAAGATTAATAACAATAAGACATGAAAATGGTGTAATTGTGCTACAAAATGAGTAGCCACTCTATATATTCACACAAAGAATGAGTAATACAATACCATGATCATGATGCAAGCATGAATGACAAAGCAATTCGAATTCCCAAGGAGGTCATTCAAATTGAATGAGTGAGTCTAGCTTAACTGAATGTAATCCATAGTCAACACTCCAGTTAACCACTAATAAAAACCCTAATTGACTCAACTAAACCATAACTAAAGTCAGAGTGCAATAAATGACTGAGGCTAACTGAAATTAGGTTAGACACATGTCACAGCAAGCCAACCAACAAGTGGTAGCGCTTCAATGACTCCAATGAACCCCGATGAGGTTAACTGAAGTGTAACTAGACATCAGAAGTGGTTAGAGGCACCTCTATTGACTCCAGTTCATTAAATAATCAACAAATAATCAATTTAATGATGGAGGGCACCTTCACTGCTCTGTTTAACTAATTGTAACCATCAGTTAGCAATATGGAGCATTAATGACACTCAGATCACCCTTGGAGTGCTCCAGTTACCCTCCCTAAATGTAGGAGAAGGCTAAGTTAGCCTCCTTGAATGAATATAGGAGTGGGTGTGATCTAGTTGATGTCATCTAGTGCTCCTTTGATGTCAATTAAGTCAATAATACTTAGGATAGTGGTTTAACTAGGCCAAATTGACCAAAAAGAGTGTGTATGGTGGTAAATGTCTCCAACACCCCACCTTAATATACTCAGGAGGAGTTAGAAAACATAAAATGCATAAAAATGCTAGGGCCCCAGCAACTAAGGCCATAGGTCACCCTATACAATGATGAAACTAAAACAATGCTAAAAAACAAACTAAGTGAGGAAAAGAGGGAAAACCCAGTGGGAAAAATCCCCCCTCAAGTTGAACACTAAAATTAGTCTGATCACCCTGATGAAATCACCCCCAATAGTGAACAGATGTAAGTGAACTTCTTTTCTGAAAATATCTTGGTGAATATGTCTACAATCTGCTCATCAGTTGGGCAGTATTGCAAAATGATGGTCCTATCATGCACTAGCTCCCTGATATAGTGCATGTGGATCTCTACATGCTTGTTCCTCTACCTAGTAACTGGATATGTGGATATCTTAATAGGACTTTGATTGTCACAAAAGAGGACAGTGGAAAAAGTACTACCAATATTAAACTATGAAATAATACCTTGCAACCAAACTGCTTGGATGCAAGCATTCACCTCTCCTCAATACTCGGCCTCTACTGAAGATAATGCTATGGAAGCCTAATTTTTGCTAGACCAGAAAATGGGGCCACCAACAAACATGAATACATATCTGGAAGTAGACTTTCAATCAATAGAATCACTCACCCAATCGGAATCTGTGTATCCAACCAGATCTAGCTCGGAGTCTGCAGCATAGTGAATGTTGTAGGTCCTGGTTCCCTGAATATACTGGAGGATCATCTTGGATACCTTCCAATGAATATAATGAGGATGATGCATGTATCTTGATATATAATTCATGGCATAATATATATCAGGCTGAGAATGTGTCAAGTACAACAAGCTACCAATCAGCTGTCAATAGATAGTGCAGTCCATGGGAGATGTGCTTTTTCCTTCTTCAAGGCTGATCCCTGAAAGGAAAGGGAATGGTGCAGGCCTACATTCAGCCATATTAAAATTTAATAATAGGTCTGATATGTATTTGGAATGAGTGACCATTATCCCATCATAATTTTGCTCAATTTCGAGCCCCAAAAATTGTTTTAGGAGCCCCAAATCGCTCATTTCAAAGGCATTGTGGAGAGCAGTTTTGATGGCTGAAATGGAAGCAACTATGATACTTGTGATCATTAAGTAATAAACATATAAAAAAAAATTACCATCAGACTACTGTATATACATATTTGGATCTGATCTACACCTTTGGAAGTTTTGTGAGAGAAGGAAGGCATCCATCTTGGAATACCACTCTCTTGGGGTTTGTTTTAACCCGTATAGTGACTTCTTTAGCTTGCAAAACAAATATGGATCAGAGATGTAGCCCTCAGTCTGCTTCATGTATATCTCCTCATGAATATATCCATGTAGAAATTCTGACTTAACATCCATATGATGCACTTCCCAGTGCTTAGATGCTGAAATTGCCAAAACTAGGCAGACGGAGTCCATTTTTGCAACCGGTGCAAAATTCTCATGGTAGTCCACACCTTGGACCTGAGAGAAAATTTTTTCCACCAGAATTAACTTATATTTGTAGGTTCTTCCATCAGCAGAAAACTTGGTCCAAAACACCCACTTGCATTGAACCATTTTCCTTCCCGGAGGAAGAGAAACTAGCTCCCAAGTAGTGTTTTTCTGAAGAGAATTCATCTCTTCATCCATGGCAACTTGCAATCTCAAATCCTTCCGAGCATGGTAGTAAGATTTTGAGTCTAAAATAATAATTAAATAACAAGTTTTAGACAATAAATTATCAGGACAAGAGAGCACAATACCTGCTCTTTGGAAATCAGACCGGGTTCACTTTGGATCATCCGGATCTCCAATGTTATCTCCTACGGAGGAGAGTGTCTGTCGGGCCCATGTGAGAAGATGATTTTCTACTTCAAGTTCTGATTTAGCATCTGATTTTTGCTACACTTTGATATCATAAATCAGATGATCCAAATCAGGGTCATCACCCCCAATTTCATCATCCAAATATTCAGTAGAATAGGAATGAAAATCAGTAGTTTTCTCCTTCACTAGTTCCACTTCCTGAAGAGGCTCATCGAACTTGACACTCCTTTCAATGATGATCTGTTTTGTTTTTATATTTAGTATCTTGAAACCTTTTGATTCATTAGGATAACCAATAAATAGACATTCGATAATTTGTGGTTGCAAAGCCCTTCTTTTATCAAGTGGAATCCAGGCCCATGCAGTGGACCCGAACACCCGTAGGTTCGACACATCTGGCTTGTGTCCGAAGTATGCTTCAAAAGGGGTCTTCCATTTCACGGATGAGTGTAGCACCCTATTTTGAATGTATTCTGTAGCATACATGAATTTATCCCACAAATTTGCAGCCAACTTCTTTGATTCCAACATACATGTGGTCATCTCCTCGAGAGACCGATTCTTCCTTTCCGCTACTATGTTTTGCTCAGGAGTGTAGGGAATTGAATGTTGGACCTGAATACCAATTTGGGAGAATATGTACAGCAACTAATTACTGACATACTCCCCGCCATTATCAGTTCTCAAGATCTTGATCTTAATCCCAGAGGCATTCTCGATCAAGGCCTTCAGTTCAGAGAATTTTTCACATACTTCAGACTTCTTTTTGAGAAAGAAGACCCATGTGTACCTTGAAAAATCATCAATAAAAGTCAGAAGATACCTTTATCCATTCATGGATGTGACAAGCAGCAGACCACTAATATCAGGATGTATCAGCCCCAATATGCATGTAGCTCGGTTTGCGTTCCCCCGATTGTACTTGTGCTCAGGGTGTTTTCCAACCACATAGCCCTTGCAAATTCCAGTGATTTCCTTGATGACTGGGAGGCCTTAAACCATGGATTTTTTCTGTAATTGCTGCAAATATTTGAAATTTATATGTCCAAACCTTTCATGCCACAGCCTACTAACTTCATTTTTATGAGTTAGCATAGCGGTGGGCTTTGCATCGGCCACAAAGTGAGAGAAATCATAGGCTTTTGCATGATGGTTCGCAAGGCCTTTAGCAATGAGTTTCCTGGATGCAAGTTCCATTATATCAACATCATTTGGGATGAAAGACACTCTCTTAGCACTCCTGTATGTGTCATCTAATAGACACTAAGGATATTTGATGCCAGAGATGGTACATACAAAACATTTGACAAATAGCCATTTTCAAGATTAATTGTACCTTGTCCTTCTGAAATGATGGTGGAGTCATCTCCCATGTGGATGGGGATGGATTTGTTGGTCTCCAAGGATGAAAAGGAGTCTCTTTCAGCCATCATGTGGTTCGAAGCTCTAGAATCAATCAAGAGTGCTTTGGACTTCAAAGTGCTTGCCATGAGGGCATGACTGTTTTCATGCTGTGGTTCCCAATCTTGCTGATCTCTCCTCTGAAAGCTTTCCAGAAGATTGATGTGATTTCTCTCAAGGAGAGAGGTAGCTTCATAAAGCTTCTTCTTCATGCAGGTATGTTCAGGGTGAAAGCCCTTCCTGCAGTATGAACACTTGAATTTTTCATTTCCATGATGCCCTTTTCCTTTGTTCTTCTTTAAGCCAGAAGACTCATCATGCTGCTGGTTTTCAACTTTAGGCTTAGGAGCTTCGAATTTAGTTTTTGGGTTCTTCTGTTGCTTTCCTTTACCCTTCATATCTTTGGTCCCTAAGACATGGAGGGCTTTATCATGGGAGGATCTAATGATCCCCATCTAGACAAGCTTATCATGTTCACTTGTTAGGGACTCACTGAAGGCATTGAATGTAGGCATCTTCCATCCAGGGGTTGTGAGCTTCCCCACACGGAATGTAGAGACAAAAACTGAATAATCAGCTCCAAGTTTGAAGAGTATGGTGAGGATGAGCTGATCATCCTCTTTCTCCACTTTGCATTGCTTCAACAGTAAGACAATGTGCTTGAACTTTGTGAAAAAGTCATCCAAGGTCTCGAAATTAGAAGGATGGAGAGACATCAATTCATTTTCAAGATGGTAAACTCTCAAATCATCTTGCTTTGTATACAGGGATTCCAATTTGTCCCAAATTTCCTTTGGAGTCTTCAATCCCAAAATATGGAAAAGAAGATCTCAGGAAACAAAGAGGCACAAGAATCCAAATGCTTCATCCTTCTTATTCAAGAATCTAGATTTGTCTATTGCAGAACCAAGCTCTTCTTCAGTGTCCATGGTGACCCTATAGAGTCCTCTGGAGTGTAGATGGATCTCCATGTCTCCTTTCCATGAGTGGAAATGGAATGGAGTCAAAATATCTACAAAAGAAGCCATCTGAATCTGCTGGAGCAAATGCTTTCACCTGTCAAAAACCTAAAAATCACAACAAAAAGGGAAATGTAAGGTTGGACAACCTACACATTTTAGGATTTCATCACACCCATCATATTCAATCAAGCAATCTTGATCAACAAGTTCTTTACTTGGGGTATTAAGTGGTAAGCCTTGGCTTCTGGTGCAGTGCTGGAATTTTGAGCTTTTGCTCAATTTTTCATGCAAGATCTGTCAAAAACCCTGTTTTTGAGAGATCTGAGCTTCCTCCCGCTGTGAGATCTGATACCATATTAATCTACACAGTAATCTAGGGACTCACAGTCTCATAAAAGATTGATAACAATAAGACATGAAAATGGTGTAATTGTGCTAAAAAATGAGTAGCCGCTCTGTATATTCACACAAAGAATGAGTAATACAATACCATGATCATGCTACAAGCATGAATGATAAAGAAATTTGAATTCCCAAGGAGGTCATTTGAATTGAATGAGTGAGTCTAGATTAACTGAATGTAAGCCATATTCAACACTCCAGTTAACCACTGATCAAAACCCTAATTGACTCAACTAAACCCTAACTGAAGTTGGAGTGCAATAAATGACCGAGTCTAACTGAAAGTAGGCTATACACATGTCACAACAAGCCAACCAACAAGTGGTAGCGCTTCAATGACTCCAATGAACCCCAATGAGGTTAATTGAAGTGTAACTGAACATCAGAAGTGGTTGGAGGTGCCTCTGTTGACTCCAGTTCATTAACTAATCAATAAATAATCAATTTAATGATGGAGGGCACCTTCGTTGCTCTGTTTAACTGATTGTAACCATCAGTTAGCAATATGGGGCATTAATGACACTCATATCACCCCTGGAGTGCTCTAGTTAGCCTCCCCGAATGTAGGATAAGGCTAAGTTAGCCTCCTTGACTGAAGGTAGGCATGGGTGTGATCTAGCTGATGTCATCTAGTGCTCCTTTGATGTCAATTAAGTCAATAATACTTAGGATAGTGGTTTAACTAGTCCAAATTGACCAAAG
The DNA here is from genome assembly GCA_001517045.1 of Pseudotsuga menziesii. Classification (NCBI taxonomy): domain Eukaryota; kingdom Viridiplantae; phylum Streptophyta; class Pinopsida; order Pinales; family Pinaceae; genus Pseudotsuga; species Pseudotsuga menziesii. Next base: position 116,786 of record LPNX010695934.1, read on the forward strand.
AGAGTGTGTATGGTGGTAAATGTCTCCAACATTATCATCACATGTATTTTCAATGCTGTCAAGATTTTTCTATTCGTTTTATATCATCTACTTTCACATCAACACTTTCTACAATTTTATGTAACCTCTTATTGTAGCACCTATATGCCTTTTTGGTGGAGGAGTATCCTAAAATTATTCCTTCATCAATCTTGGAGTCAAACTTTCCGAGGTCATCCTTGTTTCTTTTGATGTAACAGTTACTACCAAATACTTTAAAATATTTGACTAAGGTTGGTTTTCCATACCACAATTTGTATGGGGTCTTATCCTTATTTACTCTTAGTTTCCCTCTATTAAGTGTGTATATAGTTGTGTATACAACTTCTCTCCATAATGAATCTGACAGTTTTTCTTCATTAAGCATTGTTCTGGAAGCTTCTTGGGTTGTTCTGTTTTTACTTTCAACAACCCCATTTTGATGAGGAGTTTTTGCTGATGAAAATTGTCTCTTAATTCCATGATATTCACAGAATTCATTAAACTAATTGGAAGTAAATTCTCCCCCATTATTTGATCTAAGACACTTGATTTTCATACTAGACTCATTTTCAGCCATTGCCTTGAAGATTTTAAATTTTTCAAAGGCTTCTGATTTTTCTTTTAGGAATGCCACCCATGTTACCCTTGTGTAATCATCAATGAGAAACATGAAATAATGATCTCCTTGCAGGATTTTAGTTCTGGTTGGTCCACAAAGGTCTGTGTATTATTTCAAGAGGGTGTGAGGTCATATGTTCTTTTATTTTAAAACTGACTCTGGTTTTTTTCCCATGTTGAGGATGTTTACATAGAGAGTTTAGAGGAACTACAATTTTTGGTAGATCTCTTATAGCTTCCTTTGTGATTATTTTGGAAATATTGTCAAAACTTAAATGTCCCAGCCTTTTGTTCCACAACCAACTTTTATCTACCATACTTAAGTAGTTTTGCTTTTCATTTTCCAAGATGTATACATTGTTTGCATTTCTCATAGCAATACCAACACCCTATCCTGATTTCTTATTCTTGATTTCACATTTTTCTGAGTCAAAGATACAAATGTGTCCTTGGTCGCATGTTTAACTTACACTGAAAAGTTTTTCTTGAGGTTTTCGACTCAAAAAACATTTTCTGCTTTGATCTTGTTGTTGACAACAAATGTTCCTTTGCCAATTATTTTGGAAGACAGACTGTCTCCAAAAGTGACTTTTCCCTTATTATCCTTTAGTGTTATGAATTTTCTTAAGTCAGTGGTCATATGTTTTGAACAACCACTGTATAAGTGCCATAATATTTGGATTTTGGTTGCATATAAACCAATCATGGAACTTTCTATTTCTTCCTTCTCTTTCCAATGCTTCTTTTGTTTGGTGTTCTGAGGTTTGATTGCAACAATATTCCCTGTATGTGTCTTTAGTTTACAATATTTGCCATATGTCCATGGTTATTACATTTATAACATTCTATGTCATATTTTTGAAGTAATGTAAAAATATTCTTATTTCATTTCGACTCATTACTTGATGATTCTTCTTGAATTCAGAAAACTTTCTTTCAGTTCTGCAATTTAAGGCTTTATGACCAAAAATATTACAAGCAAATTGATTGACCTAAAAAGATCTGTAGATATCTATTTGGTCTCTTGGGTGCTATATTATTTCTATTTTTATCTTGAGAAATTAAGCTAGCTTTCTTGCTTCTTTCCTTTTTAGGTGGAGTCTTTAGTACTTCAACATAGATTTTCTTACTTCCTTCTTGATTTGTGATGGGAAAAATCTTTGGCTTATTTTCTTTAATGAACCCCAAACCAAACCTATCATCTAATGGCCTTTGGATACTTAGAATGTCATATAGAATCCTTGATCTATTCTCAAACTTTGATTTGATAGATCCTTCATCAAGCTTTCTCTTGAATTGGATGATTTCTTCTACAATCTTTTCAAACTACTGTATTCTTCTTTTGAGTTGTAGTTTTAGTTCCTCCTCAACCTTTTTAGAATCTAGGAGTTGAGCTTCCAACTGACTGATGAGGATATTTGACTGTCTATTCTTTTTCCTACATATCTCAAGTTCTTCAAGGGCGCTAACAAGTTCAGCTCTTAGGTCTACTTCTCCTTCCATATCTGAGTCACTATTTGAGGCTTGAGTATCTAGTCCTGTGAATAAAACTTCAATTTATTCAACTTCACTTCCATTTGAATATTCACTGTCTTCCATGGTGTAAACAATTTTCTTTTTCCCATGGTGTTGTTTCTTGTTTGCTGATTTACCCATTTTTAACTTAGAAGTTCCTTTTCTTCATTCTCATCTTGTTTAGTGTAGGTGCATTTAGAGGAAAAATGTCCAATCCTTCCACAATTAAAACACTTTAAGGGTAACTTCCCTTTGTATTTTCTAGTTCCTCTCTCAAGTTTATTAATGAAAAAGGATTCCTCATCATTTGGGTTTTCTTATTGATTTTTTAAGGAGGCTTTAAAAGCTACTTCTTTTCTTGAAGATCCATTTTTCCCTCTTCTCATCTCATAAGCAGTGAGGATTCCATGTAGCTCATCTATTGTTTCCTTTTTAAGATCATCTCATCTTCTAAGGTGGATACCTTTGGATCACATCTCATTGGTAACATTCTTAGTACCTTTCTTACCACTTCCTTCTCTTTTAATTTTCCTCCAGGACCTCTGATCGCCTTAACAATTTCATCTACATGAAGAAGGTATTCACCAATATTATATTCTTCTTTTATTTTAAAACTTTCAAATTTACCTTTATATTGTTGGAGACATTTACCACCATAGACACTCATTTTGGTCAATTTGGCCGAGTTAAACCACTATCCTAAGTTTTATTGAATTAATTGACATCAGAGGAGCACTGGATGACATCAGCATGAGCACACCCATGTCTACCTTCAGTTAAGGAGGCTAACTTAGCCTTCTCCTACATTCAGGGAGGCTAACTGGAGCACTACGAGGGTGATTTGAGTGTCATTAATGCCCCATATTTCTAATTGATGATTACAATCAGTTAAACAGAGCGGTGAAGGTGTCTTCCTTCATTAAATTGATTATTTAATGATTATTTAATGAAATGGAGTCAACAGGGGCGCCTCCAACCACTTTTGATGGCCAGTTACACTTCAGTTAACCTCATCGGGGTTCATTGGAGTCATTGATGCATTACCACTTGTTGGTCGGCTTGCAATGACATGTGTCTGAGCTACTTTTAGTTAGACTCAGTCATTTATTGCACTCCAACTTCAGTTAGGGCTCAGTTGAGTCAATTAGGGTTTTGATCAGTGGTTAACTTGAGTGTTGACTATGGCTTACACTCAGTTAAGTTAGACTCACTCATTCAATTCGAATGACCTCCTTGGGAATTCGAATTGATTTTTCATTCATTCTTGCAGCATGATCATTGTATTGTATTATTCATTATTATTTTAATTATACAGAGCTACTACTTCCATTGCAGCACCATTTTTCCAATCTTATGCATATCTGTATGTATTCTTTGTGAGACTGTGTTTTCAGTTCCTAGACCACTGTGACAAATTAATATGGTATCAGATCTCATGGGGGGACGAATCTTAGATCTCTCAAAAACAAGGTTTTTGACATATCTTGCATGAAAAATTAAGCAAAAGCTCAAAATTCCAGCATTGCACCATAAGCCAAGGCTTACCACTTAATACCCCAAGTAAAGGAATTGTTGATTAAGCTTGCTTGATCAACTATGCTAGGTGTGATGAAAGACTAAAATGTGCAGGATGTATGAACTTACGGTGCCCCTTTTGTTGTGATTTGCAGGTTTTAACAGGTACAACTTCGAATGGACTCATCAGTCCCTCTTCTCACCCCATTCACAAGCTATTCAGAATGGAAGATGAAGATGATTGCATCTCTGAAGAGAGGATGTATCTATGAGTTGTCTATTGGACTTGGAAAATATTCTTATGAGAATGAAAATGACTGGCTAAATGATGTTGATAGATATTTTGGAGCAATATGTCTGGCCCTTTCTCCTAGCTTGCACTATCTTATTGGTTCTGCTAAATACCCATAGGATCTTTGGACAAAAATGGATAGAACCTTTGGCAAGCACAATGAGGATCACAATAGCACTTTGGAGATCACATCCAGCAACACAAGAGTTCTTTACTCAAAATTCCTGGCCTCTACTCTCTCCGATAAAGTTGTTCAAGATGAAGATGAAGCAGAATCTTCTACACAGTCAATTTGAATTGAAGAAAGTCTCCATGCAGTGACTCCTTCTCCTGCTGCTCCGAAAGTTCATGAGATCTATGATATCTCATCTCCTCATATTTATGAAACATAAGAAGACATTTGAATCTCTGATATTGAAAAAAAATACTACTGCACTTCCATGCAAACATTCACCTGTGATTTTCCTTTGAATTCTGTGCAAAATTTGCCAGTAATTGCTTCTGAAAGTGAAGAGAAATTTGATTTTTCTTCCTCTAATGTTGCTGCTGGTATGAAAATATGTAATACCTTGGATATTTTGGAAGAAATATCATATTACTAGATTGATCCATTTTCTCCCCATGATCTAGATCTTCCAACAAATTCCTGTAGGATTGCATGCACCAAAATTCAGAATTTTGAAGAAGAAGAAAGCTGTGCTGCCACCGTCTCGGTTAACCATTTATTTGAAACTGATATTAACCTTATTGGATCTGATATGATATTATTTAGATATGATCTGATATTTCTTGGTTTAATATATCAAATTCATAATCTTTCAGTACTTCTTGTAGTTGTTCTCATCAATGGTGTGAAGAAACAAGTACTGCAAGTCTCCTACAAAACTGTTGCTGGGGATTTGATTTATTTTCACAGTTTTGGATCTGTTGTGAACTTATTTAGATCTGATTTAACTTCTGATATGATATTATTTGGTTCATATTTTAAAATCCAAGATCTTCCAGTCATGCTTGTAGCTGCTCTCACCAATTTCGGTGTGAAAAATCAAGTACCACACTTTCTCTTCAAAATTGCTGATGGGGATTTGGTGTTAGTTTCCTCATATGAGGTTGCTGAAATTTTGTTATGTGATTCATTAGATATTTCATAAGCTATATCAGATTATGGAGCTCAATAATTTTCTCTCCACAGTCCCAGGGCTTCTCTACCTTTGGTCACATGCTCATCTCCTCACAGAACTAGTAAAGAGGAAGACATTCTACATCCTCTTGGACACTTGCTCCTACGATTGGGGCTGATTTTACCACTTATGTTTTTCTGTTAAGGGCTGCAACATATCATTTTCTTGAGTGTTCCACACATGGTTTGAATCCTCAAGAACATTTGGTCTCTCTTCATATGATTTCAACTACTCTACATTGGTCCAGTTTTCACCGTGCAACTGTTTATATTTCTGATTCAGTTGAGTGCATTGTTCTTCTTCCAAAGTGGAAGATTCCTCCAGACATATTCATTTAGTTTGGATTCATAGGTTCACATGCACAGTCTCAGGATGCTGCTACATAGAAGAACCAATTCTTGATTTACTACTTAGTTTGAGGGGGGGTATTTTTCCCATGAGGTTTTCCCCGTTTCCTTGGTTTATTAAGAAATTACTTTATTATACAGGGTGACCTATGGCCTTAGTTGTCGGGGCCCTAGAATTTCATGCACTTTATGTTTCTACTTCTCCTGAGTATAGCTTAAGGGGGGGTGTTGGAGACATTTACCACCATACACACTCATTTTGGTCAATTTGGCCTAGTTAAACCACTATCCTAAGTTTTATTGACTTAATTGACATCAGAGGAGCACTGGATAACATCAGCATGAGCACACCCATGCCTACCTTCAGTCAAGGAGGCTAACTTAGCCTTCTCCTACATTTGGGGAGGCTAATTGGAGCACTTCGGGGGTGATCTAAGTGTCATTAATGCCCCATATTGCTAACTGATGGTTACAATCAGTTAAACAGAGCAGTGAAGGCACCTTCCTTCATTAAATTGATTATTCAATGATTATTTAATGAACTGGAGTCAACGGGGGCGCCTCCAACCACATGGTCAGTTACACTTCAGTTAACCTCATCGGGGTTCATTGGAGTCATTGATGCACTACCACTTGTTGGTTGGTTTGCACTGACGTGTTTGAGCTGCTTTCAATTAGAATCAGTCATTTATTGCACTCTGACTTTAGTTAGGGCTCAATTGAGTCAATTAGGGTTTTGATCAGTGTTTAACTTGAGTGTTGACTATGGATTACACAAAGTTAAGCTAGACTCACTCATTCAATTCGAATGACCACCTTGGGAATTCAAATTGCTTTGTAATTCATGCTTGCAGCATGATCATTGTGTTGTATTATTCATTATTCTTTTGATTCTATAGAGCTACTACTTCCATTGCAGCACCATTTTGCCAATTTTATGCATATCTGTCTATATTCTTTGTGAGACTGTGTTTTCAGTTCCTAGACCATTGTGACAAATTAATATATATGTTTGGATTTTATATTATTTGACCTTAGATTCTCCTTCATAGATAATTTTCAACTTGTTCGATGCTTGTTTGGAAGATGCGTATTGCATCACTTTAGTGAAGACTGAGTTTGTTAAACCACTTAAGATTGTGTTTAAGGCTTTGACATTACCTTCATATTCACCTAGTTTAACTATGTCTATAGGGTATTGGTTTCCTATTTTATGATCTTGTTGGGTTGTTTCTCAAACCTTCCATCCCAGGGACATCAGATGACCCCTCATCCTTACACTCCGGTAAGCGTAATTTTCTCCGATAAATAGTGGAGGTTTGTTAGTGTCCAAACCTTCTTGTTGATCCATCGTGATTTTTGGATGGGATCTTCCTTTCAGTGGTTAAACTATTATGAAGGAACCTGCTATGATACCAATTGTTGGTTTATCCCACAATACTAATAGGGGGGGGTGAATCAATATTGTCATTTTTTACTTTAAAATACACAAAATAAACAATTAAGACACATTTTTATCGTGGAAACCTCAAAAGAGAAAACCACCGACACAAACTAATTAATAAGATGAATTTACAAAATTGTTTATCTACTACAATAGAAAGGATGCAAAATACACCCTATATTTTTCCTACAACTACAGACTAGGATGCTACAACACCCTTATGGTCTTCTACCTACTACAACATACAAGGATGCTATGACACCATGTTCTCTAGCTACGATTGGAAGGCGGCTTTGACCCCCTATAGAACTGTCGCCTTCCCTATCATCGCCTTGACACCCTGTTATGATTCTCATGATTTCTCTGCCACTAAATTCCGTAACACCCATTGGTCTCTGATTTTGATCATGCAATTCGAACTACAGAGACCACTTCCTTCTTCCTCAGGCCGATGCTTAAATACTTCTCAGTGTTTAAGCTTCTTTCAATAGTTATGTCTCTTCAAATTGAACAAACACACCTTTCACTATTGCACCCTTTCATATTTGAATATCACACCTTCCAGAACATCCTTTCATGTTCTTCCATTGATCCCGTGCCTCAGAAACCGTTTCCACAGCTTGGTACCCATTTCTGCACCTCTGTCCAATGTTTGCAGGTGCTTTTGTACTGCCAAACTTCTTTCCATGGGATTAACTTCTTGATCCAATCAGATTCGTTGATCTTATCTCTAATTCAATCTAGACCATTGATCTAACCATCGATTTTTGCATCAAAATCGCCTTTCCGCACCAATATTTTCTCATCAATGATTCCCCACCATTGATCTTCATTGGGAATTTTCCTGATCGTTGATCTCCAGATTGTGGGATGCAGGATGCAGGATGTCAACTGTCTTCTTGTGCCTTTCCACAATCTATTTTCCACAATATTATTTCTGCAATTCTTTTTCTGCATCATTGATCTATTTTAGTGGAACTAACTTCATTCGTCTGATCTCTCCATATTGCAAGATGCAGGATGTAGAAAGGTAACATTTCAACTTTTCGCAAGCTCCTTTCTGTAATTTTTCTTCCGCACCATCGATGTTTTGTGGAGTATTTCCTGACCGTTGATCTTGCGTATTATGGGATGTGGGAAGTGGAATCACACTTTCCTATTTTGGACTTCCGTAATCTCCTTCTGCAACTTTCTTTCCACATTTTTCTAGACCATTGATTTCCTTGTGGATTTACCCCTGACTGTCCATCTTGATATTTTGTGGAACTTTGGATTTTTTGCCTAACTTATGTAACCTTGATCTTCACCATCAGATCCAGTGTGGGTTTCTCCCTAACTGTCCATTCTAGAACTAATGCAGAACTTTGGATTTTTCGCCTAACTTATTTAAACTTGATCTTCACGGCCAGATCTAGTGTGGGATGCTTCATAATCATTGATTTTAGATCGAGTTCGAATCTCACCATGACTTTACGGACCAAAATGATTTCTTTATGGACATCCTCTACGATAGTTCTTTCAGAAAAAACATTGGATGATCAATATTTATCCATTCAACTTGCTATAGGGTTATTCGTTTGTAATTCACCTTGCAACTTGTAAGCTATAATAGGGTTATTCCTTTGTTATTCTAGATACCTACAACCTTTAGTCTATTGCCACCTGTAACAGGGTTATTCCTTTGTTATTCTGGATACCTGCAACCTTTAGTCTGCCACCATATTCGATGGTTCCTCCTTTGTCATTTGTGAAAACATTTGACATCAATGACAACTATATAGTCAACATCAATGACTCTAGTTATGAATCAAATATTAGATGCTCAAATAACAGAGCCTGAGGTAGAGGATGAAAAAACAAATGAACCAGAAGAATCACATGAAACCACCATGGTCTTATGCGACTGTGCACCTACACTTGGATTAGACGAAGAGGAGCCTAATGACGAAATCCAACTCTCATTAGTAAATGTTTCAACTATAAGTAAAGGACCAGTGATGGATAATAGATTAATAGTACCTAAGATTAGGAAGATACAAGAGAATATGAAGAAGATTAGCAGTGATAGTTAAACAAAATCTAAGTCTGATCTGGTCAACAAAAAATATAAGGTTCCAACAGTCAGTACACCTATAAATATTGTGGAAAATAAAACAGAAATTTGTAAGAAAGGTCTGTTAAGTTGTGATATGGGGTATAGCATAGTAGAAGACATCAAGAAAACAAAAGAGAATATCTCTTTGTTTTAATTTTGTAATTTACCCCAGCAAAGAAAGAAGATCCTGGAGAATTTTTACCCTTGACCCAGTAGTTCTTAGGATGACAGTGAATTTGATAAAAAAAATTAATGAAGCTAGCATCGGAAAAAAGTCTAAATCTCAAACTTTGCCTTTCTTATTGTCTTTCGAGATTTTCAACTACAATTTGCATAATTTTTTGGTGGATTCTGAGGCTTCATCTAATTTCATTCCACTATCAGTATGTAAAAGTATTAATGGTTAACCTACCCCATATTCATGTAATATCATTCACTTGGAAAAATCTGCAGTCAAGGTAATGGGAGAAATGAAAAATGTGTTGATCTAGTTATGCGTGGTTGATAGAATTTGCCAGTTTATAAACATTCTGGTGGTAGATATACCAGAGGCCTGTGGTTTGATTTTGAGCAGGGACTGGTCTGCAAAACTGAATGGGTATTTCAAAATTGATTGGTTTCACATGTGGTTTCCATTTAATAACAATCAAAATCAGGTTAAAGTAATGAGAGAACCACACATGAAACACAATGCAAATCAATTGGAAGGGAGAAATGAACCTATAAACTTCTCATCTTCGGTCTTGGGCAACTGATTCTTCAAACTTGAACCTAGAAATTATCAAGATGAGGAATTCAGTCATGATTTAGACACACAATCCAAACTCCTTCATTTTTCACGGACTGATGATATTTATTGTAATATAGTTAGTTTAATTTCTAACATAGAAAGCAACACTAATCTAGTAGATTTAGAATATAGATTTTGGTTTTTGTATTTTGACGATTCCAAAACACAAGACGGATCAGGAGTAGGTTGTGTCCTAATTGATCCTGAAAAGAACAAACATTTTCTCTCTTATTGACTAGAGTTTGAATGTATGAATAACACAGCTGAATATGAAGCTCTAGTCCAGCTAAAGATGAAGCTCTAGTCCAAGGTCTAAGAAAATCCATTGATGTTAAGGTTAGGAATTTAAAAGTATTTGGTGTTCCTGAGGTAGTTGTCAGAAAAATTAGAAATAGAATTCATTGTATGTCACCACATTTAAAAGGTATCAAACTGAGGTCTGGGATCTGATAACAAAGTTCAATGCTTTCAATATAAGTTCAATTCCTAGGATGCAAAATACTTCAGATGATTTTTTAGTTGTTGCTGCTGTAAGATTAGTACCCACTAATAATAGATGTTCTATTGTACTCATTTTCAATCCATCAATACCAAACAATGTTACAAACTTGAGAGTGTTTTATGATGATCAACAAATCATACATTTTCTAACGAATGATGAAACTTTAAAGGATTCAGTGATTGATGACGAAGAGCATCAAGCTAATATTCAAAGTGGAAACTTCATTCCTAAAGCAGTGAGAAAGATGGAATATATATTTGATCTAAACAACAACCTCAAAAAACCTTCCAATGTCAAAACAAATAGTTCATCTATGCAGTATGAGCTGATTAATCTTGGGATAGAGGCCGAACTCAAGTATCTGAACTTGGGAAAATGTTGTTCACCAAGAGAAAGAAGCATATTTATCATTTTATTTCAACAATATAAGGATTCTTTTGCTTGGACATATGAAGACTTGAAGACCTATGATACTTGCATCATCCAACATATCATTCCTATTAAATCAGGTGTGAAACCATTCCAGCAACAACTAAGAAAAATGCATCCCAAGATGGAACCTCTGATCCAAAATGAAGTAAAGAAGTTACTTGATGCAAAGATCATTTTCAGAGTTAGGCATTCAGAGTGGGTGGAAAATTTTGCTTCCTGTAAGGAAGAAATATGGTGATATAAGATTATGTGTAGATTTTAGAAATCTGAACTGAGCTTCAGATAAAGATAACTACCTAGTTCCACCGATGGAACAAATCCTACAAATGGTCTCAGGTTCTGAATTTTTCTCCCTATTATATGGGTTTTCAGGATACAACCAAGTGTTGGTAGATGAGAAAGACAGGCTGAAAAACACATTTCGAGTAAAGTGGGGAAATTTTTCATACAGAAGAATGCCCTTCGGGCTCATCAATGTTGGAGCCACTTTTCAAAGGGAAATGGATATAGATTTTGGAGTTTAATTGGCCACAGTGTGGTAATTTATCTAGACGATGTAACAATTTTCTTTAAGAAGAGAGAAGCTCATGCATTTCATTTGAAACAAATTTTTGATCGTTGTAGAAAATATGACATATCTTTAAATCCTAAGAAAAGTATCTTCGCAATATTGGAAGGGAAACTATTAGGCCATATTATTTATAAGAGGAGAATCTCCATAGACCTGGAGAGAATAGAAGCCATATCTTAGATTCCCTTACCCCACAACAAAAAATGTATGCAACCATTCATGGGTACTATAAATTGTGTTCAAAGTTTTGTCCCTGACTTTGCACAGATAGTAAAACATTTGCAACAAATGGTAAAGTAGAGTGTACAATTAAAATGGACCGATACAGAGAAGGGTTCCTTTAACAACATCAAAGCAAAAATATCTCATCCACCTTCTCTTAAAATCCATGACTTTGAAAAGGATTTTATTCTGTACACTTTTTCCTATGATAACTCACTCACAGCAGTGCTCACACAGAGAGAAGAAATGGGAGATGAGTACCCCATATCATTTATGAGCACTGGGTTACAAGGTGCTGAATTGAACTACCCTACCATTGACAAACATTCATATGCAATATTTAAAGCATTGAAACAATTCAGGCCTTACATTCTGAAAAACAGGATCAAGGTAATTGTCCCTCATCTAACTATTCGAACCCTTTTTGTACAAAAGGATTTGGGTGAATGACAAAGGAATTGGGTGACAGTGTTACAGGAATATGACTTGGAATTCAAACCAACCACCATTACCAAAGGACAAGGGTTGTGTAATTTAATGGCTAAAATTCATACTAATGAAGATGATGATTGGGAAAATGAAGCAGAATTGCATATGATTGATATATGTCCTATCTTTACAGCTCCTGAATCCTGGTACATATATCTGGTACATTACCTCCAACAAGGATATTTACTAGAACATTGGAACTCTAAACAAAGAAGGGAGCTTTATTTAAAATCATCCTCTTACCAAATAATTGATAGAGTTGTTTTAGGAATAACTATGATGGGGTATTTATGAGATTCCTCGAACAAGAGGGCGCCTCTAAAGTTGTCAAAGAATTGCATGATGGTCCCGTTGGAGGACATTTTTCAAGAGATACTACTGCCCACAAGATTCTAAGAGCTGGATATTACTGGCCCACATTGTTTAAGGGTGCTCATGCCTATGTAAGAAAGTGCAACATATGCCAGAGAATCAGTGGAAGAATAGAAAAAGTGGCTAGACCCTTACAATAGGTTATTATTTCAGAGCCATTCGAACAATGGGGTATTGACATCATTGGAGAAATTAATCCTAATTCTTCATTGCAACAAAAATATATCCTCACAACTACTGATTATTTCATGAGATGGGTAGAAGAAACTCCATTACGCAAAGTGAATGAGGATGCGGTCATCGACTTCTTTTAAGAAAATATCATGACCAGGTTTGGGGTTCCAATTTCACTTGTCTTTGATAATGCGTCTTAATTTTCATCAATTAAGCTAACTAATTTTTCTGGTGAAAAGGGAATTAAGTTGCATTATTCTTCGAATTATTATCCACAAGGTAATGGGTTAGTTGAATCAACTAATAAAAATCTTATCAAAATCTTAAAGATGATTGTTATAAAAAATTAGAGAAGTTGGCACATAACTCTTCCCAATGCACTGTGGGTAGACAGGGTTACCCCCAAGAATTCCTTAAGAGTGTCCCCTTATACACTGGTCTATGGGAATGAGGCTATCCTACCCCCAAACATTTTACTCCCATCCTCTCAGTTAGACCAAGGTTCACAAGGATCTGAAAGTGAAGTTTTGCAAGCTCGAATTAATACCTTGTTGAAACTTGAAGAGTCTAGGCTCAAGTCCAAAGAGAGATTTAAGCACCAACAGGATATTGCCAAAATATGGTTTGATAAACATAAACCCAGGAAGGGAAGTTTTGAGATTGGAGACTTGGTTCTCAAGTGGGATCACGTGCATGATGAAAAGGGAAGGCATACAAAGTTTCAACACCTATGGGTTGGCCCATTTTAGATTGCTGAAAAGTTAGGCCCCTCGACTTATAAGTTACAAGATTTACAGGGGTGGGAAGAGAATATTCATGTTAATGGTATGGTTCTAAAACCTTATTTCACTTAGTACCTTAGGAATTATTTTGTACATAAATAAAAGTGTTCTTGTTTTTTCTTTCCTTTTAATTGTTGTTTCTGATTTACTTTAGCTCATTTTGATTTTGGTTTCAAATTAAGCATCTGTTTTCTTTGATGTTTTACTTTACTTTAGTTGTTTTATTCCAGAATAAGCCAGCTCCATCTTTTGGTGCTTGGGGGATATTGGAATCTGAATAAACATCCAAATGTTTTAATCGAGGAATTGCTCATTGGAAGTTATCTATATAACAATTTGATCGAAATAAGATTCTTTAATTCGATATACTGCTAAAGGAAAGTTATTTTAAGAACACATTGAAGTCCTATTTAAACCCTATAAACTAAGTGAAGTAGACAAGGTCTAGAATACTATTTTGGGGATCCATCCACTTTCACATTAATGTCTATCCTAGGAAGCTTGCCATAAAAATACCCATGGAAAGGAAGCAGAATGAATAGGTGCATGGTATTCAAAATGATCCCATGCCATAAAATGAAAGCCAAAAGTCTTATTATAAAGAGTCACAATTCCTGAACAGAAAATATATATTAAAAAAGATCTACTGAATACATAAATCAGTAAAATGATTAGATTGCTCAAAAGGTTCTTCTCCATCCGTGAGCTGAAACACGTCATCACTCACACAAAAGGACACTATGGATGGAAGAACCTACATCAAATATCAAATATAAAAGAAGCAATCTAGGAAGACTCAAGATACAAAAGTCTTAAGAATAAAAAGAATAAAAAAGGCATGGGATTGAGGAACAAACAAATGCATATGTCTAACTCTGTCCTGATCCTGTGGTGTCATATCTGACACCAACCAAATATAGAGGTAAAATGAATCTCACATTTTGGCCCCAAAAGAGTTATCTATAATTTTTAAACCTGGTTACCATACCCCAAAGGACTACAATCAATAAGATGCTATGAATCTTACATTCATGGAGAAGTTTAGACTCTTAAATAATCTTGGAAAATAATGGGATAACTTTCTCTAATCAACCATAAAGCAGTTTGTGTTTTGAAAGATAGTTTTTTTAGAGTTCTGTGTTTGCTAGCCAGTTGCCAATTATTGCTGCCACAACCCCTACCCCCATTTCTTTATGATTTTAGGGCCCCTCCTTAGATTTTTTTTAAGCCTTTCTAGATTTATTAGACTTCTATTGTTCTTGGATGACCCCTTTCCATGACTTAGGCTTTTTAGCAAGTTAGAAAACACCTTTTGCACCAAGTTAAAAAAATCACCTTTTTCCCGGTGTGTTGAAAGAATTCTTGGATTTTTTCTGACATGATGGAGAAAATCAGACTTCCCACCCGATATCTCCCGACAGATTTTCCGTTTCCTTTTTGCCCTGGGCTTACGCCTTTGTTGGAGTTTTTTGAGTTTTCTTCCGATAGTTGCAGATACTTTTAAGAGTTGGAGCCGATATGTCTGGCTGGACTCTTATTTTGAAGCTGACATTTCTTTTCACTGAGACATGCCGATGGTTACAGCTAAAATATACATTCATAGCCGACGTGATTAGCTTGGACCTAGCTTTCACTACTGATCAAAAGTTTCTTCATGAGTATTCTGATGACCTTTTCGTTGGGCGTTCCCAACAAAGTTTTCCAACAGTGTCGGTAGAATCTGAATATCTTTCCAAAGAGAGCGAAAATTTGTATGGCTTGTAGCTGATCTTTCGTTGCCAAAACCTTTGGATGAACCGTGCCGACGCAATTTTGTGTTTGGTTTTTTATGAAGTGAGTCAATAGATGTGACATAGTTAGGATTTTATAACCGATATTGTTGGGAGAATTCTCTATCTCTTGCCGATCCCAAATCGAAGGATTACCTAATGAGATTTTAGGTGCTGAAAAGCTATTTGCATTTATGATCCCCAATGACCGCATTTAATGCATGTTTGGTGATCATTATATATAGCCTGTGAAGCTTTGTTTACGGACTATTACTCCATTTGAGCACATCCAGCTATCGATTGTTTGTTGGACCCTGCGGTTCGTTTCATCAAGCTCCATGCCCTTTCACCGTTTTCTAGGTAGGATTCTAACCTTGTTTGGTTTGTGTTCAATGAAGTGTTTGGGTAAACGATATTTGGTAAAACAACATTGTGGGATTTCTTTGTTTACGGGGTTAGTTTTTTTTTACCTCTTCTGTGGTTTTAGATTATTTTCCCTAACCTCATAGGGATTTGTTTTTTTTTCAGCTAGCTAACCCTTGTAGGATTTCCCCAATCCGGTTTGCATTAGAATCCCTGACCTCCCTATTTCGTTTGACCTAGTTTGTAACCCGACTGTGGTTTTTCACTTGCTCCAAGCCATTTTGTCTCTATCGCTCAGACCATGGACATGGATAGCTCATACCCCTGTTGTTTTAATGATGATGCTAAGGCGGGTTGAGTTTTTCACCGGCCACTCCTCATCTAGTTTTTGTTCGTTTGCGGTGATAAGGAATCAGTGAGGCCCCGAGCTTAGAGGGCCATCGTTTTCCTTTGATTTTTGGCCTAGGGTTTTCATTGAAAATTATATCGCTCTTTGTGGTCAACATCATGGTTTCATAAGGTTTCAAAGTCGACCTAGGATTGTTTGATTTGCCACCGTTTCCTCTGGACTATTTTCTTGTGGCTAATAAGGTTAATGAAAGGAGGTTTTGCATAGGTTTTAAGACTGATTTTGATGATTCTTCTGTATCATGTTTTAGAACACCGAAGGATTTAGAGTTTCGACTCCCAAAGCAACAGTTAGAACCCGCACTTGAGCTGATAGTTCCCTTTTCATTTTGACCTTGCCTCAAAGTTTTAATGATCGCTAAATATGATTCGGTAAAGATACATTTATTATTCTCCATGAATGCAATCTTGTTTTGAAAAGAAATATGATTTGTTAGATAAATTTTTCTTAGATATATTGTATATCTTACAATAGATTCTTCTTTTATGTTTACATGAATGCATGTGTTTTAATCATAGGGACACTAAGTTATTTTTTGATGTGATTGTATCATAGCCTCAGTCCTCACACAACACCATGCCAAAGAAAGAAAAGAAGAAATCCAAGGTTGTTGAGGAGGAATCAAACTTGGATGTCATGCCTAGCATAGAGATAATTTATGAAGATACCAAAGCGGTCACCAGAGATGAACTAAAGTTCAAATGGGGAAATATATATCCCTTTATCACATATCAGAAGGTCCTGAATGCAGGCTTAGAATATATACTGTTGTATAAAAATATATTGAGACCTAAGATCACAAAGGTATCCACTTGAACAGATCTTTTCCCTTGTGTTGAGGTGATCGACTGGATTTTACCCAAAGTAGACAAAAATACTATGATCATGTATAACATCAAAGGAAAAGGTTTTGTCTCCTTCACCCCTACGTACATATCCAAATATTGCAATATACCATCCTCAAAAATCAACATGACAGATAACTGGATAAATGGTTTGAGTTTAGACTATATCAAATGTGCAAAGCTGATGATGATAGCAGGAAAGACATTTCGACCAAAAGCCTCTGACAAATTTGAAACCTCCAGCTTACGCACTCCTTACAGACTTGTAGCCCTAATGCTCAACATAATGTTTTACTGGGCCAATGGGAAGTTCTATAAGATAGGCTAGATCCCACTAATGTATTATGTGACTATTCAAGGCATTATCTTCAACTAGGCATACATTGTAGCCAACATCTTGTCTTCCTGCATAGGTGTTGCATTAAGAGGACTGCTAGAAAGAAAATCAAAATTCTACATGGGATCATATTTAATTGATTGTATCTTATGCTTGTACCCATTCTCAAAACTGAACTATAGCTGGAACAAAGCCAAGACACCCATTTACAATGCATATAAGATCTTATGGGCTGATAAGTATCATAGCTTTTACAAGCTTATCTATGAGGAACTTATGATGCCACTCTACTAATTGATCTTTCTTGAAGAGTACAAGTGTATGTAAGAGGGTGCACTAGAAGTTATACGTGAATATGGAGATTATTTTTTCTTCAAAGAAGGCACCTATCTGAGGATGTACGGAGGGACTAGAGCCCCGTCACTACTTCCTAAGTATGCCACTGATTACATTGTTCATAAGGAAGTAGTAAGACGAATTTTTATGGATGCAATATTCAGGAATTTTCTGTTTGACATGAAGAAGGCAGTCTACCCACCATTTCCTTTCTATGTTTGCAACTACAAGTTTTTAAAAGTAAAAAGTGCACCATATTTTGTGAAGGACCTAGAAAATTTCCACTTTGGTGAGAAGAGTTTTCATAGGAATGATTCCCAAGGTAAGGTTGTTGCACATTGTGCACTTGTCAAGGTAAATTTTGAATACTCTGGACACTGGGACAAGGAAGAAGATATTTTCAAAAATGCATGCAATATGACTACTTTAAATAAGTAGTTCAGACATAAAACCACAACAACAAGAGGAAAGAGATGCAACTGTTCAGGTACACAAGGTACTCCTACAAGACCGGACACCTTCAGCAACTGCTTCACACAAATAGATCATATATCAACACACTGATGTTTGTCACGTGGTTAAAACCCTTGAGAGGAAAACAATCCATGGCCCCAGCCAAATAGCTACTTGGAGAAATTTATTATGCAAAAGAAATAAAGTTACATGAGCTTCTTATAATCGATCAACTAGCCAAGGAGCCTTTATGCCCTTTAAATAGAGATCATAGACCAATCGAGTGTTAAGCCATGGATCAATGGTAGGTATTATCTAAGAGAAGTTGAACCATCGGATCACTCTATGTCTAGAACATATCATGACTGTCGGATTAGAATATTTACAAATGCATACTAATGCATACTAAAGAAACACAATTTTACCTAACGGATATATTACACAAGTTGATCTTAACTAACTCCTAAGTGTCTAAATATCCTAAAATCCCCCCTTAAGAACAACTTGGAATAGGATTGAAGGATTTACAAAAGTGACACGATTAGGAGAAGGAAGGAGGAATTAGAGCCTATCCCCCCTTAAGGACACATTCCTAAACTCCTAACATTGACTGAAGTTTAGAAAACTTTGCTTCTATAAGAGACTTGGTGAAGATGTCTGCAACTTGAGGATCTGTAGGGCAATAGAGAACTTCAATAACACTATCATGAACAAGATTTATGATGAAGTGCATGTGTAGCTCAATGTGTTTGCTGCACTGATGTAGAACTGGATCTTTGGCAAGCTTGATGGCACTTTGATTGTCACACCAAAGTGGAGTAGGCTACTGCTGCTCGAATCCAAACTCTGAAAGGATATGTCGAAGCCATAAAGCTTCCTAACTAGCATTAACTACGGCACGATATTCTGTTTTTGCTGAAGAAAGAGAAAGAGCTTGTTGTTTCTTACAAGCCCAAGTGATAGGTCCAGATCCCAGACTGAAAACATAACCTGCAGTAGACTTTCGATCATCAGGATTGCCGACCCAATCTGAATCAGTGAAACCAACCAACAAAGGTTTCCCCCCTATACTGTAATGAATCCCAAACTGAATTGTACCTTGAATATATCGAAGTATTCTTTTTTCTACTTTCTAGTGAATTTCATGAGGAGTTTTCATATAACGAGCAACACGACCAACGGAAAAGGAAAGGTCAGGACAGGAATGAGTCAAGTATAAAAGACTACCAACAAGTTGACGATACAAGGTGGCATCTACTTTAGGGGAAGTACAAGTTGCAGAAAGTTTGACTCCAGAATGGAAATGAGAAGGGGCTGGTTTACAATCTTCCATGTGGAAGCGACGAAGAAGGTCACAAGCATACTTAGACTAGGAAAGAAAGATTTCTTCTTTGGTTTGCAAGACTTGGAGACCAAGAAAACAATGCAAATGTCCTAAGTCTGGCATTTCAAAATTTTGCTTAAGACTGGATTTTACATGGGTTATAAGTTTAGGGTCACTACCAGTAAAGATAAGATCATCAACATAAAGAAAAAGTATGATGAGATGGTTTCCTATATTCTTGTTATAGACATTGGGGTTAGAATGGCATCTAGAAAAACCAGTGTCAAGGAGAAAGCTATCCATTTTGGCATACCAAGCTCTAGGAGCTTGCTTAAGGCCATATAAGGATTTCTTAAGGAGACAAACAAGGCTAGAGTTATTCTTAACATATCCAGGAGGTTGTTCCATGTAAATTTCCTCATGTAAATCACCATGTAAGAAGGCATACTTGACATCCATTTGATGGACTTCCCAGTTATGTAAGGCTGAAAAGGAAACAACAAGGCGGATGGAGTTCATTTTTGCTACAGGGGAAAAGGTTTCATTGTATTCAATCCCTTCAACTTGGGAAAAACCTTTGGAAACTAACCTTGCCTTAAGTCTTTCAAAACTTCCATCTGATGCATACTTAGTTCTGTAGACCCATTTACATCTAACAAGTTTTCTTCCTTTTGGAAGAGGAACAATATCCCAAGTATCATTCGCCATTAAGGAACGATATTTTTCATCCATAGCTGCATCCCAATATGGATTTCCTGAAGCTTCTGCAAAAGTTTCTGGATCATGATTCTCAACAACTTGAGCCAAAAGAGAAGAGGCTCGCTAAAACTGAGAACATGTTCGATGTTGATCTCTAGGATCACCGGCAAGATCACCAGCTACTTCACATGTTGAACGGACCCATCAAGGAAGTATTGGTGCTGGTGCAATTGGAGGAACATGAGCAGGCAAAGGTGGATTTTCATCCTCACTGTCATCATCAGAAACTGGAGTTGAAAACGTGTCAAGGAAGTTGGAAGAAGAAGAATAAGGCATAATCACCGAATCAGGCTCGCAGGCCAAAGATGGCACACCCGCCAAGTTAGGCTCGCAATCCATGATATTTTCATCAAATTTAACATCTCTTCTAATGATTATATCATTTGAATGGGGTTGAAGAAGTATATAACCTTTTACATCTTCAGAATATCCAACAAATATGCACTTTTCACTTTTAGGCTGCAATGCTTTCTGTTTTTCATCCGGAATGTGAGCCCATGCTTCACAACCAAACACATGAAAGTGACTTACATCTGGTTTAATTTTACTCCATGGTTCTTATGGTGTTATACCTTGTAAAACTTTAGTGGGTGTGTGATTAACTATGTAATTTGCATAATTTATGGTCTCATCCCAATATTGAAGACTTAGTCCCTTAGATTGGATCATACAATTAGCCATTTCTTTTAAAGTGCAGTTATTCCATTCAGCTACACCATTTTGTTATGGTGTATATGGAATAGTGTGTTGTTGTTGGATTCCTTGTTTAGTGCAGAAAGTAGTGAACTTGTTGTTAACATATTCTCCTCCATTGTCAGATCTTAACTTAATAATTTAATGACCAGATTGTTTTTCAACAAGGGCCTTGTAGGCTAAGAACGTGTTAAAGACTTCACTCTTAAGTTTTAGGAAGTAAACCCAAGTGCGTCTGGAGTAGTCATCAATGAAAGTTAAAAAATATTTGAAACTAGAAAAGGAAGCGGATGGAAGAGGGCCACACAAGTCACTATGCACAAGCTCTAAGGGAACCGAGGCGTGCCAACAGACATGTTTGTCAAAACTGTCCCGATGATGTTTTTCGTGTACACAACTAGAACAAACACCATCCTTGCAATATACCAGCGGAATACCAATCACCATATTATTTTTACATAGTTGTTGCAATGAGCGATAATTTAAGTGACCAAATCGCTCATGCCAAAGTTTGCTCAAGTTATCACTATGAGCAACAAAAACTGAATGAAAAGGTGATGACCCAAAGTTGTTAAATTTGTACAACCTGGTAATATCATCAACAGTTCCAGTAGCAAGGACATTTTGAGGATTTTTAAAATCCTTGATTACAACTTGGTGATGTGTAAATGTCACAATTTTACCTTCACCCGAATGAGTTATTTGATAGAGTAATAACAAATTGCAGGAAATTTTTGGAACACATAGTACATCACTGAAATGACCATTTTCTACTGGAACTGTTCCATATCCTACAACACTTAGAGATATATCATCACCAACAAATATTTGTTTGGTGTTACATTCATGCATAATAGAAAATATGGGTTGATCCTTAGCCATATGATAAGATGCTCCAGAATAAATGAGCCATTCATTTGAAGTAGAAGAAGAAGATGCAGTACAAGAGTAACCAGAAGCATAAAGTGCATGTCCATGAGAGTTAGATTCTGAAGACGAATCTAGGCTGATGTGGTGCTTCTTCATTGCTGCTTCCAAGGCTGCCATCTTCTTAAAACATTTAGATTCATCATGATTATGTTTCCCGCAAAAATTGCAATGACGCTCAGTCTTCTTTCCTTTTTGCTTGGATCCTTTGTCATTTTTTAAAGGAGGAGTTGATTGAGAGGGTTTGGGACCCTTGTTGTTTGGCTTATTATTGTGAAAATTTTGTTTCTTGGGAGGCTTGGACTTTTCTTTCTGTTGGGACAATAAGGCTTTCCCAGATGTATCTGCATCGTTAATTATTCCAAGATGAATGAGCTTATCTTGCTCTTTAATTAATAAATCATAAAAGGATTCAAGGCTAGGCTCTTGATAGTTAGCTGTAGTCATGGATTTTTTCATGGAGTAGAATGTAGATACAAAAATAGAATATGCAGGTCCAAGTTTGGAAATAATATGATAAATACATTGTTTGTCTTCTTTCTTAATCTTACATTCTGCACATAAGAGTCTAAGACTTTTATACTTAGATAAATAGTATTGAATGCATACAAAATCATTTGCATTCAAGAAAAACAACTCATTCTCAAGTTGATGACCCCAAATTTCATTGTGTTTACCAAACATAGATTCCAACTTTTCCCAAGCTTTATCAGGTTCATCCATTCTAGATATGTGGAATCACAAATCAGTAGAGATTGACATCCCAATCAATCCACGAGCTTCATCACATATATTTGCTCATTTAATATTCTTAACATCATCAGTGGATTCTATTTCTTTCCATGAGGTTATCCTGAAAAAGCCCCTACTTCGTAGAACATCCTCCATACGAGATTTCCATGAGAAATAGTTAGAACTTGTAAGTATAATATCACAAGGGGCAGCCATACTGTAAAATAATGGCTGAAAGAATAGAAACTAACTTTCTGGATGCAAAGATCTCAAAAAAATATGCGGTTTAAAAAAAACGGCACTTAAAACTGATTCCGGATGATGAAGTTATGCTTGATCAAAGAAAATGTTGAAGATGTCCCCAATAGTGATGTGGTAGATATTAACTTGACCAACTAAAAAAATAAGCCCCCTCTTCCCAAGATCAACCTTTGACAATCACTTTTACAATAAAGTTGCTTTGAAGTGAATCACTTTTGTAGAATAAGTGATGTTCACTTTTACAATAATGTGACTTTTAAATAGTGTGGCAATAAATTAAAAGACTTAAGTGACTCACTTTTATTTTATTTTATTCATGTGAGATGCACTTTTACAATAAAGTAACTTGAAAATAGAAATTGCATGCACTAAAAAGTAGCTTAATAAGACTTGAACTCTAGACCTATTAAGGAATAAAGCAACTTTGGACCAAGTGAGCTAAGTTTAAAAGGTATGTAAAATAATGGAAAGAGAAATGGGGCTTTTTCTTTTTTTTTACTCTTCTTTCTTGTTTTCTGTACTTGCTTTCTTTTCTTGCAAATCACAAAAAAAAAAGGAAAAAAAAAAAAATTCCACACAATGGGTTTAGATCTTGGTTAGCTTACCCAAAAATTCTACGTTTTCAAGTTTTCTCTCTGTTTTTTATTTGCCATGATCGCATAAGGTGCACGACAAAGAGCATACGTAGCCAAGAAGAAAAAAGAAAAAACCTTTCCCTTACTGCTTCTGATCCGCCGCGATCACGCAAGGCGCCCTGCAAAGAGCATGCGCAATCAGGGAAAACAACAGTCTGAGACTAAAACATAAAAGATCTAATAATAAACTGATAAAATATGAGAGATTTAAAAAAAACAAATTCGTCACTGTAACATTATACCTTCAGATTTTCCGAAATGGTGTTTCTGGAGCAAACGGAAACAGTTTTCAGTGAAATGGAAACAGTGCTATGGACACAATGGAATAGCTCTCACTGGCCAAAAATGCACAAAAAATCTAAAAACAAAAACCCTTTCAAAGTTTTGGCAACACCAGTTCTAGATCTATATCAAAACCGAAAGCAGCTCTTCATAAAAGCTCTGATACCATGTTTGGGTACACAGGGTACTCCCACAAGACCAAACACCTTCAGCAACCGTTTCACATAAATAGATCACATATCAACACATTGATGTTTGTCACGTGGTTAAAACCCTCAAGAGGGAAACAGTCCACGACCCCAGCCAAATAGCTACTTGGAGCAATTTATTATGCAAAAGAAAGAAAATTACATGAGCTTCTCATAATCGATAAAATAGCCAAGGACCATCTATGCTCTTTAAATAGAGATCATAGACCAATCGGGTGTTAAGCCACGGATCAATGGTTGGTATGATCTAAGAGAAGTTGAATCGTCAGATCACTCTATGTCTAGAACATATCGTGATCGTCATATTAGAATATTTACAAATGCATACTAATGCATACTACAGAAACACACTTTTACCAAACGGATATATTACACAAGTTGATCTTAACTAAATCCTAAGTGTCTAAATATCCTAACAGCAACAACATTACATAATAATAAAAACAGAAAGTAGAAGGCTATTAAGAACTTGAAGATTGAGTTTGAAGTCATGGATTCAACAGTAAGGCTGCTACAAGATTGACTACTGGGGTTAGGAAAAAATTGCAAAGGTGTATGGATTTTTATAGGAGGATTCTCACAACACATAATAGATGTCAAACCTCTATAGCAAAAATAATCTAGGAGTTTCTTGGATGAGAGGGACATTTGAAATACCTCCAAGACAAATTGTAGGAGGACAAGCTTAGCATAAAACAAGTTAAAGGAATCACTGAGAAAGTGGTAAATAGTTTTGTTGCACAATCCGTGGTTAGTAATTTCCTTCTAGAAGACCAGCTCAAGGTAAATCCACCCAAAGCAACAAAAATTAAGTCACAACTGGCCTTATAAGAAGTGACAGTCATATTGTTGTATCCTATGGATTTCAAAACCATCGCTGCAGAAGCTGCTACATGGAAAGAATTCAATAGGGAATCAGTTGGGCCCTCCTAAGTTTTGTCTTGTTTAAATGTGGTACTTTTTGTACATTATCTTATTTTATTCAATATTTTCCTAGTGCCAGTCACTAGAAGACAAATTTTGTAAGTCGAAGAGTTAAGGAAGCCTAAAAGTCTGGGGTAACTCAAAATTCATTTGTAAAATATATAAATAGGGGTAGATTAGAGATTATTAAGGAATTTTTCTAGTGCATTTATGATGAATCTATTTTTATGAGAACAACTTATTTTATTAATAAAGAGAACCAAATTTTGCTGGAGGAAGGACTGTACTAGTTTCCAAATGGATTGTGTGCATTGCTAAATGATGAACTATATTTTAGCCTGTTATACAACTGTAAGATCATTCTAACTTGTTGAATTATTTCTACAATTTATGAATGATTTTACTTTCTGTTAAGAATCTTTTGAATGAAATAATAATCAATGTTTTCACATGACAAAGCTATCTTTGTTTATATTTTCCTGCTGTATTTATGTATGAAGAATTTGAATAGCTACCTATAGGATTCCACATGCAATAGTATAGTACATTACTCAATTAGATATAAAATTTTCTCCCATGGGGATAGGTAGAATAGCTTAGTTGTTGTTTTCTTTGGGTGATTGAGGAGAAATTGATTCATGTAAGGCGAGAGGTAAGACCCTGCGCGACTCACTTGTGTCTCACTTATGAGGTTCTTGTTTTGGAAATCACCTGCATTTAGTTTAGGCATTTGCATTTTATCCCTTAATATATAAAATATATAAATAGAGGATCAGGATGCAACCAATAAAACATACTTAAAAATTTCTTTTAATTCTACGCTAGTCGGGTCGCTAACCGAATGGATTCCCCATTTAAAACAATAAATCATCTAATTGGGAACGATTCTTAGGGAGAATCCCTAATGTCGGTACCTGATACTTTTCCAAGCATCAATAGGTGTCCAAAACTCTCATGCCATGTCTAGATGACCTCATTTCCATGAGTCAGGAGGGCACTTGGATTTGAATCAAGTACAAAATTGGAAAACTCATAGGCTTTGCAACATGATTTGATTTTCCTACTGCAATGCGTTTTCCCATGGCTATCTTAGAAATATCAACATAATTGGGGATTAATACTACTCTTT
Organism: Pseudotsuga menziesii; assembly: GCA_001517045.1. NCBI lineage: Eukaryota > Viridiplantae > Streptophyta > Pinopsida > Pinales > Pinaceae > Pseudotsuga > Pseudotsuga menziesii. The sequence goes on from LPNX010695934.1 coordinate 142,535, forward strand.
TAGGCAAACCATTTTTTTCCATTTGATATATAGACTACAAGTTTGAGGCTAAAGAGGGAACATATAGAACATTCTTAAAGATTTCATGCTCTAGATGAATAGTACCTTTTCCTTTTGATAAGACTTGTGAGTCATATCCCATGTCGATGGAGATGCAAATATCAGAATCCAATGATGTGAAATAATACTTGCATTCAACCATATGATTCAAACTACCATATTCAATGAGGAGAGCTCCAACATTCAAAGCACTATCCATGAGTGCATGACCTCTTTCATGATGATTATTTCGATCTCCAATAACCTTCTTCCTTGTGCCTTCTATAAGAGTGATGCTGTGTCTCTCCAAGGGAAGGGCCATCTGATCAATAGTCCTCTTCATGCAAGAGATTTCAGAATGAAATCCTCTAGCAAAGTAAGAGCACTTTGTCTTCTCTTTTCTCGTTTGCTTGTTTTTCCTCAAGCCTGAGGGCTGGTCCGACTGGTTTTTCTCCTTCTGCATGGGAGGATCAAACTTGGTCTTCTATTTATTTTGATTTCCCTTTACATTCAACGCCTTGGGTCCTCCAACAAAAATTTATTGATCTTTGGAGGATATCATGGATCCCATCTGAACAATTTTATCATGCTCATTGGTTAGGGACTCAATGAATGCATTCAAGGTAGGAATCTTACAATTCAGAATTGTGAGATTTCCAATATGGAAGGTAGAGTGAAAGACAGAGTATTCTGGTTCTAGCTTAGAAAGGATATAAATAATTATCTGATCATATTTCTTCTCAACATCACATTGCTTCAATTGGAGCACAAGGTGCTTAAACTTAGTGAAGAATTCATTTATGGTCTCAAAATTGCTCGAATTGAGAGATCAGTTCATTCTCCAACTGATAGGATCTCAAATCATCTTTCTTGTCAGATTTTAGAAATTTGTTACCACACTTCTTTGGGAGTCTTCAATCCACTGAGATGGAAAAGGAAAACCTTTGAAATGGAGAGGCATAGGAAACCATATGCTTCATCAAGTTTGTTCCAATATTTTGACTTCTCTACTGCTGGATTTGGATTTGGATCCTTTCCCATGGTGAATATGAAGAGTCCCTTATAGTGAAATGATATCTCAATATCCTCTTTCCACTGATGATAGTTGAAAGAAGTGAGAATATTGCTAGAGGAAGAGTATGTTTTCCATTTGTAGCGAATGCAATAGGAGTTTATGAGATACATGCAATAAAAAAAAAAAAATCGAACAACCTACACTTTTGGAGTTGCCTCATGCCTGGATAGAATTATTTAGACATAATATAGAGGGAGAAAGGATAAAATTCCAGGACTTATGTGGAAATATCTCCTCTTCTGGTGCAGTGTTGGAATATTTTTTAGCAATTTTTCTCAATCTTCATTAAAGATCCATCAAAAAATCTGTAGAAGAGTTTCATTTTCCTTCCATGGCTCTGATACCATATAAATTGAGTCACACCAATATTAGAACCAATACAAAAGTTATTGCACATGATGCATATCAATTTGCTCAATGAAATGCCAGAAACAATGCAAAAGTCTTGTAGTTGTGTATTTCTTAATTTAGAATGCAATACAATGGCATGAATAACCATACAATTCGAATCCAAGAGAGGTCATTTGAATTGAGTGCATGAGAGTGACTTAATTGTCAGTTGACACCACTCGGCACATTAGTTAATCGCTTAAATCCAACATAATTTAATCTAACAGACTTGGAGGAAGTTGAGACCGATTCTAACTAAATAGAACTCAATTGCATGCCAACAAGTGGTTGGAGGTGCCCTTCTGACTTGAGTTAGCTGAGTTAAATTGAACTAAGTCACCAAATTTAGGCAAGGGCACCTTTAACACTCCAGTTAACTACATTTAGATAAAAAATAAGATCAAATCATGGGCAAGGTTATTAATTTGTCACAGTGGTCTAGGAACTAAAAACACAGTCTCACAAAGAATACAGACAGATAATCATAAAATTGGCAAAATGGTGCTGCAATGGAAGTAGCAACTCTATATAATAAAAAGAATAATGAATAATACAATACAATGATCATGTCAGATGCATGAATTCCAAGACAATTTGAATTCCCAAGGAGGTCATTCAAATTGAATGAGTAAGTCTAGCTTAACTGAATGTAAGCCACAGTCAACACTCAAGTTAACCACTAATCAAAACCCTAATTGACTCAACTGATCCCTAACTGAAGTCAGAGTACAATAAATGACTGAGTCTAACTAAAAGTAGCTTAGACACATGTCACTGCAAGCTAACCAACAAGTGGTAGCACATCAATGACTCCAATGAACCCCGATGAAGTTAACTAAAGTGTAACTGACCATCAAAAGTGGTTGGAGGCGCCCCTGTTGACTCCAATTCATTAAATAATCAATAAATAATCAATTTAATGAAGGAAGGTGCCTTCACTACTCTGTTTAACTGATTGTAACCATTAGTTAGCAATATGGGGCATTAATGACACTTAGATCACCCCTGGAGTGCTCCAGTTAGCCTCCCCGAATGTAGGAGAAGGATAAGTTAGCCTCCTTGACTGAAGGTAGGCGTGGGTGTGATATTGTTGATGTCATATAGTGCTCTTATGATGTCAATTAAGTCAATAAAACTTAGGATAGTGGTTTAACTAGGCCAAATTGACCAAAATGAGTGTGTATGGTGGTAAATGTCTCCAACACCCCCCTTTAAGCTATACTTAGGAGGAGTAAAAAACATAAAATGCATAAAAATGCTAGGGCCCCAAAAACTAAGGCCATGGGTCACCCTGTACAATACTAAAACTCAAACAATGCTCAAAAACAAACTAAGTGAGTAAAAGAGGGAAAACCTAGTGGGAACCCCCCCCACCCCCCTCAAGATGAACACTGAAAGTAGTCTGATCACCCTGATGGACTCACCCCCAACAGTGAACAGAGGTAAGTGTACTTCTTTTTTGAAAATTTCTTGGTGAAGATGTCTGCAATTTGCTCATCAGTCAGGAATTATTGCAGAATGATGGTCCTGTCATGCACTAGCTCTCTGATATAGTGCATGTGTATCTCTACATACTTGGTCCTCTACCTCATAAATGGATCTTTGGATATCTTAATATCACTTTGATTGTCACAAAAGAGGACAATGGACAAAGTACTACCAAGATCAAACTCTGAAAGAATTCCTTGCAACCAAACTGCTTTGATGCAAGCATTCACTGCTCCTCGATACTTGGCCTCTGCTAAAGATAATGCTATGGAAGCCTAATTTTTTCTAGACCATAAAATGGGGCCACCACCAAACATGAATACATATCCATAAGTAGACTTCTGATCAATAGAATCACCCACCCAATCGGAATCTGTGTATCCAACCAACTCTAGCTCGGAGGCTGCAGCATAGTGAATGTCGTAGGTCCTGGTTCCCTGAATATAATGGAGGATCCTCTTGGCTGCATTCCAATGAAGATGATGGGTCTGCTACATGTATCTTGATACAAAATTCATGCCATAACATATATCAGGACGAGAATGTGTCAAGTACAACAAGCTACCAATCAGTTGTCGATAAATAGTGCAATCCATGGGAGGTGTGCTTTCTCCTTCTTCAAGGTTGATCCCTGAAAGGAAAGGGAATGGTGTAGGCCTAAATTCAGCCATGTTAAACTTGAATAATATGTCTGATATGTATTTTTATTGAGTGACCATTATCGCATCAGAATTTTTCTTAATTTCGAGCCCCAAAAATTGTTTTAAGAGCCCCAAATTGCTCATTTCAAATGCATTGTCGAGAGCAGTTTTGATGGCTGAAATAGAAGCAAATGTGCTACGTGTGATCAGTAATTCATCAACATATAAAAAAATAATAATCAAATTACCATCAGACTGCTGTAGATACACATTTTGATCTTATCTACACCTTCGGAAGTTTTGAGAGAGAAGGAAGGCATCCATCTTGGCATACCACTCTCTTGGGGCTTGTTTTAACCCGTATTGTGAATTCTTTAGCTTGCAAACCAGAGATGGATCAGAGATGTAGCCCTTAGGCTGCTTCATTTATAGCTCCTCATGAATATCTCCATGCATAAAATCTGACTTAACATCTGTATGATGCACTTCCCAGTGCTTAGATTCTGAAATCGCCAAAACTAGGCAGATGGAGTCCATTTTTGCAATCGGTGAAAAGTATCATGGTAGTCCACACCTTGGACCTAAGAGTGTTAAATTTTCATATGCTTAACTAAGACATCAGTATATCATTTCATTTTTCATAATAAAAGCATATAAAACAGGATCACTGAAAGAAACAGTATCACAAGAACAACACAGATTTATCCTGGGAAAACCCTATAGGGAAAAACCCAGCAAAAGCTTCCTCAATATAGATGCCCCAAAAAGGGAAAAAGGTAAAACCAACAAGGAGATCAAAAACCTGATTCTCCTCCTTCTCCAGCAACTCCTCTCCTCCACAAGTGTGCTATTCCAAGTGAGTGAGTGTGTCTCAAGTGAGGAGCACTACACCTCTATTTATATTCATCCGTTCACTTAAAGTTTACTCAATTAACATGTCGGCTTAAGTTAACTCATGTAGGATCGAGTTACACATGTAGGCTCAAGTAACCACATTGGGGTGCTGATGACCCCCCTTTACAATTTGAGGGTACTACCTCATGACTCTTATTAGTTCTTCTAATTAGGAGCATCGGGGTACAATGAAATACAAATGGTTCTCCCGGTTGGACCATCGGGGACCACAAAAGATACATAAAGAATATTCTTCGAAGTTACAATATTTCAACACACCCCCTTAACGAGAAGGGTATTCTACATCAACATCAACAAGAGTAGAGATGGGGGACATCATCAACATCAGCAGGGTAACACATCTATAAATCATTGGAAGCTTTTCAACATCATGTAGTCTTCATCTTCAATATTCAATCTTCATCATCAGCAACATCTTCAGTATTTGATCTTTCAATTAGCAGCGACATATTCAGCACTTGGATCTTTCGATCAGCAACATCTTTAGCACTTTGACTGTCCGATCAGCAACAACATCTTCAACATTTTGAACTTTCGATCAGCAACATCTTCAACACTTTGATTTTTCGATCAGCAACAACATCTTCAGCATTTTGTCCTTTTTGATCAGCAACATCTTCAGCATTTTGACTTTTTGATCAACAACAACATCTTCAGCACCTTGACCTTTCGATCAGCAGCAACATCTTCATCATCATATTCTGATCTGTCAATCATAATCATCATCACATTCTGATCTTTCGATCAGAAACATCATCATCATACTCTGATCTTTCGATCAGAAACATCATCATCATACTCTGATCTTTCGATCAGAAACATCATCAACATAGAAACATCATCATCATACTTTGATATTTCAACAGAAACATCATCAACATACTCTGATCTTTCAATCAGAAACAGCATCATCATACTCTGATCTTTTGATCAGAAACATCATCATCATACTCTAATATTTCAATCAGAAACATCATAATCATAGTGCGTCATCATCATACTCTGATCTTTTAGATCAGTACGTCATCATCATCATACTCTGATCTTTCGATCAGTATGTCATCATCATCATACTCTGATCTTTTAGATCAGTACGTCATCATCATCATACTCTGATCTTTCGATCAGTATGTCATCATCATCATACTCTGACATTTCGATCAGTACGTCATCATCATCATACTCTGATCTTTCGATCAATATGGCATCATCATCAGCAGCAACAACCTGCAATCCACAACTCAAAGACGATCACTTTTGGACTTAAAGTCCAGGGATGATACAATCCCACCACATTCTCGACAACCGAAGTTACCAGATTGATTACGGGAGAATCAGTCCCTATAACTTTAGGACTAAGTCCAAGGACGATGCAATCCTACCACATTCTAGACGACCGAATTCACCGGATACAATTACGGGATAATCACTCCCTATCACTTTAGGACTTGAGTCCAAGGATGATGCAATCCTACCACATTCTCGATGACCGAAGTCACCGAATACAAGTACGAGATAATCACTCCCTATCACTTTAGGACTTGAGTCCAAGGATGATGCAATCCTACCACATTCTCGACGACTGAAGTCACCGGATACAATTACAGGATAATCCCTCCCTATCAATTTAGGACTTGAGTCCAAGGATGATGCAATCCTACCACATTCTCGACGACCGAAGTCACCGGATACAATTACGGGATAATCACTCCCTATCACTTTAGGACTTGAGTCCAAGGATGATGCAATCCTACTACATTCTCGAGGACCAAAGCCACCGGATACAATTACGGGATAATCACTCCCTATCACTTTAGGACTATGTCCAAGGATGATGCAATCCTACCACATTCTCGAGGACCGAAGCCACCGGATCTATTATGGACAGATGTCCCAGGATGATACAATCCCTCTTCATTCTTGAAGACCGAGGTCTCCGGATCACTTTAGGGAAGGTGCCCAAGGATGATACAATCCCATCACGTTCTCGATGACCAAGGTCACCGGATCTATTATGGACAGATGTCCCGGGATGATACAATCCCTCTTCATTCTCGAGGACCGAGGTCTCTGGATCACTTTAGGGAAAATGCCCAGGGATGATACAATCCCACTGCAACATCACTACTCCCCCTTTCGAGGAAGGTCTATCCAAACAACACCAAGCTTGTCTTGAAAGTGTTCGAACTCTACTTGAGGCAGAGGCTTCGTTGGTACATCATCATCCAAACCATCATCATCTACATCTTCAATATCTGAATACTGATCTATCACCATCTGTATCTCTAGTATGTGAATACTAAAAGCATCATCATCTATATCTTCAATATGGGAATACTGAAACATCATCATCTCTATATTCAGTATAGAAATACTAAATCACCATCATCTGCATCTACAGTATCATTATCTTCATCTTATCTTGTATGTAGAAATACCGGATTTCTATGTGTTATGTGGAACACAGGGTTCTTTGTCATCACAACTGTGGTTATCACATAGAATCATTGTTGTATCCATCTTCAGGTCAAAGAGACCTGATATCGGCTTCTGAAGCCATATGGATTCATAACATAGTAGAGCAATCTGCTATGTATTCTGCTTCAACCGTGCTAAGAGAAACACTGGACGGTTTCCTGCTAAACCATGAACTCATAGTAGACCTCAAAGCATATACCTGATTTTATTTTCCTATCTGAGATACTTCCAGCCCAACCTGCATCTGTGTAGCCATACAATATATACTCATAGCTACCATCATAGTATAGACCAAAGTCTATAGTCTCTTTCATATATGTTTTGCAGCTACTAGGTGAACCCGTCTTGGTTGAACAAGATATTGACTTAAGGTGTTCACAGCAAAACAAATGTCTGGTCTGGTATTTGTTAAGTACATCAATGACCCAATGATCTGTCTGTAGTGAGTCACATCCACTAACTCTAATGAGTCGTCAGCTAACAGCTTCAGGTTGGAGTACATGGGTGTGGCCATGACTTTGCATTTGAGTCTCTTCAATATCTCTACCACATACTTTCCCTGGTTGAGAAAGATTCCTTCTGAACTTTGCCATACTTCCAGACCTAGGAAATAATGCATTAACCCAAGGTCTTTCATCTCAAATTCTTCTGCTAGTTTCTTCTTACTTTCCATGATCTGATTCTCATTCCCTGTCAAGATTAAGTCATCCACATATAGTAATAGAATGACAGGTACATCTTCTACAACCTTGTAGGAAAGGTTAGGATCGTCTTTACTCTTGGCAAAGCCCATGCTCATCAGGAAACTATCTATTCTTCCATACCAAACTCTGGGAGCTTGCTTCAAGCCATAAAGGGCCTTCTTCAACTTGCATACTTGATTCCTTCTGTCTTCAGCTTCAAATCCTCGTGAATATTCGATGTAAAACTCTTCCTCAATCATACCATTAAGGAAGGCTTGTCTTTACTTCATCATGGAAGAAACTACCGTGATATTTTTGAGGGAAATGTACCTTGCTTCCAGAAGTAAGTGTCTCTTCAGAATTAATTCCCTCTTTCTGATAGAAACCTCTAGCCACAACTCTTACCTTACTTCTATCAGCAACATATCTTATCTTGCCAATCCATTTGGAATATACCACATTCTTTCTTTTTGGTTTGAGTACTATATCCCAAACATCATTCTAGTATCACAACATCTTCTATGAGTTTGTCTTCTCAGGTCATCAACATATCCTAGTCTTTTGCATTCAACCTTGAAGGTTGGAACCTACTTTACTCTTGGTAAAGTCTCGATCCATCACAAAGCTATCCATCATGTCATACCATGTCGAACTCCGATATAATTTTCTATAGTCACTCCCCCTGAAGTGGAGTATCATCTTCCCTCTTCATTCTGTATAGGTGGTTCTATGCTTGACATATACTGGTCAATAGAGTATGCCATGTCATAGTCTATTCTTTATAGGGAGAATCACGAACCTTGCTTTGTACACTTGTTCCATCATATCATATACATCATTCCCCATGATCAACTGTTACCTTTGATAATAGCTTCTTTTATAGCATTCTTTTCTTCATCTTGAGTTATCTCTTGTACCCATGGTGGTCTTCATCCTTCAAGGTGGATCTACCATTCTCTGAAGCTCTTTCTTCCGTCATGGTGTCTCTGACCCTGGGAGCTTCAGATTCATGTTTATTGGAGTGAATCTTGAATTGTCATCACTTGTTCTTCGGAACAAGTCTCATCCTTCTTTTCTTGTAGGAGGTTGTTCGTGACCTTTCCTACAATTCAAATGTACCAGTTTCATGGTTAGAGATATTTCATAAAACATATGTATAACGACAAATTCTTATGCATCATGTAACTATTTAGTTAATACAACATTCATCCATATCTCACATAAACTTTCTAGATGTCTTCCATCTCTACCATGACATTATTGAGATTGTGCACTAATCCAATATGTCAGCGAAGAGGTTTCATAAGTAGCAATGGAGAGTTGTATAGCACCATGAGCTACTTACCCATCACATGCATATTAGTAGTATACAGTCATTAATGCAAACAATCTGTCATGCATAACACATCACTGAATATAATCAAATGTATAACAAAACAATATCATGAAATGACAATTGAATACTTATCTTTATCTGTTTCATGGGTATATTCCTTCTTGAGTCTTCAACTTTATCGTCTTCTTCATTCATTATAGCATTGTTTCTTATCCAAATGCTGAGGTGGATAAGAAGTTCTTCAAGAGTTGAGATCTTCATATTCCTCATTGATTGAGGGATCTTCTTTGGAAGATGAGAGCTTGATCTTCAGAGATGATATTCTTCTTCTTCCCAAAGTCTGCTGAAAGTAATCAATTCCTTCTGGAACACATTCCTTGAATGAATGAATTCCATGATCATGGGAGGCCATTCAAGGGGCCATCACCACTTCTGCATTCTTCACTTCTTCTTCAGCTGGTTTCTTAAGGTCATATTTTGATCTATGTTCTTCCCTTCAAATAGCTTGGCCAAGGAATAAAACCTCATCGATGTATTTAGGGAAGACACTTGTAGAACAAGTTGATTCGAGACTGAATCATCAATAATCTTCTGGGCTTTGACCAAGTTCTTCTTGTGAAAGGCTTCTAGCCTCATCTCCCTCTGAAACTGGAACCTCTATGCTCATGTAGGTGTCCAATCCATTTTCTTTAGAGAGATCATATACTCCTAGGCTTGGAAGTTTTCAACTTCACCAAGCTTATCATCAAGCTGATGTGATAGATCACTTTGAAATGAGAACCTCAAATGAACATAGCAAAGGATTAGATCTTACCGATTTGAGGTGTCCGTCCTGGTTCTGGAGTTGGCTGATCTAGGGTTTGTCATAGAAACCCTAATTTTAAAACTTGGAATATTTTAGATATGATTGGATAGACATATAGATCTATTCAAATGGAGCTATCCAATGTACTCCATTTCTGAAAACAGTGGAGGGAAGCTCCCGAAACAGGAAGCCCTAATTTTCCAATTTCTTCTGCAGAAATGCCTGTTACTGTTTCTATGATATTTCTGAAATTTCTGATCCTATATGTATGAAATTTTGTACTGAGGTAACCTCGCATGTCCCTGATCCACCACTATAGGTTTCATCAGAATTGGTTTCACCATTTTGGATTTATGATCCTTTTCCCAATGTGACCTGTTACAGGACTGTTCAGAACAGCGAAGTTGTACGGCATGCCACGTGTTACTGGTTCATATTCTGAGTCTGATATTCAAACCACCAAAATTAAAGTCTGTGCCCTTTTTGTAACATCTTCAGGAATTCTATTTGTACCTCTTTAGCCCAATATATTACAATTCTCCCCAGGTGTCCTGTTTAGGGATGAATTCTGGAAGAGGCTGGAACCCTAACTTGGAAAGAACATATCTCCTGGAATACAGCGAATCTGAGGATGAATTTTGGACACGGTGTTCATCAGGATTTTATCTTCATCTCCTACAATTTCCAACTCTTGATCCTTCGCCAATCTTGGAATATAGAGAATATTCCAAAACGTAGCAGTTTTAGTATTTAGGGTTTTTCTAGCTCGGGGTCAAACTAGGGTTTGACTTTCCTGGAGATTCACCCAACCAAAAATCTTGATCCAGGTCTCTAAAATTATTTTTTGATGAGGAGAACAATCCTATGCTGGTCTCACTCAAAAATTCCTCTTCTGTAGAAAGCCCTAATTTCCACATCGAAAATTGAAAATGCTCAGAATCGAATTCCGCTTCGACAGAACGATGCACCCTTCAAAGGAGTCATCCCAGCCTTCTTTTGCTGATTGATTGTGGAGAGAGAACCAAAAAATAAGAATCCATAGATTCTGTAACTTGTGAAATCTACCCTATTCAGGTTAGCTCTAATACCATGTTAAATTTTCATATTCTTAACTAAGACATCAGTATATCATTTCATTTTTCATAATAAAAGCATATAAAACAGGATCACTGAAAGAAACAGTATCACAAGAACAACACAGATTTATCCTGGGAAAACCCTAAAGGGAAAAACCCAGCAAAAGCTTCCTCAATATAGATGCCCCAAAAAGGGAAAAAGGTAAAACCAACAAGGAGATAAAAAACTTGATTCTCCTCCTTCTCCAACAACTCCTCTCCTCCACAAGTGCACTATTCCAAGTGAGTGTGTGTGTCTCAAGTGAGGAGCACTACAACTCTATTTATATTCATCCGTTCACTTAAAGTTTACTCAATTAACATGTCAGCTTAAGTTAACTCATGTAGGCTCGAGTTACACATGTAGGCTCAACTAACCACATTGGGGTGCTGATGACCCACCTTTACAATTTGAGGGGACTACCTCATGACTCTTATTAGTTCTTTCGATTAGGAGCATCGAGGTACAATGAAATACAAATGGTTCTCTCGGTTGGACCATCGGGGACCACAAAAGATACATAAAGAATATTCTTCGAAGTTACAATATTTCAACAAAGAGAAACCTTTTGCCACCAACCTTGCATTATATTTTTAGGTTCTTCCATCAGCATCAACCTTGGTCTGAAACACCCACTTGCATTGAACCAATTTCCTTCCTGGAGGAAGAGAAACTAGCTCCCAAGTAGTGTTTTTCTGAAGAGAATTCATCTCTTCATCCATGGCAACTTGCCATCTCGGATCCTTCTGAGCATGGTAGCAGGATTTGGGTCTGAAATAATCATCAAATAAAAAAATTTGGACAGCAAATTATCAGGACAAGAGAGCAATACCTGCTCTTTGGAAATTAGACCGAGTTCTCCTTGGATCATCCGAATTTTCAATGTTATCTCCTGCGCAGGAGAGTGTCTGTTGGGCCCATGTGGGAAGATGATTTTGTACTTCAAGTTCAGATTCAGCATCTAATTTTTTATATACACTGATATCAGAAATCATAGAATACAAATCAGGCCGGTCATCACCCCCAATTTCATCATCCAACTATTCAATAGAATAGGAAGGAAATTCAGTAGTTTTCTCCTTCACTAGTTCCACTTCCTGAAGAGGCTCATCAAACTTGACACTCCTTTCGATGATGATATGTTTTGTTTTGATATCCTACAGATTGAAACCTTTTGATTCATCAGGATACCCAATAAATATACATTCTATGCTTTGCGGTTGCAAATCCCTTCTTTTATCAAGTGGAATTCGGGCCCATGCAGTGAACCCAAACACCCGCAGGTTCAACACATTCGTCTTGTGTCCGAAGTATGCTTCGAAAAGGGTCTTCCATTTCACAGATGAGTGTGGCACTCTATTTTGAATGTATTCTGAAGCATTCATGGCTTCAGCCCACAAATTTGCATCCAACTTCTTTGATTCCAACATACAAGTGATCATCTCCTTGAGAGACAGATTCTTCCTTTTTGCTACACCGTTCTGCTGGGGAGTGTAGGGAATTGAATGTTGGACCTGAATACCACTTTGGCAGCATATGTGTAGCAAATAATTACTAACATACTCCCCTCCATTATCATATCTCAATATCTTGATCTTAAGCCCAGAGGCATTCTCAATCAAGACCTTCAGTTCAGTGAATTTTTCACATACTTCAGACTTCTTTTTGAGAAAGAAGACCCATGTGTACCTTGAAAAATCATCAATAAAAGTTAGAAGATACCTTCATCCATTAATGGATGTGACAATAATTGGACCACTGATATCAAAATGTATCAGACCCAAGATGCATGTAGCTCGGTTTGCCTTCCCCCGATTGAACTTGTGCTCAGGGTGTTGTCCAACCACACAACCCTTGCAAATTCCAGTGGTTTCCTTGATGACCAGGAGGCCTTCAACCATGGTTTTTTTCTATAATTGCTACAAATATTTGAAATTGAGATGGCCAAACCTCTCATGCCACATCCTACTAACTTCATTTCCATGATTTAGCAGTGCGATGGACTTTGCATCCGCCACAAAGTGGGAAAACTCTTAGGCTTTGCATGATGGTTTGCAATGCCTTTAGCAACAAGTTTCTCGGATGTAAGTTTCGTTATCTCAACATCATTCAAGATGAAATATACTCTCTTAGGAATTCCTGTATGTGTCATCTGATAGACACTAAGGATATTTGATGCCAGAGACGGTACATACAAAACATTTGAAAATAGCCATTTTCAAGATCAAATGTACCTTGTCCTTTTGAAATGATGGTGGAGTCATCTCCCATGTGGATAGGGATGGATTTTCTAGTCTCCAAGGATGAGAAGGAGTCTCTTTAAGCCGTCATGTGGTTCAAAGCTCCAGAATCAATCAAGAGTGCTTTGGACTTCGAAGTGCTTGCCATGAGGGCATGACCTCTTTCATGTTGTGGTTCCCGATCTTGCTGATCTCTCCTCCGAAAGCTTTCTGGAAGATTGATGTGATTTCTCTCAAGAAGAGAGGTAGCTTCATCAAGCTTCTTCTTCATGCAGGCATGTTCAGGGTGGAATCCCTTCCCGTGGTATGAGCACTTCACTTTTTCCTTTCCATGATGCCCTTTTCCTTTGTTCTTCTTTGAGCTAGAAGACTCATCATGCTGCTGGTTTTAAACTTTAGGCTTAGGAGCTTTGAATTTAGTTTTTGGGTTCTTCTATTACTTTTATTTACCCTTCATATATTTGGGACCTGAGACATGGAGGGCTTGATCACAGGAGGATCTGATGATCCCCATCTGGATAAGCTTATCATGTTCTCTTGTTATGGACTCAATTAAGGCATTGAGCGTAGGCATATTCCATCCAGGGGTTGTGAGATTCCCTGCACAGAATGTAGAGACAAAAACTAAATAATCAGCTCCAAGTTTGGAGAGTATGGAGAAGATGAGCTAATCATCCTCCTTCTCCACTTTGTATTTCTTCAACAGTAAGACAATGTGCTTGAACTTTGTGAAAAAGTCATTCAAGGTCTCGAAATTGGAAGGCTAGAGAGACATCAATTCATTTTAGAGATGGTAAACTCTCAAATCATCCTAATTTCCATGCAAGGTTTCCACTTTGTCCCAAATTTCTTTTGGATTCTTCAATCTCAAAATATGGAAAAGAAGATCTCGGGAAACAGAGAGGCACAAGAATCTGAATGCTTCATCCTTCTTGTTCAAGAATCTAGCTTTGTCTGTCACAGAAGTAAGCTCTTCTTTAGTGTCCATAGTGACCCTATAGAGTCCTTTGGAACATAGCTGGATATCCATATCTCCTTTCCATGAGTGGAAATTGAACGGAGTTAAAAAGATATACGAAAGAAGCCATCTGAATATGTTGGAGCGAATGCTTTCACCAGTTAAAAACCTGAAAATCACAACAAAAAGGGCAATGTAAGGTCGGAGAGCTTGCACATTTTAGACTTTCATCACACCCAGCATAGTCAATCAAGCAAGCTTGATCAACAAGTTCCTTACTTGGGGTATTAAGTGGTAAGCCTTGGCTTCTGGTGCAGTGCTGGATTTTTGATATATTGCTCAATTTTCATGCAAGATCTGTCAAAAACCTTGTTTTTGAGAGATCTGAGCTTCATCCTTCTGTGAGCTCTGATACCATATTAATTTTTCATAGTGGTCTAGGAAATGAAAACACAGTATCACAAAGAATACAAACAGATAATCATAAAATTGGAAAAATGGGTGTTGCAATGGAAGTAGCAGCTCTGTATAATCAAAAGAACAATGAATAATACAATACAATGATCATGCCATATGCATGAATTCCAAGACAATTCCAATTCCCAAGGAGGTCATTTGAATTGAATGAGTGAGTCTAGCTTAACTAAATGTAAGCCACAGTCAACAGTCAAATTAACCACTGAACAAAACCCTAATTGACTCAACTGAGCCCTAACTGAAGTTGAAGTGCAATAAAGGACTGAGTCTAACTGAAATTAGCTCAGACACATGTCACTGCAAGCTAACCAACAAGTGGTAGCACATCAATGACTCCAATGAACACCGATGAGGTTAACTAAAGTGTAACTAACCATCAGAACTGGTTGGAGGCGCCCATGTTGACTCAAGTTCATTAAATAATCAATAAATAATCAATTTAACGAAGGAAGGCGCCTTCACTGCTCTGTTTAACTAATTGTAACCATTAGTTAGCAATATGGGGCATTAATGACACTTAGATCACCCCCAAAGTGCTCCAGTTAGCCTCCCCGAATGTAGGATAAGGCTAAGTTAGCCTCCTTGACTGAAGGTAGGCATGGGTGTGATATTATTGATGTCATCTAGTGCTCTTCTGATGTCAATTAAGTCAATAAAACTTAGGATAGTGGTTTAACTAGGCCAAATTGACCAAAATGGGTGTGTATGGTGGTAAATGTCTCCAACAAAGGTGCCTTTATCACTTTAGTTAACTAAAAAGAAGGAAAAACAACTACAAGTTGTATGAGTGGGGCGCATGTTACACACTCAATTCCATGAATAACTACAAATTTGTGATGTGGATCATATGTCATTCTTCCAATATGATGTAGCACCTTCCCAGGTCTTATATGAGGCTGATAAAACTATGATATATCAGAAACATTAGCATATGGAACAATAAGGATAAAGTATTAAGTGGATCCATTAGGATATAGGGATAGACTAGGAAAACTATGAGCAACTGGGAAAAACTTGAGTGTAAAAATATGAATGATGAATGGACTTGAGATATGAACCATAGGTGTTTAGAATAGATCCAAACATGTGTAATATCAGTGCAAATATGACTAATGTCATGGATAACAAACTAGTGGAGGATAGGCAAGACTTCAAACCATGTAATATAAGTAACACTGCATAAGATACCAACGAGGAATCAACTAGTGAATTTAGGATTGTAGTCTTATGAGTATTCAGAGGTACAGTGGATGGCATAAATTATGGTATGAATGATTTCATGACATGTATATCATCCTGCAAACATGATTCTAAATCAGAATTATTATAGATCGAGGAAGAGTTTCTTAAAGCCAAGTCAATATCTAGTGGAAAATCACAATTATTGAGAGATGAATTTAGGAGACAGATAGTTGGATTATCAAAGAAAGTATCTGATATTTTTTATTCTGATATATCAGAAAATGAATATATATATTAGAGACATGAGGAAATGATTTTACTCTGGCACTCAAGGGATATTTTATATCACCTTGGAACTGCGCACTATGACAGTGTTATGAGGATTCAACAAGATTCTCTATCTCATCTAAAACTTCAATGCTGTGCTTCTCAAGAAGTTGAGACATGATGTCCATATTATTCTTGAAATATTTCTTCTATGGATTAAATCCCTTTCTACAATAAGAACACTTGGATGTGCTCCCTTTTGTTAGATTAAAAACAATAAGGAAGGTCTTCCTGCATGCAAGTGTCCTTGCATGCAGAAGACTCTAAAACATGAGACCAGTTGTATTTAATTATTTTTCGTAAGTTTAATTTGGAAAATAATTAAAGTGATCTAGTTAATTATTGACTTTAAGTGAAAGTGAAATTAGGGTTTTTGTTTTACCTAAAGTTATATAAGAGAGGTAAATTGGTTGAGAGGGCACACACTTGTATTCAGACAGAGATAGGATATAGACAAGGATAAATTCAAACAGAGGATTTAGCTAGGAATATGGAGGATCGAGAAGCAAGTTCACCAAGCAGACAAAACCCACATAGGTTGACGGGAAGGAGCTACAGAGGGAGGCCATACTATACCATAAATATTTCGTATAGTTGTTGTGCATACTGTATATATTGCGTACAGCAATCATACAGTCATACAGTTGTACATATCCACACGTGTGAGGCCGTATAGTTGGGCCATACACTCTTGCATGAGGGTGTTAAGTTTTAACTGGGGGTTTTCCCAATGATTTTTCCATGTAGCTGCATTCACTAGGTTTGGGTGAATTTGCAGTGATTGTAATGTTCCATATTTTCTCATAATAAAATCTATATTTGACTATGTTGGCACCCCAACATCTCCCCTTGATTTTTGCAAAATCAAAGGGGACCCCCATTATTTGTAAGTATTTAGTTTTTTGTTTTCATTTTATCTTCTTCAGTTTGATAGGTGATTTAATTCCTTTCTTTCCTTCATCTTGTTCAGGTACACAGGGTACTCCCAAAATACCGAACACCTTGAGCAACCGCTTCACACAAATAGATCACAGATCAACACACCAATGTTTGTCACGTGTTTAAAACCCTCTGAAGGCTTATCATTCCACCTTTTCAATTTTATTAAACTCTAGGACACTGAAAAATATTACAATGGAGAGCCCCTACTCTTGAAAATTCCCAACCCTTCTCCCCTCTGTGGGGGGCCTATTTATCATATCTCAGGTCCCCAAGGCTAGTCCTCAAAATAGGACCTGGAACTATTTACAATCATAATCAAAAATAACATTTAGAGCGTGGTACTTCTGCCATTGATTACATGTATTTAGAACATACATCATGGAACTGATGTGCATGCTCGATCTGAATGGAAGCATGTCGCTTCGGTTTCTTTGCTTGCGGGTCATGAAAACGACGTCACAAGATGCTTATGGTGGCTCATTTCTGACTGAGCTTGATCATTTGTCTGTATGTCGAGTCAGTAGTGTGTCCTTCCCTTTGTGTTCATCTTGTGCTCAAAGGCACCTTTCTACATGATTTTAGAGATGGAAAAGGAGTTTATATCCTTCCCATACTCATCCTTCTTCACAGCTCCCTCTTCTCCAGGTAACACTGTTGTATGAGGGGACTTGAAGAAGGGTCGCATTGCCTCTTTCAGGAAAAAGCATCTGTAGTGGCTTATCATTCTTGTACTCCTCACCTCCCTCGAGGTGGGATCTCCTACAAGAAATACGGTGTGGTGCACCTTCAACCTCCTCACCACCTCAAATAAATTTAGCAAGTTGATTTCACAAAGGTGATGATGAATACTTTGGACACCCACCCTCCCAGTACAAGAACTCACTCCTACTAGTCGCTGCTGAACATGGTCACCATGTACCGAGGCTTTGGAGCCCATGATTGCATTTGGGGGTTCTGGGGGGACACCTATGGGATTTGAAAACCTAGGTACCACGCAGCTAGAGGTATGGCTATCAAAAAACTACTGAATCTCTCCAAGTGCTTCACATATGTCCCCCAATGATTGGTGTTTTCCTGGTGTAAACACTCAAGATGACAAGAACATAAAGGCATGTTATCCAACCATCAACACTCCCTAACAGACGAGTTTCTCAAAACAAAAATCCATTGCATTTTTCCTAAAAACTCAAGGCCTTATGTAGATTAACGCTCTGAATTTCCTCTTCAGCGTTCATTCATCTCCTGCTCTTCAACGGCTCTAGAGGGTGGTGTTTATATAGGATGATGAATATGGAAACGGAGATGACTGGTTAGCATTATCGTACACTCCTTAGTTGGTCATCATAATGATTACATGAGTAGACGCATGGATGGATATCTCCATTGGTTGTTGAGAATCCGGTCATGCCGCCTCTTGTGATGTTGCGTTGCCATCCATATGGATCACGACATTTGGACTTGACATTCTTTTCCCTTTCACTTATGCTGGCAGTGGTATTCATAACGGTTTTGGCTAGCCATATCCCTTTGCATCGTGTAAAGGCCAGATATGTCGCTTCAGAGATCCAGGTTTCATGATCTCCCGCTATTTCTTACATAATTCTTGTAACGAATCTCTGGAATCGAGAGGGCTAGTGATGCCATGGACATCATTTTAACCTAAGCAATGTCACAAATGGCATCAAGGGTATGATTATTGGTCATATTGTACGTCAGGATATCCTTTCTGTACCAGACCTGATCGGGACACAAACTTTACCAAGTTAAAAATATTCTAGACCATCGATCTGAACCTATCCTGTATCCATCGTACATGTGTACATGGATTTATCCTATTTTCCATTTTCAGAAATGCTCAAGGATTTCATGAATTCCTACCTTGTCCATTCACACAGTATTTCGATCCTATCCATGTTGGCGCATATATTCATTCAGGTTATCATCAGCTCCACGTGGATCCCTTCCTTTGCAATCTGAGCATTTGGTACACAGTATCTTTGCACCAGAATCCAACACTAACCACCTGCATATTTTGATTCGGGAGAATCGACATCGACCATTGGTCTATAAAATTCCTTCATTGGGACCATTCAACTGTGAAAACCTTAACACTTCATCGATCTTCCCTCATGCAATCGATCGGGCACCTTTACATTGTGGAATTAACCACGTTTGTCAATCAACCTTGAACTCGTGTTGTGGTCGTTGATCATCGTAGCCCCTACCACTTTTCATGATTCAAGATCTCAAATTTATCCGTGCTAGTTCATATCGCGGAATCAACTAGGACCACGGAACTATCTTTTCCTTTATCTCAGTCATTTGATCCTTTCTCCCTTTAACTTATTCTGTGATTTGGAAAAGTTTCTTCCTCCGTGCATGTTTATCGAGCGGAATGATTTAGAGCCTCGATATGGCTAGCTTTGCGTCGATCTATACCTTCCAACACTTTTCCCCTTTAACCAATTTTGCAAATATAAAGACCAAATATTACCTCGCATCTCTGATTGGTAGAATGTCTTTCCATTGTTCATCTTCATTACCCTACATCTAGACCATTGATCTTAACGTTGTTTATCTTCTCCCTGCCACTGCACATTCCAAAGACAGAGTGATCTACCATCGTAGATCAAACTCATTTTATCCATCCAATGACCTATGATGAAGATCATGCTAACCTATTAATTTCAAGGGTTCTTTCATGGAATCCTTTCAAAGGTAACCATTTCTGAATCCTACGAGCCCAAAATTCAAAAATTAAAACATGGTGATAATAGCTAGCTCCATTAGGGATGCTATCCTCCCAACGAGGAAGAAAAGAAACTTATGGAGCAGGTGCTAGATCCATTGGGATTCTCTCAGTATCTCTCTAGAACCCTCTCTACTCTGAGCTTAACCATGAACTGAACTACCCTGTAAGCAAATTCCTGTCAATCTGTAAACTGTCACCCGACCACACTCTGAAAACTGAAAATGACTGTAACTGCAAACTTTAACCTATAACTGGACTACACTTGGAACTGAAACTAAACTGAAAAACTATTGAAGGAAATTCTCACCATGTTGAGCTTATTCATACCTACCTACCCTATTTAACTGAGCACAAATGTCGATCAAGTAAACTCTGACTTCCAATGAAGCCAATCAAGTAGTTTATCCAATAATTCTATTTCTTCTTCATGCTTGATAAAAAACAAAGATGATAGACTTAATGGAAGAAGGTTATAACAAATAAATTGAGCTTTATAGTAGATATATAACCAGTCATTACCATTACCCAGAGTCTCCATGTATTCTACCACCAGATCATAGAAAACATGACAGCTCTCAACATACTCTGTCCTTTGCCTATTAAAAGAAAGCTATCCAAAATGTAACTCCTCTAGCATATTGTCAAATTGGTCTTCAAAATAACATTGAAAGGAACTATCATGACTGATTTCAAATGAAATATCCACAATTTCATTTAAATTTTCTGAATTTAAAACTTCGCCTTCCTTATATGCTTCAGCAGAGATATCATTCTTTCCTCCAGCAGAATCAGGAACACACCATCCTCCCTCAAGAGATGAAATTTTTGGATGTGAAAGGTTAAACAAAGCAATTATTTGGGAACCCTCGCCTCTTTCTTTGTGATCCAATGCCTCATTGAAAACCACTGATTTATCCATTAGCTAAGATTGATTGGATGATTGTTCATCTTCATTAGCTTCTGTTTCAAACAAGTTCATGAAATGTACCATATCCTCAGCTTTCTATTTCTATTTATAGGCTTTAAGACTTTGCCTTATCAGTTCAAATGAAGAATAACACAAATGTTAACACTCATGCGCCCCCATTTTTTCAGCCTTCGGACTTTCGATTACAGTCATCTTTTTTTTACTAGTAGACCTTGACTTTATACGTGGTTTTTTAGGTATAACTTCCAGGAATTCATCCTCATATTCATCATATATGGGCATTCCAAAGTCTTTTTTAAAATCACCACTAAAAGAATTTCTAACAAGCTGATTGCAATCTTCAGGAAACAGATTAGTAGATCCATCTTCTTTTATATCCTTGGGTTGATCATTTCCCTGTTTACTAAGAGGGGGTTTAAGATGCACAGAGAATGTCCCTTTGTTTATGTTGCTCAACCAAGTTTAATTTATTTTCTATTTTTTCATCACTGTGTTGGTCTAAGAATTTTTTAGACATCTTAAGATTATCTTCAACCTCCAAATAATCCATAAACATGTGTTGCAATGTGATTGAGTTTCTTTCCAAGAAGCAAAGACATTTTAGGATGAAAGGCAACTGCATAATGAAGCTTAGTAGCATTCTTAGGAGGTTGGGTCCCCTTTGGCATGTTATAGTAAAAGTTTGAAAATTACCTGTTAAAACTAGACATGGTTTCATCCTCCTATTTCTTTAGGGAATAGATCTTTGAAAGTATTTGGTCCAATGTCCTTCTCTTACCCCAAAAATTCAAAAAGATGTCATAAAGCTCTTCCCATGTACTGATGGATTCAGGATGCAAGTGCTTAAACCATTCCTTAGCATTTCCTTGCAAATATTGGGAAAAAGCTCTCATGCAGACATCAACATGTTCTACTTCAAAAAGGTCAAGGAAATGCTCAAAGGCTTGTAAATACTTTTCAGCTGTAAGGTTCTTGATTTCTCCATCAAACTTAGGAAGATACTTGTAGTACTTTGTAGGGAAATCATGAAGAACCAGAGGTAAGTAAAGTGGTTTGTATAAGTTTGGGATATTGGAAGAAACAGAGCTGTGTGGAATGGAAGTATTTTCAGTTGTGGTTTCATGAGGCTTATAAGGGTGGCCTTTAAGGTCATGTGTTTCGAATGAAAGATATTGATCAAACTCAAACGTACAGGGTGACGGAAAACTTTCAACATGTAAAGAAGGATATATAGGAGTAAATTCATGTTTTTGTTTTGAGTGCAATGCATAATGAAAAACTATTTTGACAAGCTTAGGAATAGATTGTAAAAGATTTACAAAAAAGGACAAGACATATTAGAGAAAAATGAAACCTGAGTACCTTATCCTTTGATCATGCATTTCTATATTTTTATAATGACCTCATTTCCGTAGTAGAGCCTGCTGGTTTTATTTGAAAGCTCGATCACTGGATCATATCACCAGTGGAGTCACTGTAAGCTAGATTCTCTGAGAACGGAGTCGCCAGGTGAAATATGCACAACCTTCTTCATGTCTGATTGTTGTTCACCATTAAAAATCAAATATGGAACTATGTCATTCATACCCAGGGAGGATTTGAATCTATGTCCTCGGCAGCGGTGCCAATTTGTTAACACCCAGAATGTACCCAGGTTGCGAAAGGAAAATCCCGTGGTAACATCAAAACCTCTTTAGACTGTATTTATGACCCAATACAATGATAGAGGGATCTCTCACTATTTATAAGGTTTTCTTAGTCAAAATATTCAGTCAAAGACAGTCAGAAGGTCAAATTTATGAATAGAACAAGTTTTTTTTATAAAGTTTGGTGGGACAATCATGGAGGAGTCCATTGGGCAATGGAGTCAACTATCAGATTTGAAATAGGTTGCAGAAGGTAGGAAGTCTGAATATTTGGGGAAAAAGGAAAGACATACACTATTTCTTCAATCTGGAGGTATAATCAGGTTGATTAGCGGACAGAGGGAGACAACCTGTCAAACAGAGCACCTCCTTAGGGTGAATTCTGCAAGACTTTAGAAGAAAATGTTTAAAAATTCTTGCACAATGGACCTAGAGAATATGAGATGAATTCTAGCACATATACACTACTACTCAAACATGAAAGAAAATACAAATGGAATGAAAAAAAGATAAATAATCACGTAAAGAAGTTACTTATTAGAAAAAAAGATGGCACAAGAATCTCTGCCATGAAGGCTTATCATTCTGCCTCTACAATTTTATTCAATTGTGGGAAACTGATACATATTAGAATGGAGATCCCCTGCTCTTGAAAATTCCCAACCCTTCTCCCCTCTCTGGGGGGCCTATTTATCATATCTCAGGTCCCTTAGGCTAGTACTCGAAATAGGACCTGGAACTATTTACAATCATAATCAAAACTAACAACTAGAGCATGGTACTTATGCCACAGTTTACATATATTTAAAATAGACATCATGGAACTAATGCGCATGCTCGGTCTAGATGGTAGCATGTTGTTTCTGTTTCTAAGCTTGTGGGTCATGAAAACAACATCATAAGATGCTTCTGGTGACTCATTTTTTACTGGGCTTGACCATCTATCTGTCTGTCGAGTCAGTAGTGTGTCCTTCCCTTTGTTTTCGTCTCATGCTCAAAGGGACCTTTCTGCATGGTTTCAGAGCTGGAAAAAGATTTTATATCCTTCCCATACTTAGCCTTCTTCACAGCTCCCTCTTCTCTGTGTAACACTGTTGTATGAGGGGACTTGAAGAAGGGCCACATTACCTCTATCAGGAACAAGCCTCTGTAGTGGCTTTCCATTCTTGTACTCCTCACCTCCCCTGAGGTGGGCTCTCCTACAGGAAATATGGTGGGGTGCACCTTCAACCTCCTCACAACCTCAGATAAATTTAGCAAGTGGATTTCATAAAGGCAGTGATGAAGACTTTGGATAGGCACCCTCCTAGTACAAGAACTTGCTCCTACTGGTGGCTGCTAAACATGGTCACCGCATACCGGGGATTTGGAGGACGCGATTGCATCTGGGATTTTTTGGAGGGCACCCATGGGATATGAAAACTTCAGTATTGCGCAGCTAGAGGTATGGATATCAGAAAAATAGTGAATCTCTCCTAGTGATTCAGATCTGTCCCCTGACGGCTGGTGTTTTCCTAGTGTAAACACTCAGGGTGATACAAGAATGTAAAGGCATGTTTTCCAACCATCAACACTCCCTAACAGATGAGCTTCTCAAACCAAAAATCCATTGCAATTTTCCAGAAAACTCAAGGCCTTATGCAGATTAACGCTTTAAATTTCCTCTTCAGCATTCACTCATCTCCTACTCTTCAGTGGCTATGGAGGGTGGTGTTTATATAGGATGATGAAGATGGAAACAGAGATGGTTGTTCAGCATTATCACACACTCCTTAGTTGGTCATGATAATTGTTACACAAGTAGACACATGGATGCGGATCTCCATTCGCTGTTGAGAATCCGATCATGTCGCCTCCTATGATGTTGCGTTTCCATCATATGGACCATGACATTTGGAATTTATATTCTTTTTCCTTTCACTTATTATGGCGGTGGAATTCATAACGGTTCTGGCTAGCTGTATCCCTTTGCATCATGTAAAGGCCATATTTGTCGCTTCAAAGATCCAAGTTTCATGATCTCCCGTTTTTTCTTACGTAATTCTTGTGACAGACCTCTGGAATCCGGAGGACTGGTGATGTCGTGGACATCATTTTCACCTAAGTCATGTCACAAATGGCATCGAGGGATATGATTATTGGTCATATCATACATGAAGATATACTTTCTATACCAGACCTGACCAAGAAACGACCTTTACTAGGTTGAAAAGATTCTAGACCATCGATCTGAACCTATCCTGTATCTGTTGTACACATGTACATGGATTTCTCCTCTTTAACATTTTCATAAATACTCAGGGAGTGTTGAAGTCTAGGGTTTCAACATTATTCAAGCATGCATTAAATTCATACACAGCGATCAAAGACAAAGAAATATGGGAAGGGACGTCCAATCCGTCTTTTCATTATCTTTGGTAATTATTTATACATTATGAGGTAAGTTGGAGCGGTTGTACCCGCTCCAACTACCTATTTGTTAATATTTATTTATCTTTTAAACTATAATTACATGATGACATTTAGGAGGTAATTATCCCCCTCTACATCTCCCCCACAAACAAAATGTTTCTTCGTCCCGAAGAAAACAAAGAAAACTGCATCAACGTCCTGGGTCTCTGCTACTGCGGAGTAGTCCTCACTGTGCATCAACCATGCATACCGGTCTGCATAGGTAACTCAGCCGCAACAGCTGCCAGCTTGATAGGAAAATGCACGTGTACAAGGCTCTACTGTGACTGGTTACTCTTCAGCCTCCATCTTCAATCTGACAATAGTCCATCGAAGTCTCATCCTCTCACAACGGCGGGAAACCATATTCGTCCGCAACTAGGCCTTTTGGTTTAAATCCTCACCCGGGCTCATCTGACCGGCATCTCCATCGGTTCAGGCATGCGGGGCCTTTTGGCTCTTCGACTTCCTATGTCATTTCTCTGTCTTCTGGCTTTCCGAGGTCACAACCTAGGAACAGTTTCAGCATTTTGATAATGAGGGGTACATTGTCATCATGTTCATTGAAGCGCTTCGCTGTGTAGGTGAATGATATTTGCTTGAATGCCATGGTCGTCGTCTTTTTCTATCGTGAGAGTATGAATTTCCTGCTCCAACCCAACCGACCTCTCATGATGCATCAAAAATTTTTAATCCGTAGTCGGGACAGGGTCGACGAAATGGTGGCCGACCAGCTCAGTCGTGTCGATGGCGGTCGACCAGATCAGTCGGATCGCTGGCCAAGTGGCAAGTCTTATCAATACAGGTCCAGGGTATCACGCATTCATCACAGTGGTCTACGGGCGGACAAGGACAAACACCATCTCCAACGCCATCTCGAGGAGCCACGACAGTTAACAGCAACGAAACAAGAACAAGAACCACAATGCCTGCAAAGATTAATGCTGTAATGTGATGAGGCCGTAATGCTGTAACAGTTTACAACCCGATCAACGCAGCATTCAACAGCTGAATGAACCGGTTCCTTACATTGCGACCGACTGGCTTGGTCTACACGATGAGTCGGTGTGAAGCCGACTGCCATAGTCGG
Source organism: Pseudotsuga menziesii (assembly GCA_001517045.1). Classification (NCBI taxonomy): domain Eukaryota; kingdom Viridiplantae; phylum Streptophyta; class Pinopsida; order Pinales; family Pinaceae; genus Pseudotsuga; species Pseudotsuga menziesii. Next base: position 168,494 of record LPNX010695934.1, read on the forward strand.
TACACTGAATCTTTTGGTTTGACTTCGACATGTAGGTATTCTGCATGAGATTGAATGCTTCTGGAATCAGTGAAAGCGTTCAGATTCCCGAATCTTTAACCTTCCATTTCTTACCTCACTGCCATCTCCCACATGCGTGGTCTCCTCCAACGCATCCATTCCACCTATCGTTCTGCACGTCCACCCCTCCTTTACAGTCACGGTCTCTTCTCGACCATCCGCTAAAAGCCTCACAAACCGGGAGCACTCTCTGTAAAAGAGGCGGTGGCTTATTAATGTGCCGTTCACATCCAGCCGGTCGAGGATGGGGTCGGCGTACGCCCGAGAGCTGGCCGTGAAACCCACCACCTCGAAGAGCTTCGCAGCCGCCTCCATGAATTCGTCGAGGGCGGGTCGCTTCAGAATAAAGATGACACCGGCGTCATTAAAGTTGTCAGCAGGATGTTCTATTAGGAGGTCGTAATGCGGTATTGGGATGAAGTAAGTATGGATTAACGTTATTACAATCGCCCGACTCAGCATGCCTGCGCAGAGTGATGGAAGCATGCTTATTCAGAACTCGCAATACAGAAGAGGAGCAGGTGGGACAGAGCACGAGCAGTATTTCATCTTCACGACAGTTTCTCCTTTCGGTTCGACCACCTCCATCCGCTGCTGCTGTCACCCAGACCGGATAGAGGCGGCAACGGCGCCAATGTTGAAGTCTAGGGTTTCAACATTATTCAAGCATGCATTAAATTCATACACAGCGATCAAAGACAAAGAAATATGGGAAGGGACGTCCAATCCGTCTTTTCATTATCTTTGGTAATTATTTATACATTATGAGGTAGGTTGGAGCAGTTGTACCCGCTCCAACTACCTATTTGTTAATATTTATTTATCTTTTAAACTATAATTACATGATGACATTTAGGAGGTAATTAGCCCCCTCTACATGGAGTTCGTGAATTCCTACCTTGTCCATTCACACAGTATTTCGATCATGTCCATGCTGGTGCTTCATATATTTAGTCAGGTTATCATTAGCTCCATGTGGATCCCTTCCTTTGCAATCTGTGCATTTGGTATGCAATATCTTTGCACCAGAATCCAACACTAACCACTTGCATATTTTGATTTGGGAGAATCGACATCGACCGTTGGTCAATAAAATGCCTTAATTGGGACCATTCAACTCTAAAAACCGTAACACTTCGTCGAACTTCCCTCATGTAATCGATCGGGCACCTTTAAATCGTCGAATTAACCATGTCTGTTGATCAACCCCAAACTCATGTCATGGTCATTGATCGTTGTATCCCCTACCACTTTTTGTGATTCGAGATCACAACTTTATCGATGCTAGTTCATATCACGAAATTGGCTAGGTCCGCAGATCTATCTCTGCCTTTATCTTAGCCGTATGATCCTTTCTCCCTTTAACATATTCCACGATTTGGAAAAGTTGATTCCTCTGTGCATGTTTATCAAGCAGAATCATTTAGAGCCATCAATCTAGCTTTGCGCCGATCTCTACCTTCCAACACTTTTCCCCTTTAACCGATTTCGCAAATCTAAAGACCAAATATTACCTCGCATCTCTGATTGGCAGAATTTCTTCCATCGTTGATCTTCATTTCCCTGCATCTGGACCGTCGATCTTAATGTTGTTTATCTTCTCCCTGCCACTGCACGTTCCAAATATAGAGTGATCTGCTACCTTAGATCAAAGTCATTTTTTCCATCCAACAACCTATGATGAAGATCATGCTAACCTGTTAATTTCAAGGGCACTTTCATGAAATCCTTTCAAAGGTAACCATTTCTGAATCCTATGAGCCCAAAATTCAAAAATTCAAACATGGTGCTAACAGCTGGCTCCATTAGGGATGCTATCCTCTCAGCGAGGTAGAAAATAACCCTGTAGACCAAGTTCCATATCCATTGGGATGCTCTTGATATCTCTCTAGAACCCTCAATCTCCTCTGAGCTAAACCATGAATTGAACTACCTTGTAATTAAATTCCTGTCAATCTGTAAACTGTCACCCGGCCACACTCTGAAAACTGAAAATGACTGTAACTGCAAACTTTAACCTATAACTAGACTGCACTTGGAACTTAAACTAAACTAAAAAACTACTAAAGAAAATTCTCATCACGTCGAGCTTATTCATACCTACCTACCCTACTTAACTGAGCACAAATGCCGATCAAGTAAACTTTGACTTCCAATGAATCCAATCAAGCAGTTTATCCAGTAATTACGTTTCTTCTTCATGCTTGATAAAAAATAGAAATGACAGACTAAATGGAAGAATGTTATAACAACCAAATTGATATTTACAATAGAGGTATAACCAATCATTACCATTACCTAGCCTCTCCATGTATTTTGACACCGGATCATAGAAAACATGACAACTCTCAACATACTCTGTCCTTTGCGTATGAAAAGAAAGATGTCCAAAATGTAACTCCTCTAGCATACTGTCAAATTGATCTTCAAAAGAACTTTCAAAGGAACTATCATGACTGATTTCAAATGAAATATCCACAATTTCATTTAAAATTTCTAATTCAAAACTTCAATTTCCTTATATGCTTCAGCAGAGATATCATTCTTTTCTCCAGCAGAATAAGGCACACACCATCCTCCCTCATCAAATGAAATTTTTGGATGTAAAGGTTAAAAGAAGAAATTATTTGGGAACCCTCACCTCTTTCTTTATGATCCAATGCCTCATTGCAAACCACTAATTTATCGATTAGCTGAGATTCACTCGATGATTGTTCATCTTCATCATCTTCTGTTTCAAACAAGTTCATGAAATGTACCATATTCTTAGATTTTTGTTTATGTTTAGATTCTTTAAGTCTTTTCATTACTAGTTCAAATGAATAATAACACAAAGGTAAACTATCACCTTCAACAAACACATGGCCCCCCATTTTTTCAGCCTTCATACTTTGGATTGCAGTCGTCTTTTCTTTACTAGAAGACCTCAAATTTATAGATTATTTTTTAGGTATAACTTCGAGGCATTCATCCTCATATTCATCATATATGGGCATTTCGAAGTCCTTTTTCAAATCACCACTAATAAAATTTGTAACAGGATGATTGCAATCTTCAGGAAATAGATTAGTAGAGCCATCTTATTTTATATCCTTGGGTTGATCATTTCCTTGTTTACTAAGAGTGGGTTTGAGATGCATAGATAATATCGTTTTTTTTTATGTTGCTCAACAAAGTTTAATTTCTTTTCTATTTTTTCATCATTGTCTTGGTCTGAGAACATTTTAGACATCCTAAGATTATGTTCAGCCTCCAAACAATCCATAAACATGTGCTGCAATGTGACTGACTTTCTTTCCAAGAGAAGCAGAGACATTTTAGGATGAAAGGCAGCTACAAAATGAAGTTAGCAACATTCTCAAGAGGTTGGATCCCTTTTGGCATGTTATAGTAAAAGTTTGCAAATATCCTGTTAAAACTAGACATGGTTTCATCCTCCTGTTTCTTCAAGGAATAGAATTATGAAAGTAGTTGGTCCAATGGCCTTCTATTACCCCAAAATTTCAAAAAGATGTCAGAAATATCTTCCCATGTAATGATGGTTTCGGGTTGCAAGTGATTAAACCATTCCTTAGCATTTCCTTACAAAGATTGGAAAAAATATCACATGTAGACATCATCATTTCTACTTCAAAAAGGTCAAGGAAATGCTCAAAGGCTTATAAATGATCTTCAGCTGTAAGGTTCTTGATTTCTCCATCAAACTTAGGAAGGTACTTGTAGTGCTTTGTATGGAAATCATGAAGAACCAGAGGTAAGTGAAGTGGTCTGTATCGGTTTGGGATATTGGAAGAAATAGAGCTATGTGGAATGGAAGTATTGTCAGTTGTGGTTTCATGAAGCTTACAAGGTTGGCCTTTAAGGTCATGTGTTTCGAATGAAATATCTTGATCAAAATAAAATGTACAGGGTGATGGAAAACTTTCAATTCATAAAGAAGGATATACAGGAGTAAATTCATGGTTTTGTTTTAAGTGCAATGCATAATGAAAAATTGTTTTGACAAGCTTAGGAATAGATAGTAAAATATTTACAAAAAAGGACAAGACATATTGGAGAAAAATGAAACTTGAGTACCCTATCCTTTGATCATGCATTTCTATTTTTTTATAATGATCTCATTTCCCCAATAGATCCTGTCGGTTTTCTTTGAAAGCTTGATCTCTATATCATATGACCAGTGGAGTCACTGTAAGCTAGATTATTTGAGAACGGAGTTTCCTGGTGAAAGATGCACAACCTTCTTGATGTCTGATTACTGTTCACCATCAACAATCAAATCTAGAACTATGTCATTCATACCTAGGGAGAATTTGAAGCTTCATCCCCAGCAGCGGCGCTAGTTTGTTAACACCCAGAACGTACCCAGGTTGCGAAAGGTAAATCCATGGGTAACATCAAAACTGATTTAGACTGTATTTCTGAAACAATACAATAAGAGAGTGATCTCTCACTATTTACAAGGTTTTCATACTCAAAATATTCAGTCAAAGATAGTCAGAAGGTCATATTTCTGAATAGAACAAGTTTTTTTTATAAACTTTGGTGGGACAATCATGGAGGAGGCCATTGGGCAATGGAGTCAACTATTAGATTTGAAATAGTATGCGGGAGGTAGGAAGTCTGAAGGTTTGTGGATAGAGGCAAGACAGACACCATTTCTTCAATATGGAGGTATAAGCTGGTTGATTAGCGGACAGAGGGAGACATCTCGTCAAACAGAGCACCTTCCTAGGGTGAATTCTGCAAGACTTTAGAAGAAAATGTTTAAAAATGCTTGAACAATGGACCTAGAGCATACAAGATGAGTTCTAGTCCATATACACTACTTCTCAAACATGAAATCAAATACAAAATGGAATGAAAATAGGATAAACAATCACATAAAGAAGTTACTTATTGAAGAGAAAGATGGCACAGGAATCTTTGCCATGAAGGCTTATCATTCCGCCTTTGCAATTTTATTCAACTCTAGGAAGCTGAAACATATTACCAGGGAGAGCTCCTACTCTTGAAAATTCCCAACCCTTCTCCACTCTATGGGGGGGTTATTTATCATATCTCAGGTCCCCAAGGCTAGTCCTTGAAATAGGACATGGAACTGTTTATAGTCATAATAAAAAATAACAACTAGAGCATGGTACTTCTTCCACGGTTTACATTTTTTTAAAACATACATCATGGAACTAATGTGCGTGCTCGGTCTAGATTGCAGCATGTCATTTCTATTTCCAAGCTTGTGGGTCATGAAAACGAAGTTGCAAGATGCTTCTAGTGGCTCATTTCTGACTGGGCTCGACCATCTATCTGTCTGTCGAGTAAGCATCGTGTCCTTCCCTTTGTGTTCGTCTCATGCTCAAAGGAACCTTTCTACATGGTTTCAGAGTTGGAAAAGGAGTTTATATCCTTCCCATACTAAACCTTCTTCACAGCTCCCTCCTCTCTGGGTAACACTATTGTATCAGGGGACTTGAAGAAGGGCTACATTGCCTCTGTCAGGAACAAGCCTCTGCAGTGTCTTACCATTCCTGTACTCCTCACCTCCCCAGAGGTGGGATCTCCTACAGGAAATATGGTGGGGTGTTCCTTCAACCTCCTCACCACCTAAAATAAAGTTGGCAAGTGGATTTCACAAAGGCGGTGATGAAGACTTTGGACACCCACCCTCCCAGTACGAGCACTAGCTCCTACTGGTCAATGCTGAACATGGTCACCAGGTACAGGGGCTTTCGAGTTTTTGATTGCATCTGAGGGTTCTGGAGGGACACCCATGGGATATGAAAACCTAGGCACCATGCAGCTGTAGGTATGGCTATCAAAAAATTGGTGAATCTCTCCAAGTTCTTCACATCTGTCCCCCGATGGATGGTTTTTTCCTTGTGTAAACACTCAGGATGATACATGAACGTAAAGGCATGATCTCCAACCATCAACACTCCTTGAAAGATGAGATTCTCAAACCAAATAGCCATTGAAATTTTCTAGAAAACTCAAGGCCTTATGCAGATTAACACTCTAAATTTCTTCTTCAGCATTCACTCATCTCCTACTCTTGAGTGACTCATGAGGGTGGAGTTTATATAGGATGATGAAGATGGATACAAATATGACTAGTTAGCATTATCGCACAATCCTTAGTTGGTCATCATAATGGTTACATGAGTAGACACGTAGATGGGGATATCCATTTGCTGTTGAGAATCCGGTCATGCCGCCTCTTGTGATGTTGCATTACCGTCCATATGGATCATGGCATTTGGACTTGAAATTATTTTCCCTTTCACTTATGTTAACGGTGGTATTCATAACGGTTTTGGCTAGCCGTATCCCTTTGCATCGTGTAAAGGCCATATTCGCCTCTTCAAAGATCCAGGTTTCATGATATCCTGTTGTTTCTTACATAATTCTTGTGACGGATCTCGTGAATCAGGAGGGCTGGTGATTCCATGGACATCATTTTCACCTAAGGCATGTCACAAATAGCGTCAAGGGATATGACTATTGGTCAGATCGTACATGAGGATATCCTTTCTATACCAAACCTAACCAATACACGACCTTTACCAGGTTGAGAATATTCTAGACCATCGATATAAACCTATCTTGTATACATCGTACACGTGTACATGGCTTTCTCTTCTTTTCCATTTTCATAAATACTCAGGGAATTCATGAATGCCTACCTTTTCCATTCACGTAGTATTTTGATTATTTCCATGCAGACACTTCATATATTTAGTCAAGTTATCGCCAGCTTCATATGGATCCCTTCCTTTATAATCTGAGTATTTGGTACGCAGTATCTTTGCACCAAAATCCAACACTAACCACCTACATATTTTGATTCAGGAGAATCAACATCGACCATTGGTTAGTAAAATGCCTTCATTGGGACCATTCAACTCTGAAAACATTAACACTTCGTTGATCTTCCCTCATCCAATTGATCGAGCACCTTTACATTACGGAATTAACCATGTCCGTCAATCAACCGTGAAATCATGTCGTGGTCTTTGATCATTGTATCCCCTACAACTTTTTGCAATTCAAGATCGCAACTTTATCCGTGCTAGTTCATATCGCGGAATCAGATAGGACCATAGATCTATCTCTGCCTTTATCTCAGTCGTCCAACCCTTTCTCTCTTTAACATATTTCGTGATTTGGAAAATTTTATTCCTCTACGCATGTTTATCGAGCGGAATCATTTACAGCCATTGATCTCAATCTTCCAACACTTCGCCCCTTTAACCGATTTCGCAAATCTAAAGACCAAATAGTACCTCGCATCTCCGATTGGTGGAATGTCTTTCCATTGTTGATATTCATTACCCTGCAAATGGACCGTCGATATTAATGATTTTTATCTTCTCCCCACCACTACACATTCCAAATCCAGAGTGATCTACAGTCGTAGATCAAACTCATTTTCGCCATCCAACGACCTACGATGAAGATCATGCTAACCTATTAATTTCAAGGGCGCTTTCATGAAATCCTTTCAAAGGTAACCATTTCCGAATCCTACAATCCCAAAATTCAAAAATTCAAACATGGTGCTAACACATTAAAAAAAATGCTTTTCTAAGTGTGCGGTTCCATACAAAAACCAACCGATTTTTGTCGTGACTTGACCAAGCAGAATGGTTTGGTACCGAATCGACCGATTCAAACTCTAGTCACCGATCCAATTTGCTCGCTATTTTAATTTGGTTATTCCTTAAACCAATGAATCGACCTATTCTGAAACTGGTTCAACCGATTTTTAAAACTATGATCCTTGGTACTATTTTGCTATAATGTTTGATCTAAATTTTTGGTAAAATTCTATTACAACTTTGTCATTAAAAGTGAATAGTTTAATAAAATACTACATTCATACATTTTCTTGAAATGTTTTGAAATCCTAAGGATTACTATTTAGTACCTTAGAGTTTGTAGGATCCCTTTTGTTTATTCCTCCTCCCACTACTACTTTACATTGTAATTTTAAAGTGGATTGGTTTCACTTTGCCTCATTGTGTCTTCACCACTCAATCTCAACCAATGACTTAGATTTATGAATATTGTTGAGTGGAAATAAAAATATTTGAAATGGGGTGAGTTCATGATATGTGGTAATTCAAGATCCCTTATATCACTTGGGAAAATTGTCTACATTAATAATTGGAAATTCCTTGCTATGAATTCTACATATTCCACACTACTTCCATCAGTATGGATAAGGTCATACCACTTTGAGAAAATACCAAACATGATTCAATTTAAAACATAGACACTTAATTCCTTTCTAGAAGTTATCATATCTATAAGGAATGTCATACCCTTGGTTTTGACTTGGAATGCATTTAACCAAAATTATGTAAATTATGTATGTTAGCACTCAGAATTACAACCTAAGTTGTAGAGGGTAAACCCCAAGGTAACATCAAAACCACTTTAGGAAAGGAGAGTTGGCTTCTTCCTTTCCATAGAGGGATCTCTCATAGGATATTTATCAAGCCATATTTAAAGATAAAACAAATTCAGGTTGAGTTCATGGTTGAAATAGGGTAAGCACAATTGGGCTATGGAGTCACAAATTATAGGTGAGTTACAGAATAGTTTGTAGGTGAATATCCATAGAGGCAAGGTAGCACTTGGTTACAATCAAATAGTTGTTTGTCTGGTGATAAAGAGAGAATAAGAATAATGCATCAACACATAGAATCTAAGGATGAATTCTGCATCAATTTTGGAGGGAAAGATTTTGGTGGATACATGAAAACAATAGCCAGAGCATACAAGATGAATTATGAACTATTATACACTTATTCGAGGCATGAAGAACACATAATGGAAACATTAACAAGAAGACATGCATAAAGTAAAGAAAATAATAGACTGTAACTACGAATCACACAGGAATATATGCAACAACAACAAGTGTTTGGCTCCACAATTTTTATTAACAAAGATCTCAATAATGAATAGCACAAAATTCTTATGGGTTCCAACCCTATTTCCCTCTATGAAGGGCATATTTATAGTTTCCTAAGATCCTGAGACCAACCTTGAAACATAGCTAAAAACAATTTTAGCATGAAAACGAAATTCATAACAAAACAATGATCTAGAAAATCCACCATGATCATGAAACCAAATAGAAAACACACGTTGGAGTGTGCATGATGAATCACTTGAGGAGTTTTGATAGTAGGGATGCTGAAAACGACCGTTTCAAGAGTTTCCACCATGGATTGCAATTCTTTTCCTCCTTCTTTGTAATTTTCTTGTGAAAATCATTTTGGAATGTAGATCTTCTCTCGAGATTCATTTCACACCATCGATTTATGATCCACAAAATGTACGTAGAAGACGGGATGACATCCTTTCCAAGGTTTAATTTTTCATTTTCCCACCTCCACATCATCCTTTCCGCCCCTTTTTTTTCCACATCGTCGATCTGCATCGGATCTATTTTCAGTCGTTGATCTGAGGTTTGTGGAAAACCCAAAATCCCTTCAAAATCCTATCTTTTTCAGAATCCGTCCTTCAAATTTACCTTTACCTTCGGGATCAATTAGGACCATTTATCTATATGCAGATGGTTTCTAGACCATAGATCTGACGTATATCGAAAATCAGAACTTCATCTTTTCACGCCAAAATCCTTAGACTTTTTGCTTTTCAATCCTGGATAGCAGAAATTAGAAATAGAGACTTTAGCTTTTCAGGACCGAATTTGTCTTTTCTCGATTCTGAATTTTACTCCTGCACTTTCTAGCCATTTAATTACCTCAGAGCCATTATGTACCATCGGATCTAGACTATAGGAGGCAGAAGTTGAATTTAACACTTTTTTAACGAAACCATTAGAGAGAATTTGAGGTCAAAAATGGGCCTCCTGAGAGATGTACTACAAAAATATAAGATATATTAAAATATTATAAGTTAGGGGTTTTATGGGGTAGGTATATATGACAACTCATCTCCTACACTTCTTTTTATGC
>LPNX010695934.1:178617-196590 GCA_001517045.1 Pseudotsuga menziesii
TAATGCTTACCCTGTTCCGAACTTTTGCTCCCAATTTTCCTTGTGCAGAAATGATTTCTGGCCTTTGATATTTTCCACGGTGCACCAAATCATTCACTTCCTATTGTTATTCAAATAAGGGTGTATCTCTTCATTCATAAGCATTTTCAATGTTGGAAATCAAAATTTACTATATATTTGGTCATTCCAGATTTGAAAATGTCCTTTCAAATGCCTACAAACCTTCATCAATAGTCTTTTAAGGTTCCGTGATATGAAAATTTTACAAACCTTATTCCACCATATTTTCTAGATCTCTTACCTATTAATTAGTCCCGAAATGGTGCTAACAAATGGCTCCAACTTGGGATGCTATCCTCCCAGTGAGGTAACGACTAACCCGTAGACCAAGTGCCAAATCTATTGGGTGGCTCCCAACCTTTTCTGTAAATATCCAACATGATCTGAAAGCAAAAATTGAACTATTGTTGAAACAAAAACTAAAAGAAATTTTCACCATGTCAAGCTTATTCACATCTACTTACCTACCCTACTTACTAAGCATTGATTCACAATCAAGTAACTCCTGACTTCCAATGAAGCCAATCAAGAAAACGATCCCATATACCAATTTTCTCTTCATGCTTGATAAAAAATAGAGATGACAAACTTAATGACAAAAGGTTATGAGAAAGAAATTGATCTTTTCTGTAAAGACATAACCAGCCATTACCACTGCAAATATTCTCCATGTATTCCACCATTGGATCATGATAACCTGCAAAATTTTTAGTTGTTTGTTTTCCATGATAGAACTGTTCCAACTACAACCCCTCCGGCATCCTGCCAAAATTGTCTTCAAGAAAACTATGCAAGGAATGCTCCTGACCATTTGCAAATGAGACATAAAAAATTTCATCTAAGATCTCAGAATTTAAAACCTGATTCCCTCCAAGTGTTTCAAAATAAATATCATTGTGTTCCTCAATAGAATTGGGAAAAATAATTTCTGAATTTAAAAAACATAAAGAAGTATCCCATTTGGAGTCTTCCTCTTCTTTAAGAAAATCAGGTGAAATGCACTCTTCTTGACATTTTGAATTCGAAAAACATGAAGAGACATCTCACTTAGGACCCTTAGTTTCTTCTAGGTGGTCCAATCCATGATTGCAGACTGTTGGTTCTTTGGGTGCATCATCCAATTGGCCATCCTCACATTCGTCATATATAGGCATGTTGAAATCTTCTTTAAAAATATCACTAACATAATTATCAACATGCTCATTACATTATTCATAAAGAAAATTAGTATGACCTTATTCATGTATATCATTGGGATGATTACCTTCTTGCTCATCAAAAAAGGATTAGAATGCAGAGAAATTTTTGGTTGTTCATCCTTTTCATCTTCCTCTTGGTGATTTAACCTCTCATGGCCAACTTTTGTTTCTTCCATAGGCTAGGATTTGTGGCATGAATGTTTTCCCGTTTCATTATCTATTTCAGAACATGTCATATTCTCAAGTTTTCTTGCTTGCTTAGATATTTTAAGCATATGTCTCAGCAATTCAAATGAAGCATAACATAAAGGAAAACTATCACTTTCATCACACTCACTATATTCTCTGTACTCATCCCTTTGACCTTGGATTTCCATGGAATCTTTTTGATTAACAGGTTCTAAACTTTCATGTCTTCCTTCTAACCCTGATTCAAGGTTTGATTCCTCTTTACTTGATATTTCAGAACATGTGAAAGGACTATCAGATTGCCATTTTCCAGAGTCATAGTTCTTTATACAATCATCCATGAAAACACTATAATTTTGGAGAGACTGTTGTTGGAAAAGGGGGTCTTCTGATTGAACAAGGGAATCCTCTTCTTGTGACAAACTTTCAGGGGCTGAATAATATGAGGAAGGGTTTGATTTACAGTTTCAACTTCTTTCTTGGTCACCTAGAGAATGACAAGTATGCTGCAAATTATCATCAGTTTCAGGAAGAGAGACATAGCTGGTCGAGACAGAGCTTTGGTCTATGCCAACTTCAGTCAAGGAAAACAATACCAACTGCTGGGAGTTTTCATGAATACCATGGAAATCAGTTTGTATTTTTTTTTGAGCTAAGTATTCATGTAATATCTCTAAAACCTCTTCATCCAATTACTGATCATCACCACATTTGTCTTTCACATTTTCAATGAACTCTTTATCATCTGTACAACAATATTGAATTGACAGCAGAGAAGGATACTAATCTTTGAAATGTTCATGAAAGACTATATGAAAGTCTTTAAGGGAGGACAAAATTCCTGATGGTAATCCCTCATACCATGACCTAGCATTTTCTTCTAAACTAGCCATGAACATTTTCATTACAAAATCATCATGCAATTCTACTCCCAACTTATGTATATGCTTATGGAATCTAAACAAATGAATGCCAACATCACCATTCCTTTGATCTTTGAATCTTTGGAGATATTTTATCCAATCTATATTAGGTATTCTATTGGGATAACCAAAAATGGAAACAAGATTCATAGGAGCATACCTTACAGCCCGAGAACTCATCTTGATGATGGAGAAACTGAATCAGCTCCTCAAACTTTGCATCTCCTTTTACAGTGGAGTTTCTATAGATCATTTTTCAGACTGGATTCTTTGAATATGGAGTTTCTAGGTGGAAGAGGCATGACATTATTGATATTTGACCATTTTTCACCATCAATAGTCAGATCTAAAACTCTGTTGTTCATACTTAGGGAAGGTTTGAACCCTCCTCCCTGTATCGATATTTCTGGCCGCCAGTCTTCCCAATGTATTCACCTTCTAGAAGCTTTCAGTGGAGTCACCAGGGAAAATTATACAACCTTATTCAACTGTAGGAGTCTCTATTTTCCCACAGAAACTATTTTTGCTTAGTCGTTTTGGTTTCTCCTAGGGATGATTTTCACTTTCACGTCCTTGGCAATGACGCCAATTTGTTAGCACTCAGAATTATACCCTAGGTTGTAGAGGTTAAACCCAAGGTAACATCATAACAAATTTAGGAAATGAGAGCTAGCTTCTTCCTTTCTAGAGAGGGATCTCTCACAAGATATTTATTAAGGCCAGATTTAAAGATAAAACAAATTCTGGTTTAGTTCATGGTTGAAAGAAGGTAAGCACAATTAGGCTATGGAGTTACAAATTATAGATGAGTTATAGAACAATTTGCATGTGAATATCCATAGAGTCAAGGTAGCACTCAGTTACAGTCAAATAGTTTTTTCGTTTGGTGATAAAGAGAGAATAAGAACAATCCATCAACACAAAGCATCTAAGGATGAAATCTGCATCAATTTGGAGGGAAAGATTTTGGTGGATACCTGAAAACAATAGCCAAAGCATACAAGATGAATTCTAAACTATTATACACTTATTCCAGGCATGAATACAATGTAATTTCAAGCTTACCAAGAAGACATTCGCAAAGGAAAGAAAATAACAGACTGTAACTACGAATCACACAGGAATCTCTGCAATAACAATAAGCGTTTGGATCTGCAGCAAGTGTTTGAATCTGCAAGTGTTTGAAAGTAACAGATCTGCAAACATCTCAATAAATCATAACAAAAAATTCTTATGGGTTCCAACCCTGTTTCCCTCTATGGAGGGCATATTTATAGTTTCCTAAGCTCTCGAGACCAACCTCGAAACAGAACTAAAAACAATTTCAGCATGAAAATGAAATTCATAACAAAATGATGATCTTGCAAATCCACCATGATCATGAAACCAACAGAAAACACGTGTTGGAGCATGCATGATGAATCAATTGAGGAGTTTTGACAGCAAGGATGTTAAAAATGATCGGTTCAAGGGTTTTCACCATGTTCTGCAACACTTTTCCTCCTTCTCTGTAATTTTCTTGTGAAAATATTTTTGGACCATAGATCTTCTCTCAAGATTCATTTCGCATCGTCGATCTATGGTGTGCAGACTGCGAAAGATAGGTTGGAAGACTTTCCAAGTTTTAATTTTTCATTTTCCCACCTATGCATCATCCTTTTCGCCCCTTTGTTTTACAAACCGTCGATCTGCATCAGATCTATTTTTAGGCGTTGATCTAAGGTTTGCAGAAAACCCAAAATCCCTTCAAAATACTATCTTTTTCATCTTCCGGCCTTCAAATTTACCTTTACCTTCAAGATCAATCTGGATCATTGATTTGGATGTGGATGGTTTCTGGACCATAGATCTGGCTGATATCATAAAGCAGAACTTCAGCATTTCATGCCCAAATCCTTATACTTTCCTCTTTCTGATCTCGGATAGCAGAAATTGGAAATCAATACTTTAGCTTTCAGGGACCGAACTTATCTTTTCTCAATTTTGACTTTTACTCTCGTGGTTTCTAGCCGTTGATTTACCTCAAAGCCATTATTTACCGTCGGATCTATACTGCAAGAGGCGAATGTCGGATTTAACACTTTTGTGACCAAACCTTACCCTATTCGAGACTTTCGCTCTCGATTTTCCTTGTGCAGAGATGATTTTTGGCCTTTGATCTTTTCCACGACACATCCAGACCATCCACTTCCTGTTATTATTCAACTAAGGGAGGATCTCTTCATTCATAATCATTTTCAAAGTCGAAAATCAAAATTTCTTATGTATTTGGTCATTTTGGATCTGAAATCAAATGCTTGCAGACCTTCATCAACAATATTTTAAGGTTCCATGATATGAAAATTTTACAAAACTTATTCGACCATATTTGCTAGATCTCTTACCAATTACTTAGCCTGGAAATAGTGCTAACAATGTAAATTTATTAGTATGGATTCCTAGTGTGGAGCTCAAGGCCAAGGTCCGACTAGAGAATTTCTAGGAATGTAGGATGTAAAGTTTTTTAGTTGGAGTTTGGCTTATAAATCCAATGTAAAATATATGTAAATATTATGTGCATAAATAATAAAATGGTTCAAGAATGGTTGTGTAAATAACACCAAAGGGGCTATGATTTGACCAAAGGGGAAGAGGAAAGGGGGCCTATAAGAAGCTAATCCTTACTGCCAAGTGTCAACATTAGAACTCATCTTAAATTCTATCATGTTCCTTGAATAAGCCAATTATCTCATTTTTTTACTATTTTCCAATCATTAAATGCATAGATGAGGTTGGTGGGAAAATTCACCTCATGTACTTATTGAAGAATGGGGCTAAATGCACTTTTGTGACAATTTGTCACAAGTTAGAAGTTAGTTTTCAGCAATTAGGAGTCCTTTCTTCTAATGTTGGAAGTAATGTCAGTTGTATTTTCACCATTTTCTCATATGCCTTGGATTCAACCCTCATTCTCTCATTCTTAAATGCATATTTACCATATGTAGAGTTCTCCATTGTTGTTCATGAACTTTAGCAACTATGTATAACCCATACATTTGAATTTGGGGCCACTAATTTGTTAGTTTTTCTAAGTTATTTTACTTGGGATATTTATCTGAAAGAATAACAAGCACACTAATACATCAAATATACACAAGACACAAAGATTTTCATCGGGGAAACCATAAAGAAGAAAACTCTACAAACTTCCTTAGAATAGTTTTGTCACAAAGACAAGATCACAAGATAGAATAACCTAATAACAATGTGTCTGCAACAGCTCTTTGTCCCTCCTCTTCCTCTCTCTCATAAGGCTCACATGAGAGAGCAAGTGAGTGTGTTTAAAATTAGGAGGGTGCCTCCTTGTTTATATTCTTCTGTTGAGTAACTAACTCAACTAATTAGGTCGTCCAGGTAACCCTTGGGGCCGACCTACCTAGGAATACACAAAGTACATTTTTCATTTTTTTTAACCTGGGGACTATTTACCAGACTTACAATGGAGGGGTTACCTTAGTGACAATACATAATGATGACATCCTAAAAGGAGGAACAAACATCTTCGATGGGGGTACACCAATATACAATAGTAATATACATCAAAATATATTCCAAATTTACAATTACAACAACACTCATCTTAACTAGGAAGGTATTCTTTCACCAAAGTCATCAACACATCTAGTCATTTTCAGTGAGTCATCATCATCATTGCTACCATTTTCCTCACCTTTTCCAATATGTTGCATCTATCCATCATAGGAAGTTTCTACAGAGCCAACTATTTTTCATGTTGGGTGTAGTCCTAGACCTCATCCAAGCCTTCATCATATCCATGAGAAAGCCATCACGTAGTTATAGACCAGAACCATTCTTTACATTGCCACTATAATAACCTACGTCTCCTACCGTATTTTCATCATATCAGATCATCATGTAGGTACATACCATGACTTTATTCACATTTCCATTGCAATAACCTGCATTTCCTGCCATCATCTCGTCGTATCTATATCATCACATAGGTACATTATGGGGCCTTCTTTACATTGCCACTACAATAACATGTGTTTCCTATCATCATCTCAGCATATCCATATCATCTTGTTTGTCCTGAACAAAACAAAAAATAATGGAGCACATAGAGCACAACCCAGATGCATACCACCTGCGTTCTATCACCATAGGAGTAAGCCTGCAACTTCTACTATGATACAATTGTCTAGGAGCACACTATGTTAACAATAAAATTAACACCCTTGAGAGTGTTGGTTTGAAAACACATTTCTATTTTGCATGCAACATGAAGATTAGATTTTTTGAACAATTGAGAGTTTCAATCTCTCTTTTTACCACTGCTTCCGCGAAGGAAGAAATGCTTGAAGATAAGGTGGCTCTAAAGAGGCCAAGTCTATGACCACTTACGGGCCAAAACCCAATCCCTATAACTCACACAGTGGAAAAAATGCCTAACATGGGTATTAATTGTCATGGAAATACTGAAAACCAAGTTTGATGCTTAAAAACTAGGTAAATTGGGTTTTTGAAAGAAATAATAAAAAAATCTTCAAAACTATTAATCTTGCATTCATGGTTAAGAGATTGGGTGCACAATCCCAATCTTATAAAAGGAAGGCATATGAGGTGAATTAGAGGAGACAAATTAGAGATCAAAGTTGTGCTGGAGGAATTGAGGGCTATAAATCACTTCTCTACTACAAAGATTTTGGGAATCAAAGGCATAGATTGTATAGGAGCAGGTCTAGGCTAAGGAGAAGTAAGGAAATTGTAAGGGATGTAAGTATTTCTCCATGTTCTTCTATTATGAATCAATTCAATCTTCTTCCCAATTCGTGTTCAATGTTTTCCTTTCAAGCTTCATGTTGATGTAGAATTGGTAGGCGATTAGATATAACCCATATTTCTCAAAGATAGTTTGGTAGGATAGTAGGAAGTTTTGTGGTGAGATTTGTAGGTGTGAAGAAGACTCTAGGAGATGCAAGTACAACCATCAAGGGACTCCATAAAACATCAAGGCTACAAAGAGGTATCCTCATCTCTTCCTCCCCTTCTCAAAATCCATGAAAGAAGGTTGATATCTTAATATTATTGTGATACTTGATTTGTTTTTTGTCAAATGGGCTTCGCCCACCCCATAGAGATAGGAGAGTAAGATATTTCTTCAGCTGTAGAATACTTCACTAACAGAATGGTGACTCCATTGGGGAGCTAAGGGGTTCTTTTCTTGAAACTAGTTTTATTGAGTTTTTTCCCTTTTTTGGGTGTTTCTTACTGTCGAGCCGCAAAAAGACCACATTTTATTCATCTTTCATATACCATTTGTCCCCTTATTCCTATCTTATCCTTCCATCAAACCATTAATATTCATCACTTTCATAATAAATATGGGCTTATATTACCATTTTCCAAATCATTTATTTTCGAGTATTTTGAGTGAATTTGTGGTTAATTATTAAGAAAAATAACATATTTTCATTATACTTTAAAGTTGGGTGAGTTTGGTGATGTTTACAGGTGTTTTTGAAGACTTTAACAAGCTCAAAAGTGACCACCTAGCCTCAGATTCGAATTTTATCTTGTAGATGTGAGATAATTTCAAGAAGAAGATCATGGGAATGTAGAGAGAATATCTCATACACTATTTGTTGAGAATTTAAAGGGATGAGTTGTAGATTTGTTGAGGATTTTGGGGGATAAGTTGAGAGAATAGTGGATCTGTAATTATGATCAGTTATCTTGAATTCATGTATAAATAGGAGGGCTCTCTCCTTATTTTGGTTAGAGATCTCTCTATTGGCTTGAAAGTAGAGAATAATTCAGAGTTAGTCATAGAATATATTTTGATTGTTATGTAATGGAGATGATGCTTTGATGCACATCCTTTTATTCTCTTCCGTTAATATAGATTTTCAATAGTTTCTTTCTTGTGAGTTGTCCATATAGATTTTCAATTATGTTTTTCTTATGAATTGTTAATGTATATTTTATGTGAGCTCATTAGTTATTGTTAATTGCTTTATGCTAGTTATTTCATGTAATTTCAGTTCTTCTTTACCCTTTTTTCTGCAGTTATATTTATTCTTATGTCATTTCCTGTTTTCATTAACTTAGATTCAATTTTAGTCATAGATTAAGTTCAACGACACTCTAGCCCCGCATATATTTTGTCTGTACCTCACAAGTTTACCCTCTCTCTTGGTTGACAATTAAATCGTTGTGTATCTGTTATAATTTGTTTAATATTTTTCCCAACATTTTGGCGTCATTGCCGGGGAGGTGCTAAAAGGGATCAAAGTTTAGATAAGTAGATAGTTCATTTTTTTTACATAGAAAGGGGGAAAGGAAACGGTCAGACGCAAGGATGACTTCACTATAGAATTTCTGGGATTTTCGTGGTGTAATAGCCAAACGCATCCACTTTAGTGGGTCGCCCCAAAGCCTTGATTGATGTTTCTACAAGTGTGTTTATTTTTCTGCAATCGTGAGTTTGTTTTTATGCAAGTTTTCTTTTACAGTTTTGTAGTGTAAAGTTTCAATTGTTTTCATTTTTGGGTGCCTTTTTATTTCATACTAACTTGTTTCTAACTTTGTATATGTTCATACCGATTTTTGTGCACTTCTGTATTTCTGTTTTTCCACTTGTTTTGTGCTATTGTTTTTGTGCTTGTCATGTACTCGTTTTTTTTAGTACTTGATTTGATTTCAGTCAAATGATTTTGAGAATAAGTCTAGATCAACTCTCTCAAGTCCTAGCAGAAGCAGGGATATTATCTTCCCAAGAAAATGAGGTCTTGATAGCAGCTGAAAGATTTACTACTCCTCCTGAAGTGAAAGAAGAATTGACATTTGAAGAATCATGCATATTATATGAGGAGCACCTGCTCGAACTAGATATTGAAAGGGAGGAAGAAGGAATCTCAGGTGATCAACATCCTGAAGAATATCCTGCAAACAGAAGCTACATCAAACAATGGATCCAAGTAACTACTAGTTTAAATCAATTTTACTTTCGCTTTTATTATATTAACTTACATTTTCTGAAGTTTAAATCTTATACTTCATTTCTTAAAATTAGATTTGAATTTCTATTTAGTTTTGTTAAATAGATGGCTGCATTGGAAATTTCATTTTATGTAAATAATTTCTAATTTTCAATTAGAGTAGGTAGGTTTTAGTTTTTATTTTTTTTAGTTAGATTTGTTTTAATTTTCTTTAATGTTTTTATTTTTTTAAATAGTCTTAAATTACTACTTATTTTTTAATAGGAATTAAAAAAAATTAATTTTAATTTTTTAAATTAAAAAAATTCTAAATTTTTGGTCTCTTTTTATTTTTCATTTAATAATTTTCTAGTTATTCTAGAAATAAAAAATGCATTAAAGACTAATTTCGTTTAAAACCTATGATTCATTAGAAAATAAAACAAATAAACAAATATAAATTTATATACTAGTTTTAGTTTTTATTTTAGTGTTATAATATTTTTATACCTAGTTTTTATTTTAGTGTTATAATATTTTTATACCTGCCTCAGCAGGTATATTGTTATCGATTGCAAGTCAACTTGGGTTGACTCATCTATTAGTTCAAAGGTACATAAAAATTAAAATGTTGTTTATAATGTTTAACTTTATAATTTTATAAATAATAATTTTTAATTATAATAAAAATGTATTTATTTGTGTTATAATTGGCCAATCACAAATGATGTCAGCTTTGGAATTTGGTATCTAGTTTTCAGATGACAAGTGGCAACTATGACATCATCTTAAGTACAAGTGTGGGTCAATTCTGTGAATCCTCGTTGGTTTCTCTTTGAGAGGCCTGCCGTTGCCACGGAGGAGGGGATTCGAAGAAGAAAGAAGTCAAGTTTGCCAGTAGAATTTTTCTGAGATTGTCTTTAGGTCTTGGACGATTCTACTCATTACAGTAACGATCTGAGGCCAACTCACAAGCATCTCTGGAAATCTCACATCAGTATCTTGCAAGTTGGGATCTTGAGTGCTCAGAACTTGCTTCCTATGAAGACCAAAGATGGGCGAGGCACAACGGATGCTTACTGTGTTGCAAAATATGGACAGAAATGGGTTCGTACAATGACTCTTATCGATACCCCGAATCCAAGATGGAATGAGCAATATACCTGGGAAGTTTATGATCCTTGCACAGTAATCACTGTGGGTGTTTTTGACAATTGCCATCTTCATGGAGGCGATAAATAAAAGCCTTCAGCATCGGCCAAAGATTCCCGGATCGGTAAGGTTCGAATCCGCCTTTCGACTCTTGAAACAGATCGTGTTTACACACATGCCTATCCTTTGCTGGTGCTTCATCCTTCAGGAGTCAAGAAAATGGGCGAGCTGCATCTGGCTGTTCGTTTCACCTGTTCGTCTGTTATGAACATGATGCACATCTACACACAGCCTTTGCTGCCCAAGATGCATTACCTTCATCCCCTTTCTGTATCGCAGCTTGAAGCCCTCCGATATCAAGCAATGCAGATAGTGGCAATGCGGCTGAGCCGAGCCTCCACTCCACTCAGGCGAGAAGTGGTGGAGAATATGCTGGATGTAGATTCACATATGTGGAGCATGCGACACAGTAAGGCAAATTTCTTCCGCATTATGAACGTTCTGTCTGCTCTCACAGCAGTAGGGCGATGGTTCGCCGATATATGCTACTGGAAAAATCCTGTAACCACCGTCCTAGTGCATATCCTCTTCTTGATTCTTATTTGGTGCCCAGAGCTCATTCTTCCTATAGTCTTTCTCTACATGTTCTTGATTGGCATTTGGCAATTTCGTTTTCATCCACGGCACCCACCTCACATGGACACACGCCTCTCCCATGCCGAAGCCATTCACCCAGATGAACTGGATGAAGAATTCGACACATTCCCAACAAGCAAATCGTCTGACATTGTGAGAATGCGATACGATCGACTCAGGAGCGTTGCAAGGCGAATACAGACTGTGGTGGGAGATATGGCTACTCAGGGAGAAAGGCTTCAAAATCTTCTGAGCTGGAGAGATCCACGAGCCACTACCATATTTGTCATATTTTGCTTGATAGCTGCCATAATTCTGTATACCACGCCCTTCCAAGTAATTGCAGTGGTTTTTGTTTTGTATCTCCTGCACCATCCGAGGTTCCGCTATAAGCTTCCTTCTGCTCCTCTCAATTTCTTCAGGAGACTGCCTGCTCGTTCTGATAGTATGTTGTAAAAACAGCTTGATCTTTCGTGTTTGCAGGAGCTGGAGCATTGTTCTTTTCATATAGCTTTTGACCTGTGAATATACTATTCTTGCTGTGTATGTTTCTTTGATTTACAGTTCCAAGTTATTACTTCAACAGCTGTAAGTGCAGATCTATTATCTATGGTTTTATAGCTGCAACAGTGCAGAATTACCAGCATTATGCAATAGAAGCTTTTCTTTTTCACCTAATCTAATGTATGGGTAATTCTGCATGTTGTGTAGGGGAGAAGCTTGTAAATTTTCTTATAATCTAAATCCCTTCTGGAACTTCTCCAGGAGATGATGTTCTGTACAGCCAACTGTACCATATTTTTCAACACAGAAGGAATGGATGCTTGTTTCAGGTGTGGCCTCGTTTTCTTCGTTTGCAGCTCCATCTTTACTAGATTATTAAATATGTGCTACCTGTGCCTGCCATAGTTTCTTCAGACGAGGAAGCAATGCTATGGTTTTTGAATGGATTCATTGCATCGATGACAAGATTTACTGTGGAAACATTATAGTTTTTGAATGGATTCATTGCATTGATAACAAGATTTAGTGTGGGAACATGGCGGAATCTCATCATGTTCTCAAATTTTTAGCTTTTTGGAGATGCTTTTGCATTATGATTAACTATTCTTTTTGTTTTATTAAACATTTTTTCAGATTTTTAAATTGATAACCTGTGAGAGGATCCTTTTACCAAAGATTAGCATACTATTTTTGTTTTGTCCATACTCACTGTTTGTTAGCCACAGCCAGGAGGAAGCGGTTTCAAATTAATGTTCAAACAAATAGATTATTCACCCCAAATTCCAATTCCACTAGAATGCTTAGAAATTTTAAGAATCAGTGACCTGTGTGAAGTGATTTGTGAAATCATCCAATTGATGTCAATTATTTCACCATCTCATGAATAATTTTTGTCGCTGTGCAACACGACTGTAACAGCTATGGATATAGTGGTTCAGTTCAAATAACCGTTTTGCATTGAATACAAAGTCCACCAAACAAATATTTTCTACCTTTAAATAGTGATAACCACATCCCAGAACTCCTAGGTCAATTCCAAACTCATTCCAGGGATTCTAGTGAAAATTTATTTCCTAAATTTTACTCCATCACTTGTCCTAAACCCGTCACTTCACTTGTCCTGTACTTCACTTTTAAAGTTTTAAGGCATTACTTGTCAAAAACCCATTCCACCCGTGCCACTGATGTAGCAAAGCTGCAACACCATGGAAACGTATAAAAGTAAATATGGCTAGAAAGAGTAAAAAAGAAATGGGTAATACAGAGTCGACATTAAAATTCTGTAGTAAAATTCATTGCACAGATGCTCTAATTGAGATGGTGTTAGACATGTAACCCTCCATACACAGTTGAAAATAAATTGTATAGTAAAATCACGATGGAACTGCACGCTGACATGTCCGGTATAGGCACCCTTGACACGTTATTTAAGTGAAAAAAACAGTAAATAGATGTTTTCAAATGTGAAAATACAGTAAACTATCTCCGAAGTTCGATTGATTGACTTTGTTGAATATATTTCAAGGTTTTATTGCATTGAGAGAAGCAAGGTGCTCTCCAATCCAGTATGAGGGAAATCCTGTCATAGAGAGTCTCAGTCTAGTATGGAGAAGATCCAGTCACTTTAGTCACTTTATGCTAGTCTACATAAATAAAAATACTAAAAATTAAAAAATAAATGAAAAAAATAAATGATATATCCACTTAAAAAAATTAAATTAGCATAGATCCATTTTAAACTCAAATCTATCAAGTACCCACAAGGATCCAAATGGTAAAAAAATGTATACCTCAAGAAACTGGATCTCTAGATGTGCTTGAATGATCTAGGTTTAAAATGGATTTATGCTAGTTAACTTCTTTCAAGTCGTTCAATGTACATTATCCATTATCAAGTAGTTATTGGGTCTTACATTGTAAAGACCTGGTTAAATTATTTACTAATGCATGTTACCTTAATCATTCATGGTTTTTAGTTTATCCTACTTTAATTTTTAAGTTTATTTAACTTTAATTTAAGTTTAATTTTTAAGCTAATCTAAATTTAATTTTTAAGCTAATTTAGGTAAATTTTTAAGTTAAATCTCAAATCATATACTTCATAATTTAATATCATATAATTTATAATTTAATATCTTGGATATAATTAATAATTTAATAAATTAAAAAGGTTGTATGATGAATGGAAAAGGTCTTAGAGCAAATTCTTGAAATATTGTGACATTATAAATGTTGTTGATTAAAAGGTTGAATTTTTTTTCAATATTTATGTTCTTTGTTTTAAACTTTAAATGTCTGATTTTATGATTAAAATGAAGTGGACGAATTTCATAATTGATATTAAAATAAAATTAATAAAATTATTACTTTTAACTATTAAAAATTAAGTAATTAAAAAATTCTATTTATTGATATGTGATGGTGGTTATAACAATCAACTATGATAATGAAATTTGATGCACACAACTTGGTTGTCCTATATAGAGTTTATAAAGAATTGTTAAAATGCACACAATTTGGTTATCACATCCAACAAGTTATGTGTAGTTAATACAGAATTGTGTTTTAAATTTGATAAAAAATCTTAGGCTTCAATTTTTAAAGTATGTATGTTTTCTATGTGATTTTAAGCTTTCTACATTTCTCAAATTTGTTTTAGGATTATTCAAAGGTTTCCAAATTTTATTTATATTGCACCCCTCATATAAAATAGATAAAATTAAATGTTGAAATTTTACTTATATTGCATCAAAATTAAATGTTAATTGGAAAATGTATTTATTTGCAAAAACAAATATATAGAAATTGAGTTTATTTACTCCCATTAAATAAGAATATTGTAAAGAATTTTTTTAAAGACTTTTCCAATTTTAATAGCTATCATTTATCTAATTTCTTCTTCATATCTTGAGGGTTGCATATTTACAAGTTTCACAATACTCATATAGAACGTACCAATGTAATTTGTTAAACATTTTTAAACATGAGAAGTTCTTCTACTTTAATTTGTTAAATATTTTTAAACATGGGTAGGTTTTCTATTTTTATAATAAGCTTGAATTGGGTTTTATGATGATACTGGCATGTTCACATATTTATAAATTGATTTATTTTTGGGTTTTATAGGTTGGCAAATTATATATTGGTTTATTTTTGACATATTTATAGATTAATTTATTTATGGCAAATAATTTTTCTAAGACTTTTCCAAGGTCATTGGCCATCATTTATCTAATTTCTTCACACCTTGGTAGTTGCATATTACAAGTTTCACAATACTCACATAGAATATAACAATGTTATTTGTTAAACATATCTACACATGAGAAGGTCTTTAATTTAATTTGTTAAATATTTTTAAACATGGGGTCTTCTAGGGTTTTATGATGATATTTGCATGTTCACATGTAACATATTTATAGATTAATTTATTTTTGGGTTTTGTGGTATGTTGGCAAAATAGATATAGATTGGTATATATTTGGCATATTTATAGGTTGATTTTTTGGGATTCAGAGTGAGGGTTGAACCTAAGTAAGAAGGATAACAACCCTCACTATTGCTCAAGCTATATTTAATTGACACATTCATATATTTTACTTATAAATTACTCTTACGTAAATTGAATTCATAGATTTTACTTATAAATTACTTACATAATTTAAATGTTAAAGATATAATTTAATTGCTTAAGAAAATAAAAGAAAGTTCAAAAAAGATAACCACCAATAAGATCACTTATTGTGTCAATCAACTTTCAAAATATTCTTGTAAAGCACAATAAGGCACAAATTTACCTCTTAGCCAATTTCCAAGTATTCACCTTTTCTAATAACTCATCATATTGTGTAAAGTGGTCTAAAAAATGAGAAGATTTATTGTTATAAATTTAATAAAAATAATAACAATATCGCAAATTTCAATCATAAGTAATTACCATATTTCTTATTATATTTAAGTTCTTCTTTCCTATTAAGTATTTAACTTTATATTTATCTTCTCAATTTATTCCAGGTATCCATAAGTTATAAGTTCTTTAATAAAACGATTGAATCGGGTTTTATGATGGTATTTGCATGTTCACATATTTATAGATTGATTTATTTTTTGGTTTTGTGGCATGTTGGCAAATTTATAGATTAATTTATTTTTGGCATATATATAGATTGATTTATTTTTGGGTTTCATGGTGAGAATTAAACTTAAGTAAGAAGGATAACATTCCTCACTATTGCTTAAGCTATATTCAATTGACATATGCATATATTTTACTTATAAATTACTCTTATACAATTTGAATTCATAGATTTTACTTATAAATTGCTTAACTTAAAATAATGCTTAAAAAATAAATAAATAAGTTCATAAAAAATCACCATTAATAAAATCACTTATTATGTCAATCAACTTTTAAAATATTCTTGCTAACCACAATCAAGCACTAATTTACCTCCTAGCCAATTTCCAAGATATTCTCCTTTTCTAATAACCCATCATGTTGTGTCCTAGCCAATTCCTAAAATATTTTCCTTTTCTAATAACCCATCATGTTATGTAAAGTGGTCTAAAAGACACTAAGGATTATTATCTTAAACTTAATCAAAATAATAAAAATATCTCAAATTTCATTCATCAATAATTACGTATTTCTTATTATACTTTAAATTCTTCTCAAGGTATTCTTCTTTTCTAATAACTATCATGTTCTGTAAAATGGTCTAAAAAAAATTCCAAAGATTATTATTGTAAACTTAATCAAAATAATAACAATATCTCAAATTTCAATCATAAATAATTACTTATTTCTTATTTTACTTTAAACTCTTCTTATTATACCTGCCTCAGCAGGTATATTGTAATCGATTGCAAGTCAACTTGGGTTGACTCACCTATTAGTTCAAAGGTACATAAAAATTAAAATGTTGTTTATAATGTTTAACTTTATAATTTTATAAATAATAATTTTTAATTATAATAAAAATGTATTTATTTGTGTTGTAATTGGCCAATCACAAATGATGTCAGCTTTGGAATTTGGTATCTGGTTTTCAGATGACAAGTGGCAACTATGACATCAAGATAAGTACAAGTGTGGGTCAATTCATTATTAATTAAATTTCCAACTCTTTATAATTTAATGTTAATTGAATTTCCAAACTCTGTCTAATGAGCAGCCGTTTAGTTGAATGACTGCAGAAGTGTTATTGCATTCTTGAAGAAGCTTTGCTTTCGCCGTTTGTGCACACAGTTTGCATTCGGAGGAACCTAAATCTCGTCGGCGCTGGAGAAGCCCATAAACCGAATTATTGCTGTTTCGCTCGTCGTCAACACTGGAGGTATTGAATCCGGTCGAAGGAACGTTCCCCACCAATGAATCCAAAACCTAGTTCAGATTAACCTGGAAGACGCTACTGTTCGTAAATTCATTTTTGCCGCTATTCCCACAAGGATCCCAAATGTCAATAGTATAATTATATTAATCAGCTGCTGACAAGTGCATGTCACCAGTATAATTATATTGATCAGCTGCTGACAAGTGTAGAAGCGTCCACATACTAACGATGAGTAATATGCAGTTGATTAATTGTTTCATCTTCATAGGCATCAATCGGGCTGGAGGTCAACTCTCGTCTTTTCAGTTAGATGAGTGGAGGTGCTCTTGTAATCCATGAATGGCATATTGCATTCCAAAGTTGATTAAGGTTTAATAGCATTCATGTACATGAGCTTCATATTTGACGGCCCCTTCAGAGTTAACGCCAAGTTGTGATCGTATTTCCAGTAGAATTTACTGGGGACGGACGCTTCTAAATGGGCAGCCAAGTTATTCACGCTTATTAATGAATTTCGTCCTCCAACCTAGTCTGATCCAACCCGTCGTTTTCACGCTTCTAAATGAGCAGGCAAGTTATCCACGCTTCCTATGAATTTTCGTCTTTCACCAAGTCAAATCCATGCTGTCGTTTTCGCCCGTCTAAATAAACACGAAGTGATTCACGCTTATGAAGTCAATTCTACGCCGTCGCTTATGAAAGGTTGAAATTTTGATAATGGTTTTGTGTTTTTAATCCCTTTCACTTTAGGTTTTATAATATAGATATATCAACTTCAAATTCCATCCTAAGTAGTATAATAACAATGAAATTTTATATACATGAGTAATATATAATAAAAATGAAATTTTATATACTTACATATTGAATGGTCAAATTATATATATATATATATATATATATATATATATAAATAAAAATAAATGTGTATTATTGTAAGATCGAGTTTTAAAGAGTTATGGTTATGATAAATTTTACCCAGAGACATATCAAATGT